>LR738709.1:411905199-411944937 GCA_902687465.1 Secale cereale
GCTATGTTTACGATAATATCGGCCCTCTGAACAGTCGATATGCTCACGTTCAGTGATTGGCTAGGCCCCTTGGGACAGTCCGGTTTGCCCACGTCCCAATGATTGGCTCGGTTTAAATTTGCGGTTCTATCGGCCCTCTGAACAGTCGATACGCTCACGTTCAGTGATTGGCTAGGCTCCTTGGGACAGTAGGTTTGCCCACGTCCCATTGATTGGCTGAACCTTGTTTTTGAGCCTGGCAGCTCTTTGAAAAAGCCTCGACTACATGGTCTGATTTACAAGAATTGTGTGTTTTTTGATGTTTTTTGTGTTTCATAACCTTTTAAACCGAGTGGAACAACTCCAGAAGTTGACCACATATCTATAATGTTATAAGTCTGGGTCATGAACACCAGCGAGAATTAAACCGGCGTTCATCATAACCCGGATCGACATCATGATGAGCCAACCGGTTGGCAGTACACGATCAGTTGTGACCAAGCCCGGTATTCATTCAAACCCGGATGGAGTATCAGGTGCAAGTTACAAGTTTCTGAACCAAGATGAGAAAGATTTATCGACAAGATGAACCGAAGAGCTTCAGGTGTTTATTAGAATTGATGAAGACCGATTAAGGTGATTTTAAACATCCTGACCGGTTTAAGGTATATTGTCTACATACAATTCAGGTATCACAGTTATTTTTTAAGATATGCTTATTAGATATGTCAAAGAGAACAAGATAATCCGTCCAGTGGTAAGCCACTAGGACATGTTTTTCGATATTTTTTATAACAGAACAAGGCATCCGCATCAATCAACAAGTCAACGAACGAATACTTCATGAAGACCAAATGTCGGATCACAGCGCATTAAGTTTCAGCTAAACCTATTACAAGGCATGAAAAGCCGAATAGTTGGAAGCATTGTTTGACGGAATAACAATAATGATTGCAACAATAGCATTCAAGGTTGTGCTTCTCCTTGCTGAGATGGTTGGCCACCGTCTTGCTCCGGAACGTCTTCATCCTCGTGAAGCGGTGGGAAGTCCGGTACACGCCAATCAATCTTTGCCAAGGCACGGAAATATACTTCATCGTTGATAAGCTCAGCAGGATCAATATCAGGAGCAAAGGTGTGAGGACGAACCGGCGGAGTTAAGTTTACAATATCGTAAACCGGTCGATCCACCCGCTCGTTCTGCAGGTTATATGATGGATGATATCGAGACAAGTCAGACTCCACCGCAATCTTGCTGGCGAGGGGATGCATTTCCTTTGTCAGAGCATAAAGATCCTTTTCATTAAACGTTGAACCGTCTTCCTTGGTATCAGGAAATCCGGTTAACACCTCCTCCGGATCAATGTCCGGGACCGAAGCTTTAGCCCTCGTAAGGGCCAGAAGAGCACCTCCTCGAGCAGCCGATTTCTTAACCTCTTCAAGATGAGCCGGCAGAATGGACAAACTATTCAAAGTATCTTTGATAGTTGAAGGAGCCGGTTTACCGAAGGAAGTGGCACTGATAATCCTTTGCGTTCCAGAGTACAACTGTTCGACCAAGGTATAGCAGGCCTTGAGTTTCTTCCGTAAGTCATCCCCAAGATGGGAGATACGGCGTCCTACATACAACAATGAAAGTTAAACCGGTGCAGGTCACAGGTTACAAAGATAAAGACAGGAGTTCAGATTATGCTTACCAAAAATAGCAGAAGTCATCAAGTCAATTTGGCGCTTTAACCCGGTCAATTCTTCAGTAACCGGGTTAAGTGCTCCTTCGGCATCCTGAACACGTTTCTCAAGATCTTTTTTCTGGACTTCGAAAGTAGTCCGCTCCTCGTCAAAGAACCTCTTCAAGTCTTCAGCAGTCTTTAAACTCACTTGAAGTTCTTTCTTAGCCTTTGAAGCGGCTGACTCAGTCTCCGTAAGCCGGCTTCGAAGTTCACTAATTTCCAGAGCATTCCGGTTCAGCTCAGCCTGTAGACAAAAGTTCAAAAGCAAGATTAGAAATTACAAGTCTCAAGCACACAACCAAGTTGTCTACTTGACACTTGGGGGCTAATGGCAGTTGAAGTAATACAGCAAAGACAAATTTGAAATTACAAGTCTCAAGCACACAACCAAGTTGTCTACTTGACACTTGGGGGCTAATGGCAGTTGAAGCAATGCACCACAGACAATTTGAAATTACAAGTATCAACTACATAACCAAGTTATCTACTTGATACTTGGGGGCTAATGTACGGATCAGCAGTTCAAACTACAAAGTTCCGGATTACCTTCAGTAAAGCAGATAAACCAGAACTTGGGGGCTGCTATGAGATAAAGACGTGTCAAAAAAGCAAAGTCAGAAGAGGAAAACTTACTTCATATTTTTCTCTCATCAGGTTTACCAGGCTGGCTTCATAATCCCGGCTGCTGTGGAGCCGGTTCAAATATCCGGAATAGATATCTTGAGCACTCATACTCGAAAGACTGGATATATCAGTACTCCACTTCCCTTTTTCCTGAGTTATCTTTTCCGCTTTAGCTGTATGTTTTGCTAAAACGGTGGGTTCAGCTGGAGCAACATAAGCAGTGCCAGTAACCACAACATCAGGGGAAGTGGGTACATTGGGAGGAGTAACTTCAACTTGAGCCGGATCAGGAGACGCCGGGTTAACTTGAGGAGAATTAACCCGGGCCGGACTTGGTGGGTCTTGGACATTTTCTGCGACAGGAGTTTCAAGAGCAGGTTCTTCAACCGGAGCTGCAGGGGTACCTTCTGGAGGAACAGCTGTAGACGGATCAATCACCGGTTCATCAGCAGAAGGATCAGCAACAGGCTTATTCGCCTTGGCCTTTTTGCTAGGTTTCGGTTTGCTGGAAAACAGACAAAATAAGTTAGCATTATAAAGAGAAAGGGGGGTGTCATAAACCGGAAGAGGTGAAGAGAGTTACCCTGGAACGGTCTTCAAAGGAGGAAGTTGTGTAGCGGTCGATTCGCCGGAAGAAGACAGCGGTGTTTCCTGATAGTCAGGGTCAGACGGTTTAAGGGGTTTTCGGATAAGTCCGGCCTTGGGATGAAGAGGAGTCGGAGAGAGTATCACCTCTGCACGGCGCTTTCGAACCGGAGTCAAGGAGATCCCAGATGATTCCACCGCCAAGCCACTGTGGCGAGTGGTCCGGCGAAGGGCTTCGTGTTGTTGCTTCTTCAAAGTAAAATTAGGATCTAACTTAGCATAGGGATGAGAAAATTGATATTTCCTGACGGTCCGACGGATTTTTTGAGGAAGAGGTTCTGAATCGGAAGAAATAAGAGTTACCTCAATCTCAGCCGGGTTATCACCTTCAGGCAGTTCCTGTGAAAAGGTATCATTAGACATGATTACAAGTATATAAAGACGAGAATTTAAACCGGAGTAAAGCGTACCTCGGAATCCGGATCATCATCCTCAGAAGGAGAACCGGCATCGACGGCTGCTTTCCTCTTCTTGTTTGCAGGGGTCTTCCGGCTAGCCTGCTTTACAGTTTTCTCCTGAGGTTTTCTCCTCCAGAAGGGGTCATCAGCCTAATTGAAAAAAGCAAAGGCAAGTAAAAGACGGTTCAAAGAGGACGGTTTATAAAGTACAAGCCAAAGACAAACTTACTTCAGGCAGCTTATTCTTCTTAAAGTACGGGGCCAAGCCAACTTTAGAGCAATCTGTTAAGGCAGGATTGACAATCTTCTTGGCTGACTCCACTACCTCCGATTCAGAAAGCTTATCCTTAGTAAACCTCTGAGGATCATCCGGTTTACCAGAGTATTTGCACATCAGCTTAGGGCGCCGGCTTAAGGGAAGGATGCTCCAGGATAGCCAGCAGCGAAGGAAATCAGTGCCAATCAGACCATTTGCCATAAAAGCTCTCAGCTTGGAGAGCTGTGGTGAAAACCGGGTCCGTTCAGCAGCACTTAGCCGTTGTGGCAAGGGGTGATTCGCCGGGATACGAGTTTCGCGATAACCCGGCAAAGGATTTTCACCTTCAGGAGAGGTGTCTACACAATAAAACCAGGACTTGTTCCAGTCCTTAGGGTGAGTATGTAAGGAGGCGTGAGGAAAGACTGCATCCCTCCTTTTCTGAATACTAATCCCACCAAGTTCTTGGTGAGGTCCGCTGGTGAATTCAGTGCGCCGGTTTGCATGGAAGAAATCCCGGAATAAATCAACTGAAGGCTCCTCTTACAGATACACTTCAGAAAATACTTGGAAATCGCAAATGTTGGAGACAGAATTTGGTCCGATATCCTGTGGGTGCAGCTGGAAGGTGGCAAGAACATCCCGGAAAAATTTTGAACCAGGGGGAGAGAAGCCTCTGGAGCTGTGGTCCAGAAATACGATGACTTCCCCGGATCTAGGAGTAGGAGGGCATTCGTTACCCGGAGCATGCCATTTTAGCTCAGCCTGAGGGCCTAATGTGCCGATTCTCGACAGCTTAACTAAATCATCCTCAGTCACGACAGAACGGACCCAATCGCACGAAACATACTGCTTAGCCATTGAACAAAGTGCTGGAGAAGATAAAGTACAGAAACGGATTACGAACGAACAATGATCCGGGATCTATTTATATTATACAATGGTGGAAACTGAGAACTAGCTGGCAAGGTTAAACCGGCAATCATCAAACAAGTTATATCATTTCCGGTTTAAATGGCAGTTGAAGAGGAACAGTTTAAATTGTTGCATCAGTTTATATCATTTCCGGTTTATGGCATATCAATTTAAACCGGAGCATACTTAGCGAATTTACTGAGGAGAAAAACAGGTTTCTAATTAATTGCTAAGGGGGAAAGATCTGAGTATGCTGAGGAAAAGAAACTAATCTACAGCGGAGTCAAAATTGCTAAGGGGGAAAGCTACGCAGAATTTATACCAAAAAGACGGATTTACATATCAGATAGGAGCAATAAAGTTTCGATGCATCTACAGCGGAGTAAAAATGGAGAAGATTGAAAGATAAAGCTACTACGAGTCACAGGGTCAAAAGAACGAACAACACGAAGCTTGCTAAGAGCTCTAATGGCGGAACGGATAAATCTACAGCATTATGACGGTGAGATCTAATCTAATACTAAGCGGAAGATCTGCTGACTAGGGCCTAAGGGTCACAAATCTTCTATAAGAAACTAATCTACGAAGAGGTGAAGCTTCATTGGAAGCCCTAATGGCGGAAGAACAAGGTGAAGCAATGGCGGACGCAGATCAACAGCAAGGAGGATGAACATACCTGGGACAGCGAGAATCGGCGGCGGGGGTTAATCTGGTCGAGGCTCAGGTTGATGCAGCGGCCGGTCGAGGACTGGAGATCCGGCGGTCGTCGGCGGCGGTTTGAGCTCGGGCAGCAATGGAGGAAGAAGACGCAGGAAGAGGATGAAGGGAGAAGAAGATAATGAATGGAGGGTGGCAGTATTTATAGCCAGGAGTCAGATCTGAAACGACAGGTGCGAGAATCGAGGAGACAGAAATCGGATAAAGATCCCGTGATGCCTCGATCTTCGGGATAACCCTTAAAATACGCTACAGTACAGCTCACGGCGTTAAATGCGGAGATGATGTCATTGTCAGACTTTAATGGTTTCGGAGGATGACGTCAGAGCCGGTTTACAAAAAGATGAAGACAGAGGAAAATTATATGAAATGAAGAAGACTGATATGAACAAGTTCAAATCATTCTGGGGCCTAATGTCAGGGATATGGTTAGTAGGTATAAACCGGATATTGTAAACCGGCTTAGTTATATCGTACATGGTTTTAATATTTTAGTAGAGATTAAGGCCCATGAGATTTCAAGGCCCATGTATAGAAGTACGGTTTGTAAACCGCCAAGAGATGTAACTTGAGAGATAAGAAAGAAAGGACAGAGGCCGAGGCGGACACGATTATGAGCCGGCCTCGGGACTCTGTAAACCGGACCAGGCGTCACCTCTATATAAAGGGACGACCCGGCGACGGTTCAAGGACAAGCAACAATCAACCCGTCGAGACACAGGCAAAGCGAATCCGCTCCCTGTAAACCGACGCCCAAGCAATACCAAACCAACTAGACGTAGGTTTTTACCTTCTCCGAAGGGGCCGAACTAGTATAAATCCTTTGTGTCCTTTGTGTGCCATGAATCTTTTCAAGCTAACCCGTGCGATGGTTCCATCATCAAGTCCGCTAAACCGGACATCTGCCGTGTTATTTCCACGACAATTCTGATCATATTTTCTACATGTTTATTACCCATCTCTCTTTTAGAAAATAAGGTTAAAACATAGAAGATTTCGTTCATTGGCATTGTATTCTAGGAAAATATCTTGCGGGAATTCTCTATACTCCAATGCGGATGTAAGTACCTATTGTATATCACTATATTTTTACATCAGCATGTATTTTGTTAATCAGCGTGAATCCAACCTTTGTCTAATCCAAAATTAGTTGTAGCAAAATGTTAAAGGCGCCAATGTTGATTTTTGTAAAGAAAACTGACTGGTAGTTTTGCATACTGAGCTGCATGAGTGTACTATCTCATATCATGCACATTATTGAATTGTAGTTGTCGGGGTTTTGGTGCGACATATGCCAACGGATGGCTTATCATGCATGGGGACAATAGAACATCGCCGGGCCCTGAAAGCGAGATAAGGCGATACTTAGGACGCCTACAAATCTTACCCAGGTTTGGGGCTCTCCGTGGAGATAACACCCCTAGTCCTGCTCTGCAGGGACTCCGCGTCATGACTGATGTCAATAGGGTGGCTACAAGGTTGCTCCTTGAGCCGTGTCGTCTAGAGGAGGAAGAAGGGCAAGGCTAGCTCTCTACCTTCGCTCTAGGGAATCGGAATGGTTGCTAGGGTTTCTCCCTATCTGTCTATGTGTCTCCCTTTTCCTTGGAGTTCAACCCCCCCCCCCCCATATGGAGGACCCTGGGGGGTTTATATAGGCCTATCCCCCTAGGGGCACAATAGTAATCCAGGCGGAATGGCCCCCAGCTGTCAGCATATTCGGGTGCCGGCCTCTCCGCCTATCTGCTGGGGCCCGCCGTCCATGGGCCCTCGTGATTGCCTTTCACTGTAGGCGCTCTCTGCTGACGGCAGCATCGTCAGGAGGGAAATGGCTACAATGACGTTGTCTCCCGCCGTACGCTGCCACCACGTCATGTCTTGTCATCTTGATGAGGTTCAGACTCCTAGGGCTCGGTGAGCCGCCTGCTACCAGGCGGACCATCTCCCCAGGCCGCCTGCCAGGGGCCGCTTGCCTCTGGCTCACCCACTGGCCGGTGGGTGCTACCGCCTGCTGGCCCTGCCGCCTGTGGGTAGTGGGATCGTGGCTTCCTCTGACCGAGGCTTGGTCACTGGCAGCATGGCTACAGTGATGTGCCACTTAAGGGGCGTCCATTCACTATAGCCACACCCTTATATATTCTCTAAGGACATGCTCAACCATAGCCATGCCCTAGCCTTGTCGTGTCTCCGTAGCACGCGTCCCGAGGGGGAGGCATAGGGCCGTCTGCTGGCCGCGGGCTGCGGAGCTTCCGCTTGTTCGGGCTCCTGCCGCCTGCTGGCAACCGGCTCCTGGGCTTAGCTGTCCCAGGAGGCGGCCTGATGAGTAGGCGACCTGGGGTAACAGGCGGCCCCCAATTGTCTTGAAATACATGGGTGGTCGATGAGGGGACCCATGGTCAATATATCCGACAGTAGTCCGCGAAGCTGGTGGAACTCTGTGGTTGCGATTGAGGCTGCGGGGTTCCAGCAGCTTCCCTCTCCAAGTAGGATCGGCACCCCTTGTCCGTCTTCTGGAAAGGGCCGGCTGCTGGCTGCCGGACCTCTGCAAAGGGGCCGGCTCCTGGCAGCCGGACCTCCGTCTTCAAGTCTTTGGGAGGAAGATACCGTCTGTACGGCTGGCTGCGGCATGGGTCTGCCGACCGTTGGCGGCACTCCACGCGTCGTCGCCCTGTCGCGTCAGCTTGCCAGCCCATGCGCGCGACGGGACGTAGCAACGGCCTGGGGCCCGCCTCTACAGGGCCTTGGTCCGCACACGGATCTAATGTGGCAGAGGCAATCGATTGCCCTCCCCACACACATTTAATGCACGCGGATTAGGCATGAAAAAGGTGGGGATCGTGCGGGGAGTGGACCAGTTAATCCAACACCCCGCCCCCTCGGCCCGAGCCTATAAGTAGGCCGGGGAGGGGGGTTAGCGCCGTTCACGCGCATACCCCGCTCCATTCTTCTTCTTCTTCCTTGCACTCCCTCGCGCTCCATGCCACCTCCGCTCGCAACTCTCTGGTGGAAATAATCTGTGCCCCAAGCCATGGCTTCAGCGGCATAGCCGTCGGCCTGCCACTCTGAGGAGTGGGACGGTAGCGAGGTCCTCGCCGAACACATCTTCTACCTCCACCGCGCGCGGAAGTTTCCCTCCGAAGACAAGGTCGCCGTGCCCTTGGCGCCGGCGGTGGAAATCCGGCCGGCGCCGCGGTTCGGCAAGCGGCTCATTTTCCACTCGCACTTCCCGTGCGGCTTCGGGCTCCCCGCCAGCAACTTCTTCTGCTCCTTCCTCGAATTCTTCAACATCCAGCCCACCACCTCACACCGAACACGGTGGTGACACTGTCCGCCTTCGTCGTCCTCTGCGAGGCGTACCTCAGGATTCTCCCTACAATGGAGTTGTGGACCGAGCTCTTCTATATGAAGCTTGGCACCGCGGTCCAAAGCGTCGCGGCCCAGTGTGGGGGATGCATTGCAGTGAAGCGCAGCGGGGCCAAGAACTACTTCCCGCCGCCTCAGCTTGTGCAGTCGGTGAAGTTGTGGCAGAAGACGTACTTCTACGTCTCCAACATCGTCCCCGCGCAAGATTTCCTCGGGCTGCCGGACTGGGCACCCGGCCCGCCTATCGAGCCCCATGACTAATGGAAGACCTGGCCCGTCTCCCTCACGCAAGGGGTCTCCATCGCCGTGCGGCACCTCTGGGAGTTGAGGGACAACGAGGGCCTAGTGTTCTTGGATCTCCTGCTTACTTTTGCAGAGCGCTGGGTGCTGCCGCTGCAGTCCCGCCCGCACATAATCTGTGACATGAGCGGGCACCGGGACCCGAGCCGGACATGCACCAAGCCGATGCCATATAAGGAGGTGGCATACTTGATGAAGTCTGTCTCCAATTACAAGCTCTCCGACTCGGGCGGGGCCTTCGGCGAGCCACCGTACAGCAGCAGCAACCAGCCGCCTGCGGTGAGCTCTCTTTTTCCTTATTATTCTTTCTTCTCTCTCCGCCTGTCCCAGCCGCCTGATCCTTGTGCCGCCCGCAGATCTTTCCCAGCCAGCCAGCGCTGGGCTCTGACCAGCCAGGCCGCCCCCTGGAACCAAACCGCTCCCAGAGCGACACGAGCGACCCCGATCTTGGGGCCGCCTCTATGGAGGAGGAGGAGGTAATAGGCAGCGGGGGCCAGCCAGCAGACGGCCCGCCAGAAGGCGGCGTCGAGAGCTGGTCGGACGAGGAGGAGGAGGAGGAGGAGGAGGAGGCGCCAGTCCACGTCCGAGAGGCGAACCCGCCTGGGCGCGGCAGCCACCTGGCTGGGCCGTCAATAGCAGTCGACGGCGTGAAGCGCCGGTCCTCTGCTGGGCCGACTGGTAGCAAGCCCAAAAATCTCCGGCTGTCGGCCGCCGCCACCAAGCGCCAGGAGGCGGCCGCCAAAGCGGTCCTTCCTAGGGTTCCCAAACCTAGGCCAGTTGTGTTCGGGTAAGTACCGCATTTTCTTTTTCTTTTGCGTTTATCTTATTCCTCTACCCCCTTTGTGGTTGATTGGCTGTCTTCTTGGGAATGCCCACACAATGCGCCGCTTTCTCTCTCGTGGGCGCATGTGGGTTCTATTGTTGGGGGCACAGATGTCCCCCCTGCGCCGCGCCACGTGGATCCTGCCACTGCGCTCCGGGAGGCGACATAGAGAAATGCCCGCGAGGCGCGGGAGGAGCAGGAGGCCGCAACCCGTGAGGGAGCGGAGGCTGATGCTGCTGCCAAGGCGGAGGCCGAGGCAGCCACCAAGGCCCAGGCGGACGCCGTCGCCCAAGTCCAGGAGCAGGAGGCGGGTCTCCACCAGCCGACGGACAGCACCAACCCCCAGGACATGGGCTCTATGGAGCCGTCCATCCAAGTGCCGGTTGCTGACGAGCAGCCGGCTCTCAACAATGAAGGAGACGACCGCGTCGCCATGGAAATGGAGGTGACGCCCCCCCCGCGCCGCCTGCTGGGAGGCAGGACAGTCGGCCTGTCGGAGCGGAGGTGCCGCCGGCTGAAGGCGTGCTCGTGACAGGCCCGCAGCCAACCCCCCGAGCCCCCGTCTGTCCTCGTCCTGCGAGGGCGGTCTCAGTGCCGCAGCGAGTAGAGGCCGGCGTCGCCAGCTCGTCGTCGCCAGAGAACGAAGCCACCAGCTCGGCGCCACCAGGCTGGATGCCCGGAGGTGGCGGTGCGTTGATTGTTGCGTCGCGGGACGTCCTCAATCGCTTCAATTCTCTGGGCGAAGTCGTGCAGACAGTTATGCGGGAGTTCCTGGCCATGCGAACTTCCGTCCGGGTACGTCGACTCCTTGTTCTAATTTTTATTCCTTCAATTTCTTCCATGGGGGCGCGTCAGCGCACCCACTGGGTGTAGTCCCCGAGTTCCGAGCCGGCTGCTGAGCAGGCGGCTTGGAACTCCAAGGTATACTTTGTGGGCTAACTTGTTTCTTGCTGCAGGATTATCACAATCTTCGGGTGGTGGCCTTCAACTCCCAGCGTCAAGAGATGGCGCAACTGTGGACTGCTCTGGCCGACAGCCAGGGTAAGTGTTCTTCTCTTCCTTGCGGGGGCGCGTCAGCGCACCCGTTGGGTGTACTCCCCGAGTTCCGAGCCGGCTGCTGAGCAGGTGGCTTGGAACTCCAAGGTTGTCGTATCTTTCTGTTGATGGTGGTGCTCCTCTTCCTCTCTTGCCAGTGGTTGCGACCAACCTCCGCAACCAGCTTGGCGAGGTTCAGGCGGAACTTGCCGCCAAGGAGCGGGAGCGCGACCTCGCCGCCCAGGATCGTGACCGCCTGGCCAAGGAGCTGGCATACCAGGCGGCGACGTACAAGGCGAAGCTTGGGAAGCTGGCGTGGACCGAGCGCTCGAACTGGGCCGAGAAGGAGGCGGCTCAACAATACGACTACGGGGCCATTGCAGACATGGTCGACCGTAAGCCGTCTGCCCTACTTTCTTGTGCTTGCCGTCTCCTACAGCTAGCTTTCTTTCTTCTGACTCTTTGTCAAGTTCTTGCAGAATTCTTCTCGGGCCATTTTGTGGCCGCCAGCCAGGCCATCGAGGCCCAGCGCGACAAGAAGCGCGAGGCGGGCTGGGTGATTGTGCCCAACGCGCCCGAGACTCCCACCGAACAACTCCTTGCTGTCAAGGCGTGCCTCTAGCCGGCCCACCACCTACTTTGCCTCCTACAACGTGCTAGTGCCCAAGTATTGGCCGCCCTCTGGCCAGGCATTCCAGTACTCTGCACTCCCAGCTGGACTGCCGACTGGCTGGAGGTGGCCAGCCGCCGATTCGAGGCCTGGAAGGGTGCCGCAGCGAGGGCCGGTGCGCGGACCGCCGTGGAATTCGCCAAGGGCTGGTACCCGGACCTGGATCTCGCCCAGCTGGAGACCTACCGCCTGGAAGCCGAACCCGAACTGGCAGCAGTGCGAGGGGATGTTTTCAAGCGCGCCGCCTCCCTCGCCGAGTACGCCGACACTGCCGTTTTCATCCCAGAGTTGGATGAAAACAGCCACGTGGTGCCACCCGACAACTTTGGGTTGGACCTGGCAGCGCCGGAGGAGCTAGACGAGGAGATTGCCTCTAGCGACGATGACGAGGACGAGGGAGACAACGACGAGGAAGCCAGCTCCCAGGAGGCGGAGCCGTCTGCCGGCTACCAGCCTGATCAGGCCTCTACAAGCGGGCCTAGCGGGATGGCACCGTCTGCTGCAGGAGGCGACCAGGCTGAGACCCATCAGGCGGCTCCCCCAGCAGCCGGCCCTGCTGACCCCGTCGGGCCACCTGCCCCGCCTACTGCACCTTAGGCATCATTTGTGTATCTTTCACTTCCTGTTTTTTACTTAAGACTTGGTAGGATTAGTACGAACAATTCCACCCACTGGGTGTATCCGTAAGCTATTGCTGGAAGGCGGCCTTCGAGGCCTTATTGCTATAAATATTCTCTTAATGTTGCATATGTCTATGCTGTTTGCCGGATTCTGGGGTTAGCACTGTCCTTTGTTCCTTCGGGCATTTTTCTTTTGCCGTTTCCTTTAATTGCGGTCCTGCCAGCCAGGCAGCCACTCTGTGGTCTGGGACTGGGTCAGGTACTTAGCTGTTTTCCGGATAGGCAAGTATCCCGCCCTCTGGAATGCGGTGTGGCTAAGCCAGAAGCCGGCTGGCCGGCTGCTCAGCAGCCGGCCAACTTGTATGCAGGGCCGTCTTGCCCTATGTTTATTTTTCTATAGTCATTTTTCATGTGGGCACCACTTCCTGCCTTAGACTCCCGCTAGTCGGACAGCCGCGTTCTGCGAGTCTGTGACTGTAGGTGGGAGAGGGCTTGGATGCTATCACATTACTTGTCCGACTGTTGAGGAAAAAGTTTTAAACATAGGGCCAGGCGGCAAGTCCCCGGGCCATCTGCTTGGTCCCGGTGCCGGACGAAGGAATGAAAAATAATCATCCATAGGCATAATTCTTATCATATAGATAAAGGGTTGGACAGTCCCCGAGAACTCCTCGGGGGTCCCATTGTTTCTCAAAATAAAGTAGATAGCGCGACACATACTTTCTTTAGCTATAAAAGCGGCGAAGTAGGTTTGCATTCCACGGGCGCTCCGACTCCTTGCCTGAGTCATCTCTCTTGCGTGCTCTTGGCTTCTACGCATCGATGAGGTAGTAGGCATCGTTGCCTAGTGATACGTCCAAAATGTATCTATAATTTCTGCTTGCTCCATGCCACTTTTGGGTGATATTGCTATGATATTCATACACTTCCATACACTTTTGATCATATTTGGACTAACTTACTAATCAAGTGCACCCCAGTGCCAGTTTCTGTTTTCGGCTGTTTTTGTATTTCAGGTTTTCACGTTTCAAGAACTGCCCAGAAAAATCCAGAAAAAATATATAAAAAATCAGCGATCCGGAAACAACACTGCGTCCGAGGGGCAGCCTGGGGGGGGGGGGCACAGGGGCTCCAGGCGCCCTGTGGGCGCGCCCCCCCTGGGCCCCCCGAGGCTCCCCCGGTGCCCTACTTTGGCATATATTTAAAGGGTTCCCCGTAACCCTCAGAACAGGACTTCTTTTCGCGATCCCATCTCTGTTCCGCCGCCGCTGCCGCTTCCAAGATCAGGAGCACCAGGAGAACTCTTCCCGGCACCCTGCCGGAGGGGAGGATCACCACCGGGAGCTTCTCCACCACCATGGACGCCTCCCAGATGACTCGTGAGTAGTCTCCCTTGGACCATGAGTCCATGACCAGTAGCTATGTGATGTTCTCCTCCCGTTCTTGTGCTTCACTAATTAGTCCTCGTGAGCTGCCCTACATGATCGAGGCACCTATGTAATCCTTATGATGTTGCTATGTTGAGTTTGCTGGGATCCGATGGATTATGAGATTATGTTCAGATTGATCTTGAGTAATATATTTGATTCACCTCTTTTATATTTTAGTTCATAAGTAATTCTTGCATGTTCTCCGTTGTTATTTATTGCTTTGGCCGAGTAATAGGTAGTGACTCCAAGAGGGAACGTTATGCTCGATTGTGGGTTCATGCCCCTCGATGACTAGCTTGAGTGACAGAAACATGAGTCTAGGGGATGTGCTGTTGCCACAAGGGGGAAAACAACGGTGCTTGTGCCCGCGGGTGCAAGGATTGTTTACTTTACGCAAAGTTCTTTTAATGCAGTTGTCTGTTGCATTGAGTTTACACTATGGGTGGGACTCGCAACTTAATACCAGCGAGATGTTCTGGATAGATATCTCAAGGTGGATGATTAGTAGTAGATATTGAGGGATTTCGGTCTACTTATTTTGGCGTACCGCCCATGCTTTGAACCTCAACCTTTCTTGCAATGTAATCAGCATTGGTTTGCGTTCGTGGTCCTATCAATTGCCCAGCTGTAATTTGTTACCTCACATAGCTGTTTTATCGTCTTTTGGGAGAGAGACATCACTAGTGAATATCATGAGACTCCGGTCCATATTACCATCATTGATCACATACACTATTTACTTTCCCGTTATTATTTACTATTGCAAAACACTATATATCACTACTATCATATTGCTTTTAACCCTTTGTGAACTACAAGGCCGGAGAGATTGACAACCTCTCTGTACTCGTTGGGAGCAAAGTTATTTGTATCTGTGTGCAGGTCCACGTTGATTGCTAATTGCGCCGTTAGCAATTGACACCTACTTGTTGAACCTAGGAGTCTCTGGGGATTCGATCCTTGGCATCTTTGCTAGGGGAAAACACTTTTACTTACTGCATCTTACACCTTCCACTTGGGGTAACCAACGAGGGGTTCGAGGCCCATCACCTAGTACCGTGCTGATGATGAATGGTCCTTCCCAAGGAGCCGAGAGCTTGTGCTGGCCGGCTGTTCGCTGGATTAGCCGGAGCACAAGATCCCCCTCGCGGAAGGAGCGTGGCTTGACCCTCCGGCTGTGGTAGCGACGGAGACCCTCCTGATAGATGGCGGACCAGGAGAGTGCTACCAGCCGGGCCTCCTCCAGCAGGTTCACGCCGTCTTCTCGTGCTTCTTTTGCTTCCTCTTATGTGTATATGCTGACGCGAGGCGAGTCAAACTCAACATCTGTTGGGATGACGACCTCGGTCCCATATATGAGGAAGAAGGGAGTGAAGCCGGTTGACTTGTTCGGAGTGGTCCTGAGGCTCCAGAGGACAGACGACAACTCTTCGATCCAGCAGCCGGTTGATCATTCCAAAGGTTCGACCAGCCGGGGCTTGATGCCGGACAGGATAAGGCCGTTAGCGCACTCAACTTCGATCCAGCAACGGACGCCAAGTCCAGCCGGATGCCCCATGTTGCACAGAAACGGGCCAATGCGCCTTTGGCAAAGTTTGAGTCGTTGTCGGTGATGATGTTGTGCGGTATGCCATACCGAACTGTGATGTCTGCGATGAAGGTCACAACAGTTGGGTCGTTGAGTTTCTTGATTGGCTTCGCCTCGATCCACTTGGTGAACTTGTCCACTGCTATGAGCAAATGCGCCAGGCCGCCTCGGGCTGTCTTGAAGGGACCCACCATGTCCAGTCCCCAGACAGCAAACGGCCAAGTGATCGGAATGGTCTTGAGTGCAGAAGCCGGCAAGTGTTGCTTCGAACTGAATCGCTGACAGCCATTGCACTTCTTGACTAAGTCTTTGGCGTCATCCAAAGCAGTTGGCCAGAAGAAACCGTGGCGGAAAGCCTTGACAACGAGGGATCTTGAGGCCGCGTGGTGGCCACACTCCCCTTGATGAATATCCTTCAGAATAGCTAGACCCTTCTCTGCTTCCACGCAGCACTGGAAGACACCTGTTGCACTTCTTCTGACAAGCTCTCTGTTAACTATTGTATATGCTTAAGCTTGGCGTCGAACTTGCCGTGCCAATGTTTCGTCTGCTGGCAGCTCTCTTCTGAGCAGGAAATTGAGGATTGGCTATGCCCAAGATGGCGTTGAGACTCCTATATTTCTGCTAGTGAGACCAGGGCGGTTGGGTTGGGATGCAGAGGGCTGGGGTGAGCCGCCTGCTGTGCTTCTGAAGTCCCCAGGCCGGCTGCAGCAGTCCCCGGTCCGTCTGCTAGAGCCGACGCTTCTTGGCCGCCTGCTGGAGCAGTCCCCGGGCCAGGTACCAATGCAGTGGCCCCTGGGCCATCTGCTGGAGTTAGAGTATCTAGGCCGCCTGCTGGAGCAGTCCCCGGGCCAGGAACCGGTGCAGCGGCTGCTGAGGTTGACGGGCCGTCTGCTCCAGGATCAGCTGGTATGAAGATTGACTTTGACTCTCGCAATGGCTTGATAGACGGCTTGCGCAGGCACTGGAGGGACACGCCAGTTGGTATTGCTTGGCGGGTGGAGCCAATTCGTGCCAAGGTGTCGGCTTGCACGTTGTCGGCTCGTGGCACGTGGAGGAACTCGCAGCCGTCAAAGTGCCCACTGATCTGCTGGACAAGGAAACGGTAACTTTCCATGTTTGCGTCCTTGGCGTCCCAGTCCCCGGAGGATTGCTGGACAACCAGGTCTGAGTCACCATAGCACAGCACTCAGCGGATGCCAATCTCTTTGGCCATCCGGAGCCCGTGAATGAGTGCCTCATACTCGGCCACATTGTCGGAGGCGGCAAAGTGGATTTGCAGGGTGTATTTGAGCTTGTCGCCCTTGGGAGAGGTGTGGACGACGCCGGCTCCCAAGCCAGTGCACATCTTTGATCCATCAAAGTGCGTCCCCCAATGGGTTGAATCTGGAGCAGGCGGCAGGTATTGGGTCTCAGCCCAGTCGACGAGGAAGTCGGCCAAAGCTTGCGATTTGATGGTGGTGCGGGGCTGGTAGAAGATGGTAAAGGGGGCGCGCTGAATGGTCCACTTCGCCACTCTTCCTGAAGCATCTCCGTTGCACATGATTTCAGCAAGCGGGGCCGTGCATTCGACCATGATCGAATGCTCTTGGAAGTACAGCTTGAGTTTCTTGGCGGTGAAGTACACGCCATAACACATCTTCTGGTAGTGGGGGTAGTTCTGCTTGGAGACTGACAGCACCTTGCTCAAGTAGTAGACCGGTCTCTGGACAGGCAAGGCTTTGCCGTCCACTGGCCGTTCAACCACAATCACAGTGCTGACCACCCGGCTGGTGGCGGCTATGTAAAGTAACATGGGTTCCTTATCTGTTGGCGCCGCCAGGACAGGCGGTGTGGACATCACTTTCTTGAGCTGCTGGAAAACTTCACCCGCCTTGTCGTTCCACTCAAAGCAAGTAGTCTTCTTCATCAGTTGGTACAGGGGGAGTGCCTTTTCGCCCAGCCGGCTGATGAATCGGCTGAGCGATGCCAGGCACCCGGTGAACTTCTGGACGTCACGTATGCGAGTCGGTCTATCCATTCTCTCAATGGCCTTGCTCTTTGCGGGGTTGCACTCGATGCCGCGTTCAGATACCAGGAAACCAAGGAGCTGGCCTACTGGCACCCCGAAGACGCATTTCTCCGGGTTTAGCTTGATTTGAATGCGGCGCAGGTTCTCAAAGGTCTCTTGGAGGTCTTCCAAGAGGGTTCCCTCTTCTCCGTTTTCACCACGATATCGTCTACGTAAACGTGGGCGTTTCTGCCAAGTTTCTTGAGGAGACACTTTTGCATACAACGCTGAAAAGTGGCGCCGGCATTCCTCAAGCCGAACGTCATAGTCAGGTAGCAGAAGGCCCCAAATGGCGTGAGGAAGGCGGTCTTCAGGCGGTCGGCCGGATCAAGTTTGATCTGGTGGTACCCGAAATAGGCATCAAGGAATGACAGCAGCTCGCATCCGGCTGTGGAGTCAATCACTTGATCTATTCGAGGCAGAGCAAATGGATCTTTAGGGCAAGCTTTTTTTAGGCTAGTGTAATCAATGCACATGCACCATTTATTGTTCTTCTTCAGCACTAGGACCGGGTTGGAGAGCCACTCAGGATAAAACACTTCCATAATGAAGCCGGCTGCTACCTGCTACCAGGCGGGCGACCTCTTCTCCAATAACTCTTCTTTTTTCTTCTGACAGGCGGCGGAGCGGCTGTCTGACAGGCTTCGCATCTTCTCTCGCATGTAGCTTGTGCTCGGCGAAATCCGTCGGGACACCCGGCATGTCTTTAGGGGACCATAGATGTCCCGATTCTCATGGAGGAAATCGACGAGCTCGCTTTCCTATTTGCTGTCTAGGTTTGACCCTATGACAGCAAATCGCTCTGGGTGAGATGGTTCCAACGCAATCTTCTTTGTCTCCTTGGCCGGCTGGAACGAGCCTTGCGGCTCCGCCTCCCTGGGGTCGGCTGGTATGGCTGGCTGCTCGCCAGCCATTGCCACCAACCGTTCCAGGCGGCGCTTCTCTTCAGCTACGACAAGGGACTCGGCCAGACAGCTACTGGCAGTCGCACATGCGATGGACTTCTCATAGTCCCTGACTATGGTGATTATTCCTTTGGGAGCCGGCATCTTCATCTTGAGGTAGGCGTAATGGGGTACTGCCATGAACCTCGCAAGAGCTGGCCGGCCCAAAATCACCTGATAGGGGCTTCCCAGGTTCACCACTTCAAACCAGACCGGCTCCCGCCGGAAATGCTTCTTGTCACCAAACAAGACATCAATCTTGGCCTTGCCGATTGGTGAGCAAGAGAGGCCCGGAATGCTGCCGTGGAACACGGTCCTGGTAGGCTGAGGCTGTTTTTCTTTGATGCGCAACTTCTCCATGGTATCACGGTACATGATGTTGATGCTGCTGCCGCCGTCTACTAGCACTCGGGAGAAACGACATACCCGCTTGTCGGTGGAAAGAGTTGCATCCAGAACCAATGCGTAAGCCCCTGGTGAAGGCATGATAGCCGGGTGATCTTCATGGCTCCAGCTGATGGGCCTTTCAGACCAGTGCATGAATTCTGGGGCTTCGATGGCAACGGTGTTGACTTCTCTGAGCTGCTGGCGCCGACTGTGCCTATCATCTGCTTAGCTTGTGAAGACGACGTAGGCTCCATTCTCTTCTGGGAACTCGCCCTGGACGAGCAACCGGTGGTTTGGGAGGCAGAGCTGCCTGCCCAACAGGCGGCGGTGGCAGAGCCTCCCCTCTGGCAATCCGCGTGAGCCAATGACACTTTTGTGTGGTGTGATTGGAGGGCTTAGCGCCGCTGTGAAACTTGCAGGGGGCATCCAGAACTTGATCGAAGGAGAAGGCGGACTGCCAGGCTGGCTTGCCGCCCTTCTAGCGTTTGGGACCTACTTGTGCTTCTAGCTGTTGGCCGTCAACTGCTGCCACCAGCCGGCTATTGGAAGCCGGCGGGTGGGCCTTGCGCTTGTGATCAGTCTGCTGCTGGTGCCGACTAGACTCTCCAGCCGGCGTTTTAGGAGCCGGGGGATCCATCTTTACGGAGGCATCCACTTGTAGCTCTGACTTCATGGAGGAGTTGGCAGTGGCGTATTTGTCTGCTATGCTCAGGAGCTCGTCCAACATGGCGGGCTCGTCGCAGAGGAGTTTGTGCTTGAGCAAGGTGCCTTCTCTGCACCCGGCTGTGAAGTACTCGATGGCTTGCACCTCGTGCATTCCCTCGCAAGAGTTGCGCAGCTCTACCCAGCGTGTCAGATAATCACGGGCAGACTCATTCGGGCCTTGGACGCATAAGAAGAGCTGGCGTGGCTTGGGAGGACGCTTGTAGGTGCTCGTGAAGTTGCGGGTGAAGGCGTCGGTGATGTCTAACCAGCTGTTGATGCTGTTGGGCTTGAGGCTGTTCAACCATGTCCGGGCCGTGCCCTGGAGCCTGAGTGGCACATACTTCACCGCAACACGCCTGTTGCCAGCTGCTATGCTGACAGCCTTGGAGTAGTCCATCAGCCAGTCCTCCGGCTTCATCGATCCGTTGTACTTGGGGGTCTCTCTGGGGTGCGAGAAGCCCTTGGGAAAAGGCTCATCACGGATGCAGGGGCCGAAGCATGCTGGTCCGGGATCATCTTTTTCTTCGACCGCTTGGGACCGAGCCAGTCGGTCGAGGCGGTGGCGGGCGTCGTTCTCCCCAACTCCCTTGCGGCGGCCCAAGCGGCCTGCAAGAGTAGGGTTGTCAATAGGTGGAGGAAACACACGCCTCTCCCGACGGGGAGGAGGCGGGCACTCCTCTCGCCGCTCTACAACCCTTGGGCGGCCGTCTTGATCGCGCTCGATGGTGATGCGAGTTTGTCTGCTGCGGCTAGCAGCCGCCTCTGAGTCACGCCGGTTGCGGGAGCCGACTGTTGGAGAGCGGGACATAGCTCCTTGTTCCTGCTGAAGAGGGTGGTCATCTTCTTGCGCGCCGGCCTCAGATGCCGGCAACGGCCTTCTTGCTGCGCAGCAGCCGTGTCGAGGAGCTGGCTGGCGCACTGGGTCATGCAGCGAAGCTCATCTCCCCCAAGTGTCCTAGCTCATCGAGTGCCGCCTGGGCAGCCCTTAGGTTCTCTGACGGAGTGGGGTACACGGGCCGCGAGGCCCCCAACATATCTGCCAGCGCTTCGCCGCGATCGTGAACGGCACCAGCCCGGCTGGGCGCACCAGCAGCCGGTGTTCCGCCTATGGCACGGTCCATCTCGCGGTGGTAGGCTTCGGTGATGCATCGAGAAGCGGCCAGCTTGTTGGCGTTGTCGAGGAGCGAGACGCGGAGCGCCTCCAGCGCCGCGCCATCCGGCCCCGCGGCGATGGGGGCGGAGAGGCTCTGCATGGCTGCCTGCAGCGTGTATTGGCCCGACCCGTCGGAAGTCTCATCATGGCTGGTGGCCAGCACCTTCGTGACGGTGCTGACGCCACTGCCGCAGGCTACAGTGGGGAGGGGATCGTCGATGATCACCACGTGCTCGGGGAAGGAATCGGCGGACGCCGCGTCGAGGTCGATGATCATGTCAACTGGTGGGTCAGAGGAGCCCACAGACTCCATGTCGGAAGCGCGCTGGTCGACGATATGGAGCTTGTCGAGGAGCTCAACGAGGCAGCTCTCCGGAGCAACTGGCTCTACTGCCGGAGAGGGCTCGTCGTGGATGTGGACGCCTACGAGAAGGTCGGCGAGTCCGCTCGCGGCGCATGTGGCCTCAGCGCCGCGAAGCATCCCGGCATCCACGCCTGCAGACGTGTCGGGCTGGCTGTGCTCGCCAGGGAGGAACAAAGTTCCCGTCCAGAACATGTCTCCGGACGACGGTGCACCTAGCCCCAAGGTGTGCACCAAATGTCAGGGTTTTGGTGCGACATATGCCAACGGATGGTTATCATGCATGGGGATAATAGAACGTCGCCGGGCCCTGGAAGCGGGATAAGGCGATACTTAGGATGCCTATGAATCTTACCCGGGTTTGGGGCTCTCCGTGGAGATAACACCCCTAGTCCTGCTCTGCGGGGACTCCGCGTCATGACTGGTGTCAATAGGGTGGCTACAAGGTTGCTCCTTGAGCTGTGTCGTCTAGAGGAGGAAGAAGGGCAAGGCTAGCTCTCTACCTTCGCTCTAGGGAATCGGAATGGTTGCTAGGGTTTCTCCCTATATCTCCATGTGTCTCCCTTTTCCTTGGAGTTCAACCCCCCCATATGGAGGACCCTGGGGGGTTTATATAGGCCTATCCCCCCAGGGGTACAATAGTAATCCAGGCGGAATGGCCCCCAGCTGTCAGCATCTCCGGGTGCTGGCCTCTCCGCCTGTCTGCTGGGGCCCGCCGTCTGTGGGCCCCCATGATTGCCTTTCACTGTAGGCGCTCCTCTGCTGACGGTAGCATCGTCAGGAGGGAAATGGCTACAGTGCCGCCATCTCCCACCGTACGCTGCCACCACGTCCTGTCTTGTCATCTTGATGAGGTTCAAACTCCTAGGGCACGGTGAGCCGCCTGCTACCAGGTGGACCGTCTCCCTAGGCCGCCTGCCAGGGGTCGCTTGCCTCTGGCTCACCCACTGGCCGGTGGGTCCTGCCGCCTGCTGGCCCTGTCGCCTATGGGTAGTGGGATCATGGCTTCCTCTGACCGAGGCTTGGTCACTGGCAGCATGGCTACAGTGATGCGCTGCTTAAGGGGTGTCCATAAGATACGCATTCACTGTAGCCACGCCCTTATAGATTCTCTAAGGACATGCTCAACTGTAGCCATGCCCTAGCCTTGTCGTGGCTCCCCAGCACGCGTCCCGAGGGGGAGGCGTAGGGCCGTTTGCTGGCCGCGGGCTGCGGAGCTGCGGCTTGTTCGGGCTCCTACCGCCTGCTGGCAACCGGCTCCTGGGCTTAGATGTCCCAGGAGGCGGCCTGATGAGCAGGCGGCCGGGGGTAACAGGCGGCCCCCAATTGTCTTGAAATACCATGGGTGGTCGATGAGGGCACCCGTGGTCAATATCTCCGACAGTAGTGCCGCTTTGGTTTCCCATTCATTCATTGTGTCAATGTTGCTTTCGTATTACCTTACCTGGCTGATGTTAGCTGTGCCATATTGTGGTAATTTGGTGTTGGCTAGTTGCCCAAACGTTCGTTGTGCCAATGTTGTTTTCCTATTATCTGACTTGGCCAATGATAGCAATGCTAGTGTCTTAATTTGGTGCAGGCTACTGAAGATAAGAAGACAAACTCTGAAAACAGCAAGGCAACCCCATTGTTTCTTTCCAATAAATCTAGGCCAGGTAATATGCCAATAACTCATGATTAATCTGCTTGGTTCCCCTCCTAATTTATGTTATGATGTAGTGGTCGAGACACTCTCCCCTATCAATAATACAAGCCTGCCAAAATCGCCATCTGAATCTGTTCAGTATCCTCTGTCTCGAATGCAATGGAAAAATGTATGTTTGTGAACCAATTAATGGATGAAGGAATGATGGAAATGGTGGAGGAATCAGAGGTGCAGAGTCGTGCGACACAACAACTGATCAATGTGTTCAGAGACAGGGTAGCAAAGCAGCAAGAACTTGCCCGCACGCTTATGGGCGTCATCCGTGCTGAGGTTGCAGATTGTGACGTTGTAGATCGTTAGGTTTTGTTCATTTATTTGCATTGGCATCAATCTTTGATTGCCCAGTGGATGTAATTTCCTGTAATATATGCTGGATGTGCAACGTTTTTCCCTGTATGTCGTACCTTTGCTTGATCGGTTTTGGTCCTGTGCATAATTGCTCGTCGTAATGGGCTCAAATTATCTAATTTGGCCTAAATACATGTACGAACTTTAGTGGGCCCATTAAGTTAATGGGCCGTTACCAGGCCGAAAGTTAATGGTCGGCCCTCTTAACTCCCGGGTCGTTAACAGGCTGACATCGAAGCGGGCAATAGGTGGGCCCAATTGATTTCACGGGCCGTTAACAGGTCGTTACTAAGTTTGGGCTACGTATGGCCCAACTATACTATGGACCTTTAGCAGGCCGAAAGAGACAGCGGGCTTGTACTGGACCATGAAGAGCATGGGCCGCTAAGAGGCCGAAAGTTAGGTCATAGTGTAAATGTCCCAACTGTGTTGTGGGCCTTTAGCAGGCCGAAAGAGAAATCGGGCTGGTATTGGACCATGAAGGGCATGGGCCATTAGAAAGCCAAAACTCAGGCCGACTACAAATGGCCCAACTCATTTATGGTCCATTAATAGGCTGAAAGGCACACAGGGCCGGGAATTGGCCCAACACTTAAATGGGTCGCCAAAAGGCCAAAACTTAGGTCCGACTACAAATGGCCCAACGATATATGGGCCGTCACTAGGCTAAAAGACACACCGGGCGGAAATTGGCCCAACACTTAAATGGGTCGCCAAAAGGCCGAAACTCGGGTCCGACTACAAATGGCCCAACTGATTTATGGGCCGTCAAGAGGCTGAAAGACACACCGGGCCGGAAATTAGCCCAATATTTAAATGTGTCGCTAAAAAGCCGAAAGATATACATCATGAAAATTGGCCCATCCACTGAATGGGCCGTTAACAGGCCGAAATCTCATCGGGCCGATATTGAACCCAAATATTTAGCGGACTGTTAACGGACTTGAACTGACGATGGGCTGCAATGGTGTCAAATATATAACGGGCCGTTTACGGGCCGAATTGGCACATCTCGTATGGGTCGTGGGCTTAAATGGACCTGACACAATGTAATGCCCAGGATGGAGTTATACCTCCTACGTGTCGAGGCACGACTTAAAGGCATAAATCCATCCTAGAATGATCTCAAGTTTGGTATCTTTGCACAACTCATGTAAAAGAGGGATTAAAACGCAAAAGGAGATAGTTGGCTTACACTCGCCACTTCACACAATACATTACATAAACAATCATCATTCAAAACATCACAACCCGACTACGGGTGAAGATCCAAAAGAAAGATACCAAAACAACATAAAGCCACAGGTCAGGATCGAATCCTAGTAGAAACCACTACTGAACATTGAAACGTCACAAGCAAACAGCCAAACTCTCTTCAACAAGCTCCTGGTGAAGAACTGGTCCAACTCCTGCATCAAACTCGGCTGAACCTGCATCTGGTGTGGTGAAGTAACTGTGAGCCACAGAGGACTCAGCAATCCCGTTCCCGGGTAACAAAACTATTTAAGCCTTGGGTGAGGATAAGGCCGAAGAAAGAATATGAGGTGAAGGAACAAACAAGAGTCTGCAGCAGCAACTAGCACTAACTTATGTAATAGAGAGCGAGAAGAGAAGTGCATCGGTCGAAGATGATCACGAAGTGATCCTAGCTAAAGCCGGTCAAACATAACCCCACCGTGTTCAACTCCCGAATCCCTATTCGGAAATTGACAGTCACGGTACACACGCTGGTAGTGTATTGAAACATTGTGTCAAGTTATCTACAACCGGAATTAACAAGCTCCCATCTGCCACATAACCGCGGGCACGGCTTTCGAAAGTTCAAACCCTGCAGGGGTGTTCCAACTTGGCCCATCACAAGCCCACGATCCGCGGAGTCGCAACTCCATAGGTGGGAAGACCCGAGTATTCTCGGAATCCCGTGCTCAAGTTAAACCGAACTAAGGTAAGGCTAATCCAGCAAATCCTCCCGGCGTGTCGACACCCTGATAGTAGCCGCGCGTATCTAAGTCTCAGGACACGACCGGATGGGTGATGCTACAGGACCCAAACCTCGAGTTTCCCCGTGGTGGTTCCCGCAGGACCCCCGTTTGGGACCAACACCATCGGCACTGGCCCCCCCTGCTATGTAGAAATAAAGGATCCTCGAGGGAGCGACCCCCTATGCAAATTTAATTAATTAATTAAGTTGTTATTATGGGCAAATAGTACCAAATGTTGGGACTTGCTGGAAAAGACTTAGCACTTAGCGGTTTATCAAGGGGGTCCCATACACCCCAACCGTGTTAGGAACGCATAATCAAGGAACATAACACCGGTTTATACGGTTCCTAACGGCATGAGTGGAACAAAATACCAAGCAAAAGGCTTAGCCTTCCACCCTGCCAGTATATAGATGATTTCATTTTAAGCATTTATATAGTGTGATATAACCCAACCAAACTTCAACATGAAGCAAGCATCTTCAATCTTCACCTGCAACTAACAATGCTATAAGAGGGGCTGAACGAAGCGTACTTAGCCAAGCAATGGTTTGCGTAGGTAGGGTGGTTAAACATGGCAATTGGTTACAAGTAGGAGGCTGACAAGAAAGACATGGGCATCGAGGCAAATACTACAGAGCGATACTACTAGCAAGAGGCAAAAATAGTAATGGTATCCGGGTTCGGTCATCTTGCCTGGAATTCCACAAGGGAGAAGAACGGGTCCAAGAAGAAGACGGAGCAACACAGTCGAGCGGATCCTCACAACTCCGGAACGAACCGAAGCTAACAAGAGAGCAACCGGAAAGAAGAAACAACACGGTAAACACACAAACAACATGGCATACGATGCACAAGCAAGTATGATGCATGTCCGGTTTAAATATGCAAGGCATGGCAAAGTGCACAAACAACACTACAAGTTAAGCGGAGATCAATATGCAACGAGTTGCATATTGACGAAACACCACATTTAATTATTTAATTGACTCTTGTTATTTACAAGACAAGGTTAAAAGTTTTTAGCATGGCAAGAGGTGAAGCATAAAGAAACTACACTATTAAGGCATTTTAAATGAGGCCGGAAGATAACAACAACAAGTCCGGAAAAACCCCATGAACATGTTTAATAATTATAAGCAACAACAGTTAAACATATCAATGTTGTTATCATGATGCGGATGACATGATCAAGTTATGCAAGTTTTATTAAAAGGTTGACAATTAACAAGATAAGAAACATTTGTCACCGTGGTGGAAAGAAAAGAGTGCCACGGCAACGATTCCGAAAATGATGCCACGGCAACATATCGGTTCCGGTAACTCGTTGAGAGACCGGTGCAAAAGGTAGATGGCGTGAGCGAGTCAAACGAGATGGAAGTGGGGCGATCCCGTTACCGGGTTCCCACGAGTCGGTGACGAGGCAACCGAGGAACAACAAAAGGGACGAAACGGACACGGAGCACACACGGGAGACATCCCATACAACACAAGCAAGCATGCATCACACGGGTCACGTCTCGGGGTTATACCTTCGAAACAATTGTTTCGGGACGGTTCGAGATCGTAGAGGAAGTAGCCGTAGTAGTGGAAGTAGTGGTACACGGCCGAAGAGGAAGAAGTCGTTCACGTGGCGGTAGTTGTACTCGGGCGACGGTAGAGGAAGTAGTTGTTCCGTTCGTCTTGGCGGTTCCACGACGGCGGTAGTTGTTCACGGTCATCGGTAGTCGTTCGAGTCGTCGTGGACGTAGTGGAACTTGGTCGTTTTCCGGGCGTCGGTCTCGTACACGGTTCGTTTTGTAGATGTACTCGGGTCGTATACGTAGAGGTACTTGCGCGTCGTGTAGTTGTTCACATCTCCAAAAGAGTACACGGGTCTCCTGTCCAAACATATTACAGCAACACAATACAAAACAACACTACAGCAACAAAACTACAAAAAAAAAAGGAAAACAGCGGCGACGAAGAGGTGCGGGTCGCGGCCTGGGGCGGCTGGCGAGAGGAGGCAGGGGCCCTCGTCGCGGGATCCGGTCGATGCAGAGGTACTCGCGCCGGGCGAACGAGGCAGGGACGAGGCGGCCGCACGAGGTGAAGGCGGAGGGGCTCGGGCGTCGCGGCGGCACCGGCC
The DNA here is from genome assembly GCA_902687465.1 of Secale cereale. Lineage (NCBI taxonomy): Eukaryota > Viridiplantae > Streptophyta > Magnoliopsida > Poales > Poaceae > Secale > Secale cereale. The sequence goes on from LR738709.1 coordinate 411,932,053, forward strand.
ATGGCGGAGCAGCGGAGACGAGAGGGAGCTCGAGGACGGGGCCCCGCAGAGGAGGCAGGGCCTGACGCCGTGCGCTGGGATTCCGGCGGCGACGGTAGGACGAGGGGCCGCCGGCTGGAAGGGCACCGGGGCTCCTGGCCGGATGGCGAGGCGAGGCGTCGCGGCCACCTGTCGAAGCGGGCGCGGAGGGGCTCGCGGGCGAGGCCCTGGCGCGGGAGTCGGAGCGAGAAGGGAGGCCACGGAGGGAGGCCACGCGCGGCAGGCTCGCTCGGGGCCGGGCGATGCAGAGGGGCGCCGAGAGGAGGAGCTGCGGCGAGGGGCTCGAGAGGAAACGGGAGAGCAGAGGCGCTCGAGGGGAACGGGGCGCTCGCTGGTCGTTTTCTCGGCCGGCCCTGGAGGGTGCGGCGAGGACGGAGGGGCGCGGGAGATCGCGGAGGAGGGAGATCGAAGGGGGTCGAGGGAGAAGGGGCTCGGGCAAGCGGGGACTGAGAGAGAGAGGTCGAGGCTCGGCCTCGAAGGGATTTGGGATCGAAGCGGGAGAGGCTGGCGGCGCACACAGGGGAGAGCGAGGGGGAGCGACGGGAATCGGGTGCGAGCGCCCTAGGGTTAGGATAGATGGGCCAGGGAGGCTGAGGGAATGACAGTTGGGCCTAGAGGGAGGAGGAGAGGCCTGGAGGAGAGGTGAGGATAGAAGGAGGCCTAGCGGCTGGCTGCCTCTTTGCTGTTTTTCTGAATTAAAACAGAAAAAAAACAACAAGAAGAAGAAAAGATAGAAGGTGCTAGAAAAAAATAGAGTTAGGGCAAGAATTAGGACAAAGGGTAATTTTTCCCGGGCTCGTAAAAATGAGCACGACCGGAGAAAAATACAAAAGGCAAGGACGGGAAATAATTCAAACATATTTGAATTTAATTCAAATAGGTTTGAACTAAGACGAGATTATTGAGGTGTCCAAAAATGTCCGGAATTTTGGAGGAGCCTCGAAACAACGGAAAGAATTATCGGCAAGGTTTTGAAGGTGAAACACGAAGTGAAAGACATGGGGAAATATGCAAGTGTGTTGGGGTAATTCCAACAATGGAATATTTATTTATATAGCTCCCTAATATTGAGAGGCTTTATATGTTCTAAAGAGAAGTCACCTTCCCTCGATTTAAATGGACCGAAGGTCCACACGATTTATTTGGTTGCAAAAATTAATGAGATGATGGCATGATGACATGATGCAATGCAAAAACAAAATAACACAAGCTCAAAAGAAACACACGGGAGGACCCGGAACATCGGGAATCTTCGGGAATCTTCTGGGACGTCGGTCTCGGGCGTCACAACTCTCCCACACTAACAGAGGATCTCGACCCGAGATCCTAGAGATATCACCGGGTAAAAACGGAAGAGGAAGAGGTAAACAAAGTTGCTTCTTTGACAGACGAGTGAAACCAAAGAACCTTGAGAGGTTGAACAATCTTGGAAGAAAGAATAGAACAGAGATGAACGAAGTTAAGAGCACTCCGGTAAAAGGAGGAACATGGAATATTATGAGAACCTTGAAGGTTGAAAGACATGAAACAAGAGCTCACGGATCAAAAGAATATGAAACTGCAACGGTATAGCCAAGGAATAAGAATGACAGAATTTGGACAGCACTCCGTCTGAAAATGGAAGGAATTAACAAGAACTTGAGAAGATGGGAAGATACTTGAAGAAAACAACAACATATTGCCTCCGAAACAATTGAAAGAATGGCACAAGAGGTAAGAAAGACTCAGACAGCACTCCGGTTGAAAAGAGAGGTAAAACTTGGTAAGATGAGAGAACTAGAATGAAGAATACAACACTCCGGTTACAAGATAAGCAAGGGAAAGAACATGATCTTGATAAAACGAGATGATGGAACGAAGAGAGCAATATTACAAGGCCTCCGGAATGAAAGAATAGAGAATAAAGTTCAATGAAAGAAATGAATGGAGAAGAAAAATGACAACTTCTCTCAAAATTGAATTTGAAAGAGCATCTTACGAATAAGGGTTGAATGTAGTTGTTGGAAAAAATCAACAACGAAAGAATAAGCTTGATGTGGGCTTATGGAAAACATCTCAAAATTAAGAGGTGACAACCAGCCACTAACTTAAACAATTGATTGGATAGAGATCAACAAGGAGATGAAAAACTTAATTCATCGGGATGATAAATGAAGAACTTGGGTCATTTATAAGCACCACAATAACAACAATCCTTAGGGAAAGCTTTTAGGTGAAATACAACCCAAGATAACTCCAACAGATAAAAAAATGAATGGTTGGAAGGATCTCCTGAACAAAGGAAAATGATGGGTTTAAATATCTCATTCTTGATAACTCGTGAATCATGAAACATGAAGGAAAATTATCAAGAATGACATAACACCACCTGAAAAGACAAGGTAGAAAGAATTGCAATTGGAATGCATGGTGAAGAATGCTTGAGCTCCAACAAGAATCTTGATGAAGACTTCGAGGATGAATTAAAACATGATGAACCACCATGAGAACTCCGGTAATGAAAGCATGAGAAGTGAAAGACGAAAAGAATAAGATTCAAGACCTGCGATGAATTAGATAGAGGTTTGAAATGATAAAATTGAAATAACTTGGATCTCCGGAAAACAAGATGAACAACTTAGAACCGAGAATATGATATGATGAACAAGCTCCGGACAAAAGAATTAACATGACCTTGAAGGAATAAGAATAAGAATTATGTCATGCATCTCCTTCACCAATTTAAATTGATGACAACCAAGGATTTGGCATACTACTTATTCTTGTTGGAAAGAATTAAAGAGGGATCTAGCACAAGCTCGGATAAATCTTCAACGAACCACCGGTAGGATTATGAAAAGAACAAGTGAATTGAAACGATAACAACGGAAAGTTAAACTTGAAGGAACCACCGTAAAATATGGAGACGAACGAAGAGACATCAATGAAGAATATTTGGAGGACGAAGTTGAAAACTGAGAACGAAGAAATATTCTGAATTGATGGCCTTCGGAGGATCACAAGAAAAGAATTCATGAAGAATCTTGAGAGAACAGGCCAAGATTTAGAGAAACACTTCTCCGGTCTTCAAATGTTGAGAATGAAGACGAGAAATGCCATGAAGAATTGTTGAGCACTCCGGAATGAGAATTAAAAAGGTTGAACCAATGAAGAAAAGAATTGAACGCGATCTTGGAGAAGGCATGTGACTGATGGAAATCATTCTTACATCACACTTTGACAAGAATTTGAGTATAACTCCAGAAAACAAATAGAAGAGTCAGGTAAGATCCTGGAAAGACCTGTGGGTTAGGGCCCACTCTAAGAAAATCACCGTTGGAAAAGATTCTTAAGAGATATTGCACCGGTTGAATTAAATGGCTTGAATAAGATAACAACCTCAAAAATAGCTTGAACGGATTAAGAATGGAATTATGAATCTTCAGCACTCCGGATATGAATAGCAAGAGGAGAATGATTAATTGGTGCACCGGAATAAGAAAGCATTGTGAATGAGGAAAAAGGATAAGATCAACACCGAAATCTTGAATTACATCCACCGGAAGAATTAGAGAACAAAAGAATGATGAACTTGAAGCTCTTGAGCATCTTCACGATAAAACACCGGATAAGAACATTGAAGCAAAAGAATGAAGAAATATCACATGAATAAAATGGATATTTCATTTGAGATTTTCTGGCTCCGGGAAGAAGAAGGGTGGGAGGGTGGGGAAAACAAAGACAACTTGGGATGAACAAAAAGGACACCGTTGAAAAAGAATTAACATGACCATCTTGATGATCAAGAAGAAATAGCACTCCCATAAAAATATGAGAATACCGATTAGGAAAGGTACGGAATCAACATTTATCATCGAAGCAACTCGAATACCAGAATCAAAACAAGAACAAGGATAGATGTGTAGCAGCAGGTCTTCACAATATCATCCGAACAGAGGATTGAACGAATGAGTTCTGCAGGTACATCAACTGGTCGAGAAGCCACTTGGAGAGCAAAAGTAAATAAAAAGGAACAAGGTGCAGAAGAACAAATACAAGATAGAAGTTTCGTTCGACATCTTCATGCTGTAAGATTATGGAACGTGTTACAAAAGGGTTTTGTCATCCCCGGATCAGCATAGCCAAGGATCCTTTAAGATGCAACTCCCGATCAGAACAAGTCCATAAAACCACTTCACTCAAAAGAGTAATCGTCAGGAGTCCTCACCAGAGAGAAAGGGGATGAGAAGCAAAGAAATCCTACTCTCCGATATAATATAGGACTCAAAAAGTTTTCAGTGTGTGCCTAGACTCAACCGTCAACGATTCGATCAATCAGTGGGGGCTTCTAGGTCGGAGAAGGCTCTGATACCAACTTGTAATGCCCAGGATGGAGTTATACCTCCTACGTGTCGAGGCACGACTTAAAGGCATAAATCCATCCTAGAATGATCTCAAGTTTGGTATCTTTGCACAACTCATGTAAAAGAGGGATTAAAACGCAAAAGGAGATAGTTGGCTTACACTCGCCACTTCACACAATACATTACATAAACAATCATCATTCAAAACATCACAACCCGACTACGGGTGAAGATCCAAAAGAAAGATACCAAAACAACATAAAGCCACAGGTCAGGATCGAATCCTAGTAGAAACCACTACTGAACATTGAAACGTCACAAGCAAACAGCCAAACTCTCTTCAACAAGCTCCTGGTGAAGAACTGGTCCAACTCCTGCATCAAACTCGGCTGAACCTGCATCTGGTGTGGTGAAGTAACTGTGAGCCACAGAGGACTCAGCAATCCCGTTCCCGGGTAACAAAACTATTTAAGCCTTGGGTGAGGATAAGGCTGAAGAAAGAATATGTGGTGAAGGAACAAACAAGAGTCTGCAGCAGCAACTAGCACTAACTTACGTAATAGAGAGCGAGAAGAGAAGTGCATCGGTCGAAGATGATCACGAAGTGATCCTAGCTAAAGCCGGTCAAACATAACCCCACCGTGTTCAACTCCCGAATCCCTATTCGGAAATTGACAGTCACGGTACACACGCTGGTAGTGTATTGAAACATTGTGTCAAGTTATCTACAACCGGAATTAACAAGCTCCCATCTGCCACATAACCGCGGGCACGACTTTCGAAAGTTCAAACCCTGCAGGGGTGTTCCAACTTGGCCCATCACAAGCCCACGATCCGCGGAGTCGCAACTCCATAGGTGGGAAGACCCGAGTATTCTCGGAATCCCGTGCTCAAGTTAAACCGAACTAAGGTAAGGCTAATCCAGCAAATCCTCCCGGCGTGTCGACACCCTGATAGTAGCCGCGCGTATCTAAGTCTCAGGACACGACCGGATGGGTGATGCTACAGGACCCAAACCTCGAGTTTCCCCGTGGTGGTTCCCGCAGGACCCCCGTTTGGGACCAACACTGTCAGGGATACGGTTAGTAAGTATAAACCGGATGTTGTAAACCGGTTTAGTTATGTTGTACTTGGTTCATTATTTTAGTAGAGATTACGGCCTATGAGATTTCAAGGCCCATGTATAGAAATATGGTTGTAAACCGCCAAGGAGATATAACTTGGGAGATAAGAAAGAAAGGACAGAGGCCGAGGCGGACACGATTATGAGCCGGCCTCGGGACTCTGTAAACCGGACCAGGCGTCACCTCTATATAAAGGGACGGCCCGGCACCGGTTCAAGGACAAGCAACAATCGATACGTCGAGACGCAGGCAAGCGATTCCGCTCCCTGTAAACCGACGCCCAAGCAATACCAAACCAACTAGACGTAGGCTTTTACCTTCTCAAAGGGGCCGAACTAGTATAAAATCCTTTGTGTCCTTTGTGCGCCATGAATCCTTTCAAGCTAACCCGTGCGATGGTTCCATCATCAAGTCCGTTAAACCGGACATCTGCCGTGTTAATTCCACGACAGTTGGCGCCCACCGTGGGGCTCGCGCACGATGGTTTCGAGTTCTTGAAAGGCGGCTTCGAAGGGTTAAAGGGTTATGCGGTCGGCCGGATGACCAAGAGTCGTCGCGGCCGGATCTACATCGACGACGCGGGTTGGGGACCGGAGGCCGATTCAATCGAATACGGGTACCGGGTCCCCTTCGGCAGCATCCAAGTCTTCATCGGAAAAATTGGCGAACCGGGACCTGAGCCGGACACCCTCCCCAGCATCGTCGAGCCGGCTCAGCGGGCGAGATCGCCCCGGATCCAGTCTGCCATGAGGCATGTGTTTGTGGGGGCAATTCACGGAGGTCGAACCGAGGACGGTTCGGAATCTGATGGTGCAACAGTCGTCTACTCAGATGGCGAATCTTCATCCGGGGAAACTGAATCTCTGTATCAGTTGCGGGACGGCCGGTCTGAGGGCGAGTCCGATGGGAACAGTATTCCGGACCCCTTTGACCCGCCAAACCGGGTGGCGGTCTTCATGGCCGGTTCACAACCCCCGGTGAACGGAACAACAGCGGAAACCGGCGCAGGGGGAAGCGGTTCAAATCCCCCCCTCACGGAAGTTCTATCCACCTTGATCGAAGAGCTCGCAGCTAAAGCGGTAGAGGTCGTGGCTCCAGCAGACAAGGTGCAGCATGATGCAGTGCTTCTTCAGTTAACGGCCCGGATCAATCAATTGAAGGAGGATTTAAAGGCAGAAGGAGAGATGTTAGCTATCAGGCAAGCAGAATTGGATGATCAAGCTTTTCACTTGAGGATGGAGCAAGCTTCGGTGGAGGCAGTCAGGGGGAGAAAGTATCGATCCCGCCTACCGCCGGGTTACGAATCTGCGAATTTGTTTAGAACCCCGGGAACGGGGGCTAGCAATAATCCGGCTTTAAACCGGAGGAGTCCGCCGGTTCAGGAGGAGCCGGTTCTGCAGCCCATTGCCGAACGAGAGCGGCGGGTTACATCGGTGCCTTATGTGCCTGTCCCTCCGGGTCATTATTCAAACCCTGTGGATAATATTGCTGCTGCGGCCGCACGGTTGGCCGCTTTACCCGCAGAAGGAACATCTCCGGTGGCGATAGAAGCGCGCAGGGTCCAGAAGCTGCTTAATACGGCATTAATACAACATCAAGCATATTCTCATAGCAGGGAGAGGTTGCATTCAACACCACGTCCCAATCGAAGTTACACCAGACATTGGGAAGAGCCTGAAGTTTCTAGCAGTGAACGGAGGAGGCATCAGCGTATGCAGAATAATCCGGCGGGGGCAGAGATACCGGCCCCGGATCAAAACCGGCCTAGATCGGAGGCCCGAGAGGAGATCCGCCAGTCGACGCCGGTTTACGCCGGCGCTACGGGGGCAGGAGCCACAGCGAGCAGCTTTGGGATACAATGTCTTGTCCCTGCCCTGCGGAGCATCAAGCTGCCCAAGGATTTCAAAGGACCTCGCAAGGTGCCTAATTACACCGCCGATTTACCACCCGAAGCTTGGGTGGAGAGTTACGAGATGGCCATGGAGATGCTGGACGTGGATGAGTCGGCGTGTGCTAAATATTTCACTATGATGCTGGAAGGCACGGCCCGGACTTGGTTAAAGGCATTACCACCGAATTCCATTGGATCATGGGCAGAGCTGCGCAGCCAGTTCATCAAAAATTTCAAGGATACGTGCAAGCAACCTATGTCGATAATAGATTTAGCAGCATGTGTGCAAGGAGAACAGGAGTCTACAGCAGCGTGGGTACGCAGAGTGGCAGAGATCTTGCACTCCTCAAACGGCATTAACCCGAGCACAGCGATTGTAACTTTGGAGAACAATTGCCGGTTTGAATCCTTGAAACTAAAACTCGGACGGCTCAAACGGGAGTGCAACGATATGGGGACTTTGATGAGCGCCCTGGTGAAGTACGGGGACTCAGATAATACTAAGTACCCGGAGCCAGAAGGAGATAAAACAGGGAAGGCCAGTAAGCCTGGTAAGCCGGCGCCGGTTAGTCCGGTTACTTCAAGCTTCTTGGGCAAGCGAAAGGCAGAGAATAGCTCCGATTTTGTGGCTAATACGCAGGTTCAAGGTGGTTTCCGGGTCAACCAGCAAGGTCCCACTCGCCAAGCTGGGGGAGGAAACCCGGGTTGGGAGCAGGATCCGGATCAACCCTGTCTAAGGCATAGCGGAGCAAGGGGGCCTGCAAAGCACACTGCAAGAGAGTGCATGGGCCCAGGGTACAGCCGTTTTAATACCTTTAGCCGGCCCCCAAGTGGCGGTTCGGGGCCCGGGTTTCATGGTCCGGGTTACCAAGGGAACAGCTCCGGTTCAGGATATAGGGGCAACAGCGGTTATCAAGGGAACGGCGGTGGTTATCAACCCCGGCCGGGTGGCCAGAGTACTCAAGGAAGCTACAATGGTCAAGGGAATCAGTATCAAGGTGGTTATCAGGGTCAGGGGAATCAATCGTATCATCAAGGTAGTTACAACAATCAGAATAATCAGCAGCAGGGCCAGGGGGGTCATAGCAACCAAGGAAATCAGCAGCAACAGCGTCCGCAACAGCAACAGCAATCCGGATACCAGAGTAATCCGAAGGAATTGAGCAGCGGTCAGTATCATGTCTTCACCACGAGTTTATGTAAGAGAGATCAGAAGGTTTTGAAGCGGGCCGTCCATGCGGTAGAACCGGCAACGCCACAGTTTCTACGCTGGTCAGAGCAGCCCATTGTTTGGAGTAGAGAAGACCACCCGTTACGGGTAGATAACCCGGGACATTTAGCCTTGGTAGTGGCACCTCAGGTGGGAGGATACCGGTTTACTAAAGTACTCATGGATGGAGGCAGCAGTATCAATATATTATATTACGAGACCTTTCGCCGTATGGGTCTGACAGATAAACAACTGAAGACATCAAACACAGTGTTTCACGGGGTGGTCCCAGGTAAGTCAGCCTATCCAGTTGGTAAGATTGACTTAGAGGTTACCTTCGGGGATGAGCATGATTCCAGGTCAGAGATGATCACTTTTGAAGTTGTTAAAATCAGAAGCCCGTATCATGCTTTGTTTGGGAGGACGGTTTATGCTAAGTTTATGGCTAGGCCATGTTATGTTTATCTGCAACTCAAGATGCCGGGTCATAAGGGCACAATTACAGTGCATGGCAGTCGTAAGATAGCAGTGGAGTGTGAAGAGGGTGATGCAGCCTATGCAGAAGCGGTATGTGCCACGGAAGAGTTAAAATTCTACAAGGATAATGTTGATCCGGCGGATATGACTCCGCTGAGGAAGCCCACTACCGAGCATGATCCGGCTTTGAAATTTAAATCGGCAGAGGAGACCAAGCAGGTTGATTTTGTGCCGGGGGATTCGTCCAAGCAGTTCACTATCAGCGCTAACCTTGACCCCAAATAGGAAAGCGCGCTCATCGAGTTCATCCGTGAGAACCGGGATATCTTTGCATGGAAACCTTCTGACATGCCAGGTATACCGAGGGAACTCGCTGAGCACAAATTGAATATCGATCCGAAGTTTAAACCGGTAAAGCAATATTTGCGCCGCTTTAACGAAGAGAGGCGCAAGGCTATAGGAGAAGAAGTGGCCAGGCTTTTGGCAGCAGGATTCATAGTGGAAGTTTTTCATCCGGAATGGTTGGCCAATCCGGTGCTTGTTCTAAAGAAGAATGGGAAGTGGAGGATGTGTGTGGACTACACAGACCTCAATAAAGCTTGCCCAACTGATCCTTTTGCTCTTCCTCGCATTGATCAGATTATTGATGCTACAGCAGGGTGCGAGCGGCTGAGTTTTCTGGATGCGTACTCAGGTTATCACCAGATCAAAATGGCAGTTGAAGACCAGGAGAAGACGGCATTCATAACCCCCTTTGGTGCTTTTTGCTATGTGTCTATGCCTTTTGGGCTCAAGTGTGCACAAGCAACTTATCAGCGTTGTGTTCAGAATTGTTTGAAAGGGCAGATAGGGAGAAACGTACATGCATATGTGGATGACATTGTGGTCAAATCAAAGGAGGAAAGAACAATGATAGAGGACCTCAGGGAAACCTTTGATAATCTCCGGGCTTACAGGATGATGCTTAATCCGGAGAAATGTGCTTTTGGTGTCCCGGCCGGTAAGCTTTTGGGGTTCCTGGTCTCGAACAGGGGAATAGAAGCCAGCCCGGAGAAGATCAAGGCCATCACATCTTTATCAAAACCGGCTTGTATAAATGATGTTCAGCGCATAGCCGGCCGGATCACGGCGTTAAGCCGGTTTATTAGTCGCCTAGGAGAAAAGGCGATCCCGCTTTATCAAATGTTGAAGAAAACGGACCGGTTTATTTGGAGCGATGAAGCAAATACAGCATTTGAGAAACTGAAACAGCAACTAGCGAAACCGCCGGTTTTAGCTGCCCCGATAGACAAGGAGCCTTTGTTATTATATGTTGCTGCAAACACACGGGCAGTTAGCGTTGCAATCGTGGTTGAGCGCAAGGAAGCAGGGAAAGAACATCCGGTTCAGCGTCCGGTTTACTATGTGAGTGAAGTACTCATCGAATCCAAGCAAAGATACCCTCATTGGCAGAAATTGGTGTATGGGGTGTTCATGGCAAACCGGAAATTGAAGCATTATTTCCAAGGGCATCCAATAACTGTGGTTAGTTCAGCTCCATTGGGAGATATAATCCAGAATAGAGAAGCAACAGGCAGGATAGCTAAATGGGCCATTGAGCTCAGTCCACATGAGTTGAAGTATGTACCGCGCACTGCTATAAAATCTCAGGCACTGGTTGACTTCATCAACGACTGGACAGAATTGCAAACGCCTGAGGAGAAGCCGGATCTTACTTATTGGACGATCCACTTCGACAGTTCAAAGCAGTTGGAGGGATCGGGGGCCGGAGTTGTCTTAACTTCCCCCAGAGGTGATAAATTTTGTTATGTGCTCCGGTTGTTATTTCCTTGTACTAACAACGCAGCAGAATATGAGGCATTACTTCACGGTTTGAGATTGGCAAAGGAGATGAATCTGAGCCGGGTTAAGTGCCTGGGTGATTCAGACCTAGTGGCACAGCAGGTTTCGGGCAAGTGGGATTCAAGGGATCCACTCATGGCGGCTTATCGACGAGAGGTTGAAGCGGTCGCAGGTTATTTTAAAGGATATCAGGTGGAGCATATAGACCGGCGGAAAAACGAAGCAGCTGACGCTTTAAGCCGGCTAGCCTCGCAACGTAAACCGGTACCACCAAACACCTTTTTAGATGAGTTGCACAATCCCTCGGTTCAAGTACCTTCAGAGGATAATTTAGCTATTCCAGATCCAGAGGCACAGTTGGTGGCAGCAACCCATGTTATTCCGGATTGGACGTTACCGTATTTGGTATATCTCAGCCGGGGGGAATTGCCAGAGGACGAAGATGAGGCACGGCAGATAATACGGCGTTCCAAGTCTATGACAATTGCCAACGGAGAGCTACATCATCGTAGCACCTCTGGAGTATTTCAACGGTGTGTTTCAGCTGAGGAAGGTTGTGAGATTTTAAGGGAGATTCATGAAGGGGATTGTGGTCATCATGCCGGGTCAAAATCATTGGTGGCTAAAGCTTTCCGGCATGGCTTTTATTGGTTAACGGCACATGCAGATGCGGCAGACTTGGTACGCAAGTGTGATGCTTGTCAGAAGTTCTCAAGACGTGCCCTTGTTCCAGCACAAGAACTCCGGATGATACCAATAACTTGGCCTTTTGCAACTTGGGGGCTTGATATGGTTGGTCCTTTCAAGAGATCTCAAGATCAGAAAACTCATCTACTAGTGGCAGTGGACAAGTTTACAAAGTGGGTTGAAGCGGAGCCTATAAGCAAGTGTGATGCGGCCACAGCGGTTAAGTTCATCAAAAAAGTAATATTCCGGTTTGGTTTTCCACATAGCATCATCACAGATAATGGCACCAATTTATCTCAGGGTGAGATGGAAGAGTTCTGTCGACGAGAGCATATTCGTTTAGACGTATCTTCTGTGGCTCACCCCCAGTCCAATGGACAGGCAGAAAGGGCAAATCAGGAGATTTTGCGAGGAATCAAACCCCGGCTTATGACACCTTTGCAGAGAACCCCAGGATGTTGGGTTGAAGAGTTACCATCTGTCCTTTGGAGTATTAATACTACGCCAAACCGGTCTACAGGTTACACACCTTTCTTCATGGTTTATGGTGCAGAAGCAGTTCTTCCAAGTGACATACGCCATGATTCCCCAAGGGTGGCAGCCTATGTGGAAGCCATCAACGAAGAGTCAAGGCAAGATAGTTTGGATCGGTTGGATGAAGAACGAGAAATAGCTGCAGCACGGTCGGCGATTTATCAGCAAGACCTACGCAGATATCACAGCCGCCGGATCAGAACAAGGACATTCCAGGAGGGTGACTTGGTGCTCCGGCTTATCCAAGATCAAACGGACATGCACAAGCTATCCCCGCCATGGGAAGGGCCCTTTGTCATCAGCAAAAATTTACGCAACGGGTCATACTATTTGGTGGACATTCGAGAGCACAAAGATTCACGGACATCAGAAGAGGAGACAAAAAGGCCATGGAACATTGCTCATCTACGGCCATATTACACTTAAGCCATAGGCTCCCATGTATCCTATATATATATATATTATGGAATAATGAATAAACCGGCACCCTCGGTAAACCGGGGGCTCAGCCCTTTTTTCCACATATATCGAATTTGCAGCACATATCTATATCAGATTGTTATCAAAGAATCGTATTTCAATGTTGGCTGGTTTTTAGAAATTAACCTTTGCAGGGTGTATGAAGGAGCGGCAGAATTCACCGGAATATGAGCTCCTATCCGGTTCAAGGAAGGGAAAACTTCACAAAAAAAAAATCCGCAGTCGGTATCAATCCGGAGTCGGTAAGAAAAAAAAATC
>LR738709.1:411953606-411966660 GCA_902687465.1 Secale cereale
AAGAAGAAAAGATAGAAGGTGCTAGAAAAAAATAGAGTTAGGGCAAGAATTAGGACAAAGGGTAATTTTTCCCGGGCTCGTAAAAATGAGCACGACCGGAGAAAAATACAAAAGGCAAGGACGGGAAATAATTCAAACATATTTGAATTTAATTCAAATAGGTTTGAACTAAGACGAGATTATTGAGGTGTCCAAAAATGTCCGGAATTTTGGAGGAGCCTCGAAACAACGGAAAGAATTATCGGCAAGGTTTTGAAGGTGAAACACGAAGTGAAAGACATGGGGAAATATGCAAGTGTGTTGGGGTAATTCCAACAATGGAATATTTATTTATATAGCTCCCTAATATTGAGAGGCTTTATATGTTCTAAAGAGAAGTCACCTTCCCTCGATTTAAATGGACCGAAGGTCCACACGATTTATTTGGTTGCAAAAATTAATGAGATGATGGCATGATGACATGATGCAATGCAAAAACAAAATAACACAAGCTCAAAAGAAACACACGGGAGGACCCGGAACATCGGGAATCTTCGGGAATCTTCTGGGACGTCGGTCTCGGGCGTCACACACAAGTAGGCCTTATATGGGCCGGCCTGCTATTTTTTTACTGGAACGACCTTTTTCACCGGAATGGACCACTATTGAGCCGTGCCACGTGTCGACCTATCATAGGCGCCTCCTATCCAATGAGTGGATGACATCTATCCCAACGGTGAGGCAACACGTGTTTCCTCCGGCCAATGATGATTTTACACGTGGAAAATCCCCATTGGTCGGGGCTGATAACGGGTTATCGTATCCAAAACCGGACCCGATAGCTTAACGGTGTTCCGTTACGGTGGATGCCACGTGTCGGTCACCCTTGACGAAAGCACTTCTATGACGCGTGATTTATCGTCATGGAAGTGGACACTTCCGTGATGATTATTTTGGTAATGTCATGGAACATTTCTACGACAACACAGGTATGACTATCTTCATTCTGTCATAAATTTGTCATGGATGTACATGCATGACAGAAAACGTGACCTACTGTGACAAACACGTATCATCACGGAAATGTATTTTTTTGTAGTGACCACTGATTTGCTTGCAGGACATATCAGGTATGGGTTGCAAACAAGGGATATTAACATGTCTGTCCTGATAAGTGTACGCAAGAAACTAATGTTGGAGTTGGAGTTTTTCTATCTTCTAATTAGTTACATCCTCCGTTCTGAATTATAAGAAATTGTTCATTTCAGTCCATACGTACCCCATATGAAAATATGCAAAACATCTTATATTTTGGAGCGAAGGTAGTATGTCTTTCTATGTTGAACCCTCTTCTTGATCTATCACAGAACCTGACCAGTGCAGATTACATTTACAATGCATAGAAACTGCTTCGATGCCACTAATTATTTTGTTTCTATCTTTTTGTTTACACCATGGTTGCCTTTCAATTATAATAGCTAAAGAGCAATCTATTTTTATCAAGCCTTCAGAAGTTCAGATGTTCAAACAAAAGCACATGGGTGCTCATGCTGTTCTCCGTGGCTAGATTCGTGTATAACAGGTGTCCTTTGCTGCTCCAGTCGATTTCTATTTTCAAATGTCGCATAAATATCTGGCGTACTCTTCCTAAGAAAAAGAAATCTTCTCTATGACCCATGTAATGTTTCACCTTTTGTGCTGCTCACGTTCTCTGTTATTTTTTCATACTTATGTACTTGTCGGGACCCCGATCCTAAGTCACACCGGTCTAGCATGTAACACACCATATCACTTTGCGGCCTCACGCACGGTATCCTCACGGGTGCCACCTTACCTGGACCGGGACCGTTTGCGCATTTTGGCTCACGTATATGATAGTGTCGCTAGCATCCATATGACAGAGAACCCGGGCCGACATGACTAGTTATAAACCCAAGGTGGCACTAACTTACAGGGACAGGCATACATGACACAGCAACGAACGTGTCGGTCATCAACGTATGAACCCAAGTCATAGCAAGCTACAAGGACTTAAAGGAACAACACGTGACATTTCCCCAAAGGGACAGACACAGGAACGAAGAAGGACACCTGCTGGCCAGCCTAAGTGTTCCGGAGCAGTAGCAAGCTATCAAGGCTCAGTGGAAGCACTAGGAGACATTTCCCCATAAGAGGGGCTACCAAGAGGAAACAACTAGGTTGTCGGATCCCACACATACCAAGCATTTCAATAACATACACACAATATGCTCGATATGTGCAAATACAACATGGCATCACAATAAGACTCTATGAAACAAAGTATTTATTCATTAGGCTCCGAGGAGCTAGATATTACAAACATGGGTCTCATGACCCAACATTCAGAGCATACAAGCAACAAGCGGAAGCATAACATGTATGAATACAGACAACTACAAAAGAAAAAGGCTGAAGAGCCTGACTATCTACAACACTCGTACAAGATCGTAGCTGAGGTAACAAGCTACTTGTCGAAGTCCAAGCGGAACTACTATTGAAACAGAAGTCTCATCTGCAAAACATGAATTAAGCAAACATGAGTACAAAGGTACTCAGCAAGACTTACATCAGAACCTATCATACATGCATTTGTATCAAGAAGGCAAAGTGGGGTTTAGTGGCAGCAAGCCAGCTTTGACTCTGTGGCTATCATGTACTACGACTACTGGTAACTCTTGAGGTGGTGCACACGAGTCCACTAATCACCACCCAATACACCACTATGGATTCATCCCCAACTCCCTACGAGGAGGCCATCCATAGCACTCACACTTGTCTTGAGTATTTTAGAGTATCCACTTCCAGTTGTCTATGTACCACGTAAGCATCCAAGAAGTCCATAACCGTGGACTCGGCTATTCGAATAGATCATGAAAAACCCTGCAGGGGTGTACTTCTTCACACACGCTCTCGCCACTTACCGCCATGTACACGTCGTGTATCTCGGCAACCTTCAAGCGGAAGCCTGGCGAGGGTGTCGGCCACGACCTGACTAAGCACACAAGACTCTAGTCCAGGTTTATCGCCTATTTGGGTTCCATCCGCAAGGGAGTCCGGCTGAGGTTTCCATCGCGGCCCCAAACGATGTGTACAGGGTTCCCGAGCCCACCATCCGGGTGCCATTCGGTACATCGGGCCACGTGTGCCTAGTCTGTCCCAAGCCCACCCTGCCAGGTGCCACTTGGTAGAAAAATAACACTACCTACAAACACCAGAAACTAGTTGCGACTCCTGGACAGAGATCAAGTTGATTAATAAGCCGAGAGGGGTCGAGTTACCGGAACCCAATGTGTGGTAGTAGTTAGTCATTGGACAACATACACAGAACTCAGTGCTTAAGGACGGTTCCAGTGAGACAACCCACCATGTACTCCTACATGGCCTCTCACTGCTACCTTTACCAAAACGTATTCATACACTTAACTCTCAGCATCAGAACATATCACTGCATTCCAATTCATTCCCAATGAATCAGACTTGACACACTCTAAGCAATAGCAAGCAACGCATGGTAAGAACACAACATGGCTTCAATCAACTCCTACACATGCTGGTGGGTTTCAACTATTTACTGTGGCAATGACAGGTCATGCAGAGGAATGGGTTCAACTACCACAACATAAAGTAGCAGTTGAATCGTTGTTGTCCTAATGCAATAATAGAGAGCAGGAGCGAGAGAGTGGGATTGTATCGGAATGAACAAAGGGGTTTTGCTTGCCTGATAGATCAACAGGGGGGCACTGCTCCTCTGACAGGTACTCTGGAACGGTCTCCGAAGCAGGACCTATCGAGAAGGACGGTGCCAACAATCAAACACAAACATATGCAACAATATGATGCATTAATAAGGCATGAAGATATGACGTTGTTTGAGTTAATGCAACTAGCATTTATTTGGTTGAAGTCCATTTGAACCAAGGGTTCAAATGCACCTCCAAATTAAGCATTTAAAAATGCCATTTGTGTGTTTTCATATATTCAGTAGGTATAACTTCATTTGTCATGCATGAAAATTGTACAAATGGATAGATTGAATTTTTCTGATAAATTTTCATATATAAATTATTTCATTCTGAGCTACGGTTGAATTTCTGTGATTTCTTGAAGTTTAAACCAATTTCTGAAATAAATAAATCATTTAAGATTTATTTAGATCCCAGAAATGGATTACTGCGTCAGCATGACCAAAGCATGACGTCAGCAGGTCAACCAGACTAACCAGAGTCAAACCTGACAGTGGGGTCCACTGGTCAGTGACTCTACTAATTAACTGAGTTTATATAGTGCTAAACTAATCCTAACCAAAATGTCAGCAGGGTGGGCCCACGTGTCAGTGGCTATACTAATTAACTAAATTACTTAATTAAAATTAAACGGGTCAACTAACTGGGGGGCCCACCTGTCATTGACCCATAGGGTCAAACGGTCAGCGGGGTCAAACCCGCCGGCGTTAAGCCGCCGGCAGCAGCAAACGCGGCGGAGGGCGTTCGAAACGCTGCTCTGGCGACCATTTGGGCTGTGGAGCCTCGTCCGTATCGATCTAAGCCAACGGGAGGCCGCGGGGGCGCCGGAGTTGGCCGAAACAAAGCTCGCGGCGGCGCCAGAGCTCGGGTCTCGTCGGAAACGGCGATACGGTGGACGAGAGGACGAGCAGAAGCTCGTTCTGGGCTCCTGGGACCATGCTGAGCACGGTGGTGTGCTCAGTCGCGGCTCTGGGTGACGGTGGCCATGGCGGCAGCATGAACGGCAGCGAGGAGGTCTCGGCCTCGGCGGGAAAACGGGGCTGGAGCTCGCAAGGACGAGGAGGAGAAGAGGGGTTCGATGCGGAGGCTCACAGCGAGTCGAACGGCGGCCTCAGCGGGCTCGGGGAGGCGGCGGAGACGGCGTAGGGTCGACGGCGATCTCCGGCGCTGGAGGTTGAAGAAGACGGCAGTGATAGCTCCTCAGGGCGTCCGGCGACGCGTGGCTCGACGGAGAGGTGGAAGACGACGTGGCGGAGCTCTCGGGCATGTTGGCTGGCCGTGGAGTGGTCTATGGCCACGGCAGCGGCGAGCAGCGGCGACGGCAACGTTCGGTGGTGCGAGAGAGAGAGCGGGGGAGAGGAGGGGAAGCCACAGTGAGTATGCGAGACGGCCGGGGCGTTGGATGGCGTCTTCCCGGGCGTCCAAAGCAGCTAGGGAGAGGGCAGGCAGGCACGGAGGAGGTGGCAGCCATGTGCTCGGCGGTGGCGCGTGCCCCTGCCTCCTGTCGTCGCCAGGAGGACGACGACTGGCAGATGGGCTGGCCCAGCTGGGCCGCACAGCGCCAGGCCAGCAAGTGGCCCAGGTAAGAACTTTCCTTTTTTCTTTCTGTTTTCTATTTCTGTAATTCTGTTTTGATTTAGTTTCTAAACTAGAACATTTATTTTCTTCTGACACGTTTTTTGCAGGGACCTAAGGAATTAATCCAAATCCCCTCACAATAAAAATCAGAATTTTGGACATATATAAAATATATAATAAATATATATCCAAGGCAAATAATTATTGCATTAATTCCAAATGCCCAAAATAAATATTTATGAGCTCCTGAAAATATTGATTTGAAATTTTACCACTAACCAATATTTTCAGAGAGTAACATGAACATTTTCTTGGATCCTTTCGGAGCAATTTTTATTTGGGTCATTTTTCAAAAGGGTTTCTGAGGGTTTCACAGGTCCCCAATTCAAATTCATTTGAAAACTAAACATGATGCAAAGACCAAGCTAGCCTAGTGCATACCAGAACTAGGGTTGTGACAACTCGCCCCCACTCGAAAGAAGCTGTCAGGACCCCGATCCTAAGTCAGACAGGTCTATCCTGTAACACCTCATATCACTTTGCGGCCTCACGCACGGTATCCCCACGGGTGCCACCTTACCTGGCCCGGGACCATTTGCGCATTTTGGCACACATATATGATAGTGTCTCTAGCACGCACGTGAGTAAGGAGATAGGGCGAGGAGCAAGTTGGGATCATGGCGGTTCGTATGAAGGAGACGGCGAGCTCGGGGGCAGCCTGAAGGCGGCATATGGGCGAAGGGCATCTCCGATGGCCGGCGGTGGAGAAGTCGATGGTGAGGGCAAAGCAGGGCACCCGAGGACGCGTGCTTCGGTGTGGAGATCCGTGATCATCAGGCGGATCCGATGGGCACGTAGGGAGGGGGTGATTTGGACGGTGGCTATGCCGACGACGAACGGCGGCGACGAGCTCCACTCGGTGGCTGCGGGAAGACGAAGGAATGGGGGGAAGAGCGACCAGAGGGAGGGAGGAGGGGATTGGGACGCCCAGGGCGTCGTGCTGGCAAGGTGAGAAGGGCCGAGGCCTTGCCACCGCGAAGCAGGAGGTGGCCGTGGCTTGGCTGTGCGCCGGGCACGCATCTGCTTCTCCTCCTGGCAGGAGGAGGAAGACAGTGCTGCCCCTGGTGGGCCGGGCCTGCAGCTGGGCCACACAGGAGCTGGGCCAGGCAGGCTGCTAGGTAAGCGCCAGGTAACTCTCTCTCTCTCTCTCTCTCTCTCTCTCTCCTTTTATTTCTGTTTTCTATTTTCTGCTTTTTTTTGCTTTAATAAAAATGCCAGAGCATTTTCATAGATATTGGAAATATTTGTGGGCACTGTCTGGATTAATTCCAACAACCCTCATTTACTTCCAAGATTATTTGGACATTTAAAATTATCTATAGGATTAAATGTCCAAATGCAAATATCTATGATTTAATTCAAGGATCCAAAATGGCTCCCAAATTTATGAAACCATTTTTGGCAGAGGTTTTAGCCAAGACCAAAAATGATGAACATTTTGTGAAGCGCACTTTGGGTACATTGAAAAGTATTTATTTGAACCTAGTTGAGATCACTTGGTGCTAGGGCTTGAACAACCCCATTTCAAGTTTAAAAGAAAAATAGACATGATGCAACACAAGACTAACTAGACCAGAGCAGACCAGAACTAGGGATGTGATAACTCACCCCTACTAAACAAGAATCTCTTCCCGAGATTCAAGACGTGAGGTAAGAAGACAGAGGGGACACAAAGCTAACAACACGATCTTCATGATCCAACTGCCCTTCTCGGAGATGTTGATTTCTTGCATCATGTTGATTTCGAGGTCTTTGTCCAACACGGTGACGACGAAAGAAACTCTAGAAAATTGACCTTCTGAAAGATCGAGCAACTCAAAATCAACTCATGGAGTGAGACGTTGAACCATCTCTTGAGCTGAGACACGGAACACACATCCAGAGGGATGGAGTGAAACAAATGATGAAGGTTCACTCAGTAGGCAATAATTCCACACCTAAGAAGATGATGATCGAGGTCACGAGACGGGGCACCTTAGAGAAGGTGACTCGTAGAATTATTCCCTTAAGTGGCAAAAAGAATTACTTTTGATATAGAGATCATTGAAATTCTCTATACCAGCCTAAGGCAAACACAATCGATCGTTTGACGGAGTCCGAAAGAATGACATACTCTGATTAGGATGGATGATATGGACTTCCTTGTTGAAGACAACGCAAAGGATGATTTTGCTTATCATCGGAAATGGATGGGACCCATGGGTAAATGGCACATTGGCGGTGCAAGCTGGGAACAAAATGCAAATGCTGGGAATGATTCTGGTAAGTGGGAAGAAACCCAACAGTAGAGAGTGAATATACTCTTTGAGAGGTGATAACATAACCAAGAACACTGGAGCAATCCCGGTTAGTGCCAGTGATAACACCTAGTGCTTGTGCGTGCTCTCAAGAACTTGAGCATTCCCATATTCATCAAGGTTTTACCAATATCCGTGCCAAGGGTGCTGACAACACAACATACGACCATGATGAATAGCGATGGACGATGCAGATGCAAGGAAGATAACAGTTTCTCAGATTTCACCATAGCGGAGTCAAGGGGCAAAATCTGGATGATCGACCGAGAGACATTTAGCACTCCGCTTCTAATGTTCTCCTTGATGTGCTAGCACAACCGATTTATTAAAATGGTTTTGTACATAGAACGTCAAGTAAAAGGTCGGACTTCATGAGCACAAAAATCCATAAGGAACAACTAGGGAGTAAATCCTACGAAGTCCTTATGGGGAGGTGGCCAACTTCTTCAATCGAGATACTACAACAATAGATCTTCTGGCTGGGAGTGTTGGCCACGACATCCACTTTACCGGTTATCGAGAGACCAAATTATAGTTCTTGGGAAATGCTCCAACCATCATATCTGCCTGAGATTCAGTTCTGGTTGGTGTCAGCACATTCCAGACTCATCGAGTCTAGAAAGAAAAATGAAAGTTTACGACACAAATCGACGAGATAGCGTTGCGAGATTCTCGGGGAGTGAACTACGATAGCAAGCTCCAAAACATGAGCTGGTTCTGCTACATACATGTGAACACGTTATCCAAGACAAGCATGACCACATGGTAGTCTTATAACGAAACACTACCGAGTTCAGGGGGGACCATCATTGCAGATAACGAAGTCCTTGATTAAGCCCGGGTTAGCTCTTAAGAAGGAACTCCTTCTCCTTAAACAAATCAATCAGTGGCTTGGTGTGCTAGGGATACATATAGAGTGAAGGTTGCAAGTCTCCAAACCACAGAATACTTCGCACGTATGCATGACTGACTTGGGATGATTCCACAGGAAGCAAAATAAACTTTCTCAAACTCACGGTGGCAACTTACATCAGTTACACATGAATTAGGGAAAGTCTCTTCTCTCATCCAACATATATCTCATGAACGGGACACGAAGGCAATGCTTACAAAGTTTCCAACACTAGCTTAATGTCCTACAAAATCATGGAGAAGATAAGGATGTTTGTTGATGGGCTCAACAATAATTCATCCAGGTTTGCATATAGATGGAATTCCATGACAATGTGAACAAAGTGATAGCATTGGTCAGACCAAAAGATGTAACGGTGTATGCTCGAGGGATCAACCACGAGTAAGACAACATTATGAATACCATTGGTTCTGATTTGACTTGACGATAGCCCACACTCAAATCAAAGTTTGGACAAGACAATAGATCCAACAATTGATCACAAGGATCAATGGATCAAGATATCATCTTTCTTCAACACACACACAAAAGATATCCCTTGGAAGGAACTAAGTCAGACAAGCTTTTATCTTCCAACTCTCCAAGTTGTCGTTTAGCTTAACCGACTAGCTTAGGGTATCCAACACAGATTCTTGGAGAAAGGGTGGTTTAGAGAGAAACCAGCTTGATCACGAGCTCAACATAACGGTTAGGGAGCAACCTGCTAATACTTCCGAGAAGATATTCGGAAAATCACGGACCACCGGTATGTTGCTAAGCCCGAGAACAATCTTGCTTTTCAGGGCAAGATGATATGATCAAAAGAGCGAGAGATTGACACAATCCTAACTCATTGACCAGAGAGTGCACCAGAAATAAGGACTAGGTAGCACGATCATCTTTAGGGTGATGATTCAATAATCAACTCGCTAAGGATGAGGTTATTGTCCATTTAACTACCAAGCAACGGAGTTGCTAGGAGTATTGATTTCACATATCACAATACACTTGTCGGTATTCCGGTTACAATAACACAGAGATCGAGAATGAACGATGATGGCGAGAAGTATCACCTTATCAAAAGTTCATAGGAGGTGGTGCAATTCCCATGACATTCTTGACATAAGGACGGTAATACTCTAGGATAGAACAGATTAGAAGCTGGATTAGCATTCTTCATCTACGAAGTGCAACTTCTTTGACCCAATCCTGGATATGGATAAGGTACTGGAGTTTGTTTCTCCTAGTCATTCCAGAATAGAATGGCCTGACAGATCACAAGAGTAACAGGCATCGATGAACGAATGCACGCATACTCTTGACTATCAATTGATAGACGAAGGTCAAAATACAACTAAAAGGGGACAACTCAGGGAACATATGATTGTCTGAGTTGTGGATGCATAGGTTAGTATGTCGAACGAGTTCCACATATTTCTTCCGGATAACCCATGCAGAAAGGTAGGATTGGCAGAATCACAACATGATTGGAGTACTACTCAAGAGCACTCTAGTTGTGATCTTTTGGTTCATAATAACTTCTGCCAAGGATGGTTCATGGTATTGGAAGAACGATAACCACGGACCTCGAGGACTATCACAAGGTTACTAATATCCTAAAGGGACGAGCAAATACTACCAACATGAAGTAGGTAGAATGAATCTTGGGTTCAAGAACCCAGAAATAGAATACCTACTAACTAAATGGCATCACGGGATGCTTTCGAGAATGATGGCCAGAATCATCACACTGGGAACACAGAATATTGCTAGATTACTGGGTGATCTTCTAAGACACCTAGGGTCATAATAATAACTCCAACATATATGTCGGGGTAACAGAGTACCTCAACACACTGGCTAGTGTGCTTAATCTGGCCCAAAGGAGCATCGGGAACAGGAAGAAGGGATTTGCAAATGCATCAGACTATTTAGAAACCTAGGATGACTCGGACAGCATAACGGCTGTAAATGCTCAAAAATTACCTTTGAGATCCAAGCAAAAGGGTAGCATAACCACTTAGCATCATAAAGTCAAGGTTCTGAGTCCAACAGTTGAACAAACAGAAGTGGTAGAAACTAAACTGAGGGTTGAAACCACATTAACGTGATCCTAATAAATAGAATGAGAATCCTAGTTCTTAATCCCCGTAAAAGAAGAAGGTGACTCAGATCAGAAGGTCATGGGGTAAAGGAGTAAAAAGAGCCTTGCGTTCCCTTCCACAATCAATTCCCTTATATAACTAAAGAATTTCTACACATGACTTCGACCAGTTTGGCTTGCTAATCCTACAGGCAGTCAGGCTCTGATACCAAACCTGTCAGGACCTCGATCCTAAGTCACACAGGTCTAGCCTGTAACACCTCATCTCACTTTGCGGCCTCACGCACGGTATCCCCACGGGTGCCACCTTACCTGGCCCGGGACCGTTTGCGCATTTTGGCACACGTATATGATAGTGTCGCTAGCATCCATATGACAGAGAACCCGGGCCGACATGACTAGTTATAAACCAAAAGTGGCGCTAAATTATAGAGACAGGCATACATGACCCAGCAACGAACGTGTCGGTCATCAACGTATGAACCCAAGTCGTAGCAAGCTACAAGGACTTAAAGGAACAACGCGTGACATTTCCCCTAAGGGACAGACACAGGAACGAAGAAGGACACATGTCGGCCAGCCTAAGTGTTCCGGACCAGTAGCAAGCTACCAAGGCTCGGTGGAAGCACTAGGAGACATTTCCCTGTAAGATAGGCTACCAAGGGTAAACAACTAGGTGTCGGATCCCACACATAGCAATACACATTACACGTACGCATAACATGCAAGTATGTGCTGTACAACATGGCATCACAACATAACTCAACAACTCATATAGATAAAGGCCCAGAAGAGCCATCATAGCATTTATTACAAACAGAGGTGACATGACCCAACATACAGAGCATATAGGCAACGGAAGCATAACATGTCTGAGTACAGACAACTACAAATGAAAAAGGCTGAGAAGCCTGACTATCTACAAGACCCTCCAAGGGTACAAGATCGTAGCTGAGGTAACAAGCTAAACGTCGAAGTCCACGCGGAATCACTAGCGAGACTGAAGTCTCTCTGCAAAAACATAAATTAAGCAAACGTGAGTACAAAGGTACTCTGCAAGACTTACATCAGAACTAACTACAAATGCTTTAGTATCAACAAAGGGATGGTGGAGTTTGACTGCAGCAAGCCAGCTTTGACTTAGTGGCTATCCTGAACTACGACTGCAAGTAACTCTTTTGAGGTGGCGCACACGAGTCCACATGTTCACCAATCAATACACCACTATGGATCCGCTCCCGTCTCCCTACGAGAAGGCCATCCATAGCACTCACGCTTATCTTGCACGTTTTAGAGTATCCACTTTCACTTGTCAATGAACTGTAGAGGTAACTGTAGGATCGAAAGTATGTCTAGAGGGGGGGTGATTAGACTACTTGTAAATATAAAAATTCTGCCTTTTGACAAAGAACATTTTTTGGCAGATTCACAATTATGATCAAGTCAAGTATCACCCTACACATGCAATTCTAGAGTATAGGCAGCGGAAAGTAAATTGCACATGTAGTAAAGAGAGGTGGAGAAGAGCAAACGCAATTTTGGAGACGCGGTGATTTTTCCCGTGGTTCCGATAGGTGGTGCTATCGTACATCCACGTTGATGGAGACTTCAACCCACGGAGGGTAACGGCTGCGCGAGTCCACGGAGGGCTCCACCCACGAAGGGTCCACGATGAAGCAACCTTGTCTATTCCATCATGGCCTACGCCCACGGAGGGCTAGCCTTACTCGGGGTAGATTGTGACGCCCGAGACCGACGTCCCAGAAGATTCCAGAAGCTTCCCGAAGATTCCAGGTGTTCCGGGTTGCCCGTGTGTTTTAGTTCTGCTGTGTTATTTATTTTTGCACTGCATCATGTCATCATGTCATATTTTATTTTGCATCTCAACCTAAACAAACCGTGTGGACCTTCGGTCCATTTAAATCGAGGGAAGGTGACTTCTCTTTATAACATATAAGAGCCTCCTAATATTTATGGAGCTATATTAATAATAATATTCCATTGCTTCGGAATCAACATAACACACTTGCAATTTCCCCATGTCTTTTTCACTTCGAGTTCACCGTCAATACCTTGCCTATAATTCTTTCCGTTGTTTCGAGGCTCCTCCATTGATCTAGACTCTTTTGAAACTCCTTTTATTGCAAGCTAAATGTTTTAGTTTTGCACTTCCCTTTTTGTTGGAACTATTTTTGTGAGGTTGGAATTAATCCGTAAAGCCTTACAAAAATGTCCATCATTTTATTCTTTTCCTTGCCTCTTTTCTTTTTATTTTTGGCTCTCTCCTTCTTTGTTTTATTCTACTAAGTTTTTTTTATTTAAAAAGAAGGGCAGCAGCCAGGCCGCCGGCCCATCTGGGCCTCCTCCTTCCCCCCCCCCC
>LR738709.1:411966755-412015569 GCA_902687465.1 Secale cereale
CCCCCCCCCCAGCGGCCCAAAACTCCTCTAGGCCCAAGGCCACTTCGGCCCAACTCTCTCAGGCCTCGGCCTAACCTAGCGCTACCGACAGCTCCCGCATCGCTCGCCTCTACCCGCTCGATCCCTCCCTCTCCCTCTTAGCGCCGCCGCCACCCCTCGTCTCGCTTCCCTCTCGCTCTCTGTCCCGCAGGCCTCTGGCCCAATTCCCTCGCTCTGCCTCGCTCCCTCGACCCCGCACCGCCGTCTCTCCTCCGCGCAGGCTCTCTCCTTCTGGCCCCCGAGCGCCCTCCTCCAGAGGCCAGGAGCCCCGCGCCCCATCTCCAGGAGCCGCCGGCGTCCTTCTCCTCCAAGTGCTACGGGCGGCGTCCTCCTCTCCCTCCGGCCAGCCCGCGCCATGGCGCCTATCCCTCCCCGTGCGCCTCCTTCTCCAGGCGCCGGAGCGGCCGCACCTCGGGGTCTCCTCCTCCCGCGCGTCAGGAGGCCGGCCACGGCTTCATCCCTCCAGCCAAGGTCACCGCG
The DNA here is from genome assembly GCA_902687465.1 of Secale cereale. Lineage (NCBI taxonomy): Eukaryota > Viridiplantae > Streptophyta > Magnoliopsida > Poales > Poaceae > Secale > Secale cereale. Next base: position 411,967,275 of record LR738709.1, read on the forward strand.
GTCCCTCCTCCGTCCAGCGCTGGAGCCGCTCCTGTCCTCCAGGCAGAGCCCCTCCGTCCCCGAGTCCCAGGCCGCATCCCTTCCTCCAGCAGCCGTCGTTCACCCGGGAGTCCAGCTCCTACACGCGGCGTCCTCCCTCCGCCGTCCCGTCCAGGAAGGCGCCCCGTGCTGCTCTCTCCAGCCGCTTGCCTCCTTGGAGTGTACTGCTGCTGCTGCTGTGTTTTGTTGTTTTTCGTCGGCTTGGTGTTATGGTGTTGGTCCAGCAGGTGTTTTTGGGCGAGATCGGCAAGTCCGACTACTACGTGTACAACTACCGTCGCAAGAACGAGTACCCCTACACGTCGATACGGCGGACGCGACAAGTACCTCTTCGGAAACGGAAACGCCCCGAGTACGACTACCGACGCCCGGAAAACGACCAAGTTCCACTACTTCCCACGACGGCCACGTGTACAACTACGTTGCCAAGACGGCCCCGTCAAGTACCACGACGACCCGAACGACTACCGATGACCGTGAACAACTACCGCCGTCGTGGAACCGCCAAGACGAACGGAACAACTACTTCCTCTACGAGTTGCGGAACGACTTCTTCCTCTTCGGCCGTGTACCACTACTTCCACTACTACGGCTACTTCCACTACGAACTCGAACCGTCCCGAAACGAGTGTTCGAAGGTATAACCCCGAGACGTGACCCGTGAGATGCATGCTTGCTTGTGTTGTATGAAATGCTCCTCGTGTGTGCTTCGTGTCCGTTGTGCCCTCTTTTGTCGTGTTCCTCGGTTGCCTCGTCACCGACTCGTGGGAACCCGGCAACGGGATCCACCCACTTTCATCTTGTTCGACTTGCTCACGTCGATTCTACCTTTTGCTCCGGACTCTCAACGAGTTACCGGAACCGATATGTTGCGTTGCATCATTTTCGGTTCGTTGCCGTGGCACCCTTTCATTCCACCACGGTGACAATACTTCATATCTCTTAATGTCAACTCTTTTAATAAAACTTGCATAAACTTGATCATGTCATCCGCATCATTTAACAACACTAAAATGTTTAATTGTTGTTGCTTTATAATTATTAAACATGCTCATGGGGATTTTCCGGATATGTTGTTGTTATTCTCCGGCCTCATTTAAAATGTCTTAATAGTGTAGTTTTATTATGCTTCACCTCTTGCCATGTTAAAAACATTTAACCTTGTCTTGTAAATAACGAGAGTCAACTAAATAATTATTATGTGGTGTTTCGTCAATATGCAACTCGTTGCATATTGATCTCCACTTAACTTGTAGTGTTGTTTGTGCTTTTTGCCATGCCATGCATAATTAAACCGGACATGCATCATACTTGCTTGTGCATCTTATGCCATGTTTATGCTTGAGTGTTTACCGTGTGGTTTGTTTCTTTCCGGTTTGCTTCTCTTGATAGCTTCGGTTCCGTTCCGGAGTTGTGAGGATCCGCTCGACTGTTGCTCCGTCTTCTTCTTGGATCCGTTCTTCTCCCTTGTGGAATCCCAGGCAAGATGACCGAACCCGGATACCATTACTATCTTTGCCTATTGCTAGTGGTCTCGATCTATAGTTTTGCCTCGATGCCCATGTTCTTCCTGTCAGCCTCCTACTTGTAACCAATTGCCATGTTTAACCACCCTACCTACGCAAACCGTTGCTTGGCTAAGTACGCTTCGCTCAGCCCCTCTTATAGCATTGTTAGTTGCAGGTGAAGATTGAAGATGCTTGCTTCATGTTGAAGTTTGGGTTGGGTTATATCACACTATATAAATGCTTAAAAATGAAATCATCTATATACTGGCAGGGTGGAAGGCTAAGCCTTTTGCTTGGTGTTTTGTTCCACTCATGCCGTTAGGAACCGTATAAACCGGTGTTATGTTCCTTGATTATGCGTTCCTAACACGGTTGGGGTGTATGGGACCCCCTTGATAAACCGCTAAGTGCTAAGTCTTTTCCAGCAAGTCCCAACATTTGGTACTATTTGCCTCATAATAACAACTTAATTAATTAATTAAATTTGCATAAGGGGGACGCTCCTTGGAGATTCTTTTCTACATAGCAGGGGGGGCAAGTGCCGATGGTGTTGGTCCCAAACGGGGGTCCTGCGGGAACCACCACGGGGAAACTCGAGGTTTGGGTCCTGTAGCATCGCCCATCCGGTCGTGTCCTGAGACCTAGATACGCGCGGCTACTATCAGGGTGTCGACACGCCGGGAGGATTTGCTGGATTAGCCTTACCTTAGTTCGGTTTAACTCGAGCACGGGATTCCGAGAATACTCGGGTCTTCCCACCTATGGAGTTGCGACTTCGCGGATCGTGGGCTTGTAATGGGTCAAGTTGGAACACCCCTGCAGGGTTTGAACTTTCGAAAGCCGTGCCCGCGGTTATGTGGCAGATGGGAGCTTGTTAATTCCGGTTGTAGATAACTTGACACAATGTTTTCAATACACTACCAGCGTGTGTTCCGTGACTGTCAATTTCCGAATAGGGATTCGGGAGTTGAACACGGTGGGGTTATGTTTGACCGGCTTTAGCTAGGATCACTTCGTGATCATCTTTCGACCGATGCTCTTCTCTTCTCGCTCTCTTTTGCGTAAGTTAGTGCTAGTTGCTGCTGCAGACTCTTGTTTGTTCCTTCACCTCTCGTTCTTTCTCCAGCCTTGTTCCTCACCCAAGGCTTAAATAGTCGTGTTACCCGGGAACGGGATTGCTGAGTCCTCTGTGGCTCACAGTTACTTCACCACACCAGATGCAGGTTCAGCCGAGGTTGATGCAGGAGCTGGTTCAGTTCTTCACCCGGGAGTCCGATGAAGCTTGTGGCCGTTGGCTTGTGACGTTTCGATGTTCAGTAGCGGTTTCTACTAGGATTCGATCCTGACCTGTGGCTTTTGTTGTTTTGGTATCTTTCTTTTGGATCTTACCCGTAGTCGGGCTGTGATGTTCTGAATGATGATTGCTTATGTAATGTATTGTGTGAAGTGGCGAGTGTAAGCCAACTATCTCCTTCTGCAATTTAATCCCTCTTTTACATGAGTTGTGCAAAGATACCAAACTTGAGATCATTCTAGGATGGACTTATGCCTTTAAGTCGTGCCTCGACACGTAGGAGGTATAACTCCATCCTGGGCATTACATAGATCTTCACGAAGTAGGCGATCTCCTTGCCCTTACAAACTTCTTGGTTCAACTCCACATCTCGATGACGGAGGCTCCCAAGCGACACCTAACCAATCTAGGAGGCACCACCCTCCAAAAGGTAATAGATGTTGTAGATGATGATGAACTCCTTGCTCTTGTGCTTCAAATGATAATCTCCCCAACACTCAACTCTCCTCACTGATTTGGCTGTGGTGGAAGAAAGGATTGAGTGGAAAGCAACTTGGGAAGGCTAGAGATCAAGCTTCATATGGTGGGAGTGGAGCAACTTGATCTCAACACAAGGGTAGGTAGTTCTCTTCTCAGAAATGTAAGGTAGGAGTGGTAGTTCTTTCTGATGGCTCTCTCCACGAATGAAGAGGTGTTGGAAATATGCCCTAGAGGCAATAATAAATTGGTTATTATTATATTTCCTTGTTCACGATAATCGTTTATTATCCATGCTAGAATTGTATTGATAGGAAACTCAGATACATGTGTGGATACATAGACAAACACCATGTCCCTAGTAAGCCTCTAGATGACTAGCTCGTTGATCAATAGATGGTTACGGTTTCCTGACCATGGACATTGGATGTCGTTGATAACGAGATCACATCATTAGGAGAATGATGTGATGGACAAGACCCAATCCTAAGCCTAGCACAGATCGTGTAGTTCGTATGCTAAAGCTTTTCTATATGTCAAGTATCTTTTCCTTAGACCATGAGATTGTGCAACTCCCGGATACCGTAGGAATACTTTGGGTGTACCAAACGTCACAACGTAACTGGGTGGCTATAAAGGTGCGCTACAGGTATCTCCGAAAGTGTCTGTTGGGTTGGCACGAATCGAGACTGGGATTTGTCACTCCGTATGACGGAGAGGTATCTCTGGGCCCACTCGGTAGGACATCATCATAATGTGCACAATATGTGATCAAGGAGTTGATCACGGGATGATGTGTTACGGAACGAGTAAAGAGTCTTGCCGGTAACGAGATTGAGCAAGGTATCGGTATACCGACGATCGAATCTCGGGCAAGTGCTATACCGATAGACAAAGGGAATCGTATACGGGATTGATTGAATCCTTGACATCGTGGTTCATCCGATGAGATCATCGTGGAACATGTGGGAACCAACATGGGTATCCAGATCCCGCTGTTGGTTATTGGCCGGAGAGTTGTCTCGGTCATGTCTACATGGTTCCCGAGCCCGTAGGGTCTACACACTTAAGGTTCGATGACGCTAGGGTTGTAGAGATATAAGTATGCGGAAACCCGAAAGTTGTTCGGAGTCCCGGATGAGATCCCGGACGTCACGAGGAGTTCCGGAATGGTCCGGAGGTAAAGATTTATATATAGGAAGTCCTATTTTGGCCACCGGAAAATGTTCGGGATTTTTCGGTATTGTACCGGGAAGGTTCTAGAAGGTTCCGAAGTGGGGCCCACCTGCATGGGGGGGCCCACATGAACGTGGGTAGTGGGGGCAAGGCCCCACACCCCTGGTCAAGGCGCACCAAGATCCCCCCTTAGAAGGAATAAGATCATATCCCGAAGGGATAAGATCAAGATCCCTAAAAAGGGGGGATAACAATCGGTGGGGAAAGGAAATGATGGGATTTCTTTCCCCCACCTTTGCCAACGCCCCGATGGACTTGGAGGGCAAGAAACCAGCCCCCTCCACCCCTATATATAGTGGGGAGGCGCATGGGAGCCGCACCCCAAGCCCTGGCGCCTCCCTCTCCCTCCCGTGACACATCTCCCTCCTCCCGCAGCGCTTGGCGAAGCCCTGCTGGAATCCCGCGCTCCTCCACCACCACCACGCCGTCGTGCTGCTGTTGGATGGAGTCTTCCCAACCTCTCCCTCTCTCCTTGCTGGATCAAGGCGTGGGAGACGTCACCGGGCTGCACGTGTGTTGAACGCGGAGGCGCCGTCCGTTCGGCGCTAGATCGGATCTTCCGCGATTTGAATCGCCGCGAGTACGACTCCTTCATCCGCGTTCTTGCAACGCTTCCGCATCGCGATCTACAAGGGTATGTGGATCCAACTCTCCTCTCGTAGATGTGCATCTCCTAGATTGATCTTGGTGAGCGTAGGAAAATTTTTGTTTCCCATGCAACGTTCCCCAACAGTGGCATCATGAGCTAGGTCTTTGCGTAGATGCAATCACGAGTAGAACACAAAGGAGTTTGTGGGCGTTGATGTTTAGATTGCTTCCCTCCTTGGTCCTTTCTTGATTCAGCGGTATTGTGGGATGAAGCGGCTCGGACCAACCTTACATGTCCTCGTACATGAGACCGGTTCCATCGACAGACATGTGACTTTTGTTGCATAAGATGGCTAGCGGGTGTCTGTCTCTCCCACCTTAGTTGAATCGGATTCGACAAAGGCGGTCCTTGTAGAAGGTTAAATAGCAACTTAAATATCACCGTTGTGGCTTTGCGTAGGTAAGAAGCGTTCTTGCTAGATACCCATAGCAGCCACGTAAAACATGCAACAACAAATTAGAGGACGTCTAACTTGTTTTTGCAGGGTATGTTTGTGATATGATATGGCCAATGACATGATGAGATATATTTGATGTATGAGATGATCATGTTGTAATAGTTAATATCGACTTGCATGTCGATGTATACGGCAACCGGCAGGAGCCATAGGGTTGTCTTTAATTTTTGTATGACCTGCGTGTCAATCATTAAGCGCTATGTAATGCTTTACTTTATCGCTAAACGGTAGCAATAGTAGTAAGAGCATGGTGGGCGCGCGACAACCCCGATGGCGGCACGATGATGGAGATCATGATGATGGGGATCATGGTGTTATGCCGGTGACGATGGAGATCATGCCGGTGCTTTGGAGATGGAGATCAAAAGCACGAGTTGATGGCCATATCATGTCACTTATGATTTGCATGTGATGTTAATCCTTTTATGCATCTTATTTTGCTTAGGACGACGGTAGCATTATAAGATGATCCCTCACTAAAATTTCAAGATGAAATTGTGTTCCCCCCGAGTGTGCGCCGTTGCGAAGGTTCGTCGTTTCGAAGCACCACGTGATGATCGGGTGTGATAGACTCTACGTTCGCATACAACGGGTGCAAGCCAGTTTTGCACATGCAGAACACTCGGGTTAGACTTGACGAGCCTAGCATGTACAGACATGGCCTCGGAACACGGAAGACCGAAAGGTCGAGCATGAGTCATATAGTAGATATGATCAACATGAAGATGTTCACCATTGACACCACCTCATCTCACGTGATGATCGGACTTGGGTTGGTGGATTTGGATCATGTCACGCTCGGATGACCAGAGGGATGTCAATTTGAATGGGAGTTATAAGTAATTTGATTAGTTAAACTCACTTATCATGAACAATAGTCTAAGTTGCCTTTGCAAATTATGTTGTAGATCAATAGCTTGCGTTGTAGCTCCCTGTTTAATACGATCCTAGAGAAAGACTAAGTTGAAAGATATTGTAAGCAAGGATGCGGACTGGGTCCGTAGTCCGAGGAGTGTCCTCACTGCTGCACAGAAAGCTTACGTCTTTGATGCACCGCTCAATGTGCAAACCCCTACAACGTTGTCTGTGGATGTTGTGAACACCTGAGAGACACGTCCTGATGACTACTTGATAGTTTAGTGCACCATACTTTACGGCTTAGAATCGGGATTCCAATGACGTTTTGAACGCCATGGAACATATGAGATGTTCTAAGAGCTGAAATTGGGATTTCAGGCTCATGCCCGTGTTGAGAGGTATGAGACCTCTGACAAGATCCTTTGCCAAAAGGATGGAGGAGAATAGCTCAACTAGTGAGCACGTGCTCAGAATGTCTGGGTGCTAAAACCACTTGAACCAAGTGGGAGTTAATCTTCCAGGTGAGATAGTGGTTGACAGAATTCTCTAGACACTATCACCAAGCTACTAGAACTTCGTGATGAACTATGACATGCAAAGGATGGTGATGATCCCGGTGCTGTCAGCGGTTCTTAGTACCGCAAAAGTAGAGATCAAGAAGGAGCATCAAGTGTTGATGGTTTAACAAGACCACTGGTTTCAAAAGGGTAAGGGCTAGAAGGGAAACTTCATGAATGGCAAACCTGTTGTCGCTCTGATGAAGGAACCCATGGTTGAACCCAAACCTCGAGACTAAGTGCTTCTATTGTAAGGGGAACGGTCACATGGTAGCGGAACCACCCCAAACACATGGTAGATATGATAGCTGGCAACTTCAACAAAGTGTATTTGATATACGTGTTATTGATGTGTACCTTAGTAGTACTCCTTGTAGCACCTGGGTATTGGATACCGGTTCAGTTGCTATTATTAGTGACTTGAAGCAAAAGCTACGGACTGAACGGAGACTAGCTAAGGGCGAGGTGACGATGTGTGTTGGAAGTGTTTCCAAGGTTGATGAGATCACCATCGCACACTTCCTCTATTTTCGAGATTAGTATTGAACCTAGATAAATGTTATCAGGTGTCTACGTTGAGCATGAAAATGATTAGATCATGTTCATCGCAATACGGTTATTCATTTAAGTTAGAGAATAATGGTTATTCTGTTTACATGAATAATACCTTTATGGTCATGCACCCAATGGTTCGTTGAATCTCGATCATGGTAATACACATAATGATAATATTAATGCCAAAAGATGTAGAGTTAATAATGATAGTACCACTTTCTTGTGGCACTGCCGCTTAGGTCATTTTGGCATAAAATGCATGAAGAAAGTCCATGCTGATGGACGTTTGGAGTCACTTGATTTTGAATCGCTTGACACATGCGAGCCATGCCTCATGGGCAGGATGACTGAGATCTCGTTTTCAGGTACAATGAAACGGGTAAGTGACTTATTGGAAATCATACATGCTGATGTATGTGATCCAATGAGAATTAAGGCGTGTGGTGGATATCGTTATTTTCTCGTCTTCACTGACGATTTGAGTAGATATGGTATATTTACTTAATGAAGCAAAAGTCTGAAACGTTTGAAAGGTTCAAAAATTTCAGAGTGAAGATTAAGAAACATCATAACAAGAAGATCATGTTCCTACGATCTGATCAAGGGGATATTATCTGAATTATGAGTTTGGCAATCACTTAAGACATTGTGGAATTGTTTCGCAGTTGAAGTCCCCTGGAACACCACAGCGTAATGGTGTGTCCGGACATCGTAATCGAACCTTATGAGATATGGTGCGATCTATGGTGTGTCTTACCGATCTACCGCTATTATTTTGAGGTTATGCATTAGAGACAGCTGTATTCACTTTATATAGGGCACCATCTAAGTCCGTTGAGACGACGTCGTATGGTTTGGCGAGAAACCAAAGTTGTCGTTTTCTTAAATGTTTGGGGCTGCGATGCTTATGGCTTCAGCCAGGAAAAGCTCGAACCCAAAGCGGACAAATACATCTTCATGGAATACCCACTGGTAACGGTTGGGTATACCTTCTATCTCAGATCCAAGGACAAAAATGTTTGTCGCTAAGAATGGGTCCTTTCTCGAGAAGGAGTTTCTCTCGAAAGAATTGAGTGGGAGGAAGATAGAACTTGATGAGGTTGTCGAACCCTCACTTCAACCGGAGAGAAGTGCAACACAGAAAGATGTTTCTGTGGAACCTACGACAGTTGAAGAGGATACTAATGATAGTGATCATAAAGCTCCAGATCAAGTTGCTATCGAACCTCGTGGGTCGACAAGGATGTGTACTACTCCTGAGTGGTACGGTGATCCTGTCTTAGAGGTCATGTTGTTGGACAACGATGAACCTACGAACTATGGAGAAGCGATGGTGGGCCCATATTCCGACAAATGGTTAGAAGCCGATAAATCCGAGATAGGATCCATGTATCAAAACAAAGTATGGACTTTGGTGGACTTGCCCTATGATCGGCAAGCCATTGAGACAAATGGATCTTTAAGACTAAGACGGACGTGGACGGTAATGTCACCGTCTATGAAGCTCGACTTGTGGCGAAGAGTTTTCCACAAGTTCAAGGAGTTGACTACGATGAGATTTTCTCACCCGTAGCGATGCTTGAGTCCATCGGAATCATGTTAGCATTAGCTGCATTTATGAAATCTGGCAGATAGATGACAAAACAAGTTTCCTTACCAGTTTTCGTAAGGAAAGGTTGTATGTGATACAATCAGAAAGGTTTTGTCGATCCTAAGGATGCTAAAAGGTATGCTAGCTCCAGCGATCCTTCCATAGACTGGAGCAAGCATCTCGGTGTCGGAATATATGCTTTGATGGAGTGATCAAAGTTCTTGGGTTTATACAAAGTTTACAAGAAACTTGTATTTACAAGAAAGTGAGTGGGAGCGCTACAACATTTCTGATAAGTATATGTGGATGACATATTGTTGATCCGAAAAGATGTAGAATTTCTGGAAAGCATAAAGGGTTGTTTGAAAGGAGTTTTTCAAAGGAAGACCTGGGTAAAGCCGCTTACATATTAGGCATCAAGATCTATGGAGATAGATCAAGACGCCTGATTAGACTTTCAAAGAGCACACACCTTGTCATATTTTTGAAGGAGTTCAAAATAGATCAGTCAAAGAAGGAGTTCTTACCTGAGTTGTAAGGTGTGAAGTTGAGTAAGACTCAAAGCTTGACCACGGCAGAAGAAAGAGGAAGGACGAAGGTCGTCCCCTATGGTTTTGTCATAGGCTCTATACGGTATGCCATGCTCAGTACCGCACCTGATGTGTGCCTTGCCACATGTCTGACAAGAGGGTGCAAAGGTGATCCAGGAGTGGATTACTAGATAGTGGTCAAAATTATCCTTAGAGGAATAAGGAAATGTTTCTCGGTTATGGAGGTGATAAAGAGTTCGACGTAAAGAGTTACGTCGATGCAAGCTTAACACCTATCCGGATAACTCTAAGTGGAGATACCGGATACGTATAATGGAGCAACAGTTTGGAATAGCTCCAAGTGGAACGTGGTAGCAGCATCTACGATATGACATAAAATTTTGCGAAGTACATAGGGATCTGAATGTTGCAGACCCGTTGACTACAAATCTCTCTCACAAGCATAACATGATCAAACACAGAACTCATTGAGTGTTAATCACATATTGATGTGAACTAGATTACTGACTCTAGTAAACTCTTTGGATGTTGGTCACATGGCGATGTGACCTGTGAGTGTTAATCACATGGCGATGTGAACTAGATTATTGACTCTAGTGCAAGTGGGAGACTGTTGGAAATATGCCCTAGAGGCAATAATAAATTGGTTATTATTATATTTCCTTGTTCACGATAATCGTTTATTATCCATGCTAGAATTGTATTGATAGGAAACTCAGATACATGTGTGGATACATAGACAAACACCATGTCCCTAGTAAGCCTCTAGATGACTAGCTCGTTGATCAATAGATGGTTACGGTTTCCTGACCATGGACATTGGATGTCGTTGATAACGGGATCACATCATTAGGAGAATGATGTGATGGACAAGACCCAATCCTAAGCCTAGCACAGATCGTGTAGTTCGTATGCTAAAGCTTTTCTATATGTCAAGTATCTTTTCCTTAGACCATGAGATTGTGCAACTCCCGGATACCGTAGGAATACTTTGGGTGTACCAAACGTCACAACGTAACTGGGTGGCTATAAAGGTGCGCTACAGGTATCTCCGAAAGTGTCTGTTGGGTTGGCACGAATCGAGACTGGGATTTGTCACTCCGTATGACGGAGAGGTATCTCTGGGCCCACTCGGTAGGACATCATCATAATGTGCACAATATGTGATCAAGGAGTTGATCACGGGATGATGTGTTATGGAACGAGTAAAGAGTCTTGCCGGTAACGAGATTGAGCAAGGTATCGGTATACCGACGATCGAATCTCGGGCAAGTGCTATACCGATAGACAAAGGGAATCGTATACGGGATTGATTGAATCCTTGACATCGTGGTTCATCCGATGAGATCATCGTGGAACATGTGGGAACCAACATGGGTATCCAGATCCCGCTGTTGGTTATTGGCCGGAGAGTTGTCTCGGTCATGTCTACATGGTTCCCGAGCCCGTAGGGTCTACACACTTAAGGTTCGATGACGCTAGGGTTGTAGAGATATAAGTATGCGGAAACCCGAAAGTTGTTCGGAGTCCCGGATGAGATCCCGGACGTCACGAGGAGTTCCGGAATGGTCCGGAGGTAAAGATTTATATATAGGAAGTCCTATTTTGGCCACCGGAAAATGTTCGGGATTTTTCGGTATTGTACCGGGAAGGTTCTAGAAGGTTCCGAAGTGGGGCCCACCTGCATGGGGGGCCCACATGAACGTGGGTAGTGGGGGCAAGGCCCCACACCCCTGGTCAAGGCGCACCAAGATCCCCCCTTAGAAGGAATAAGATCATATCCCGAAGGGATAAGATCAAGATCCCTAAAAAGGGGGGATAACAATCGGTGGGGAAAGGAAATGATGGGATTTCTTTCCCCCACCTTTGCCAACGCCCCAATGGACTTGGAGGGCAAGAAACCAGCCCCCTCCACCCCTATATATAGTGGGGAGGCGCATGGGAGCCGCACCCCAAGCCCTGGCGCCTCCCTCTCCCTCCCGTGACACATCTCCCTCCTCCCGCAGCGCTTGGCGAAGCCCTGCTGGAATCCCGCGCTCCTCCACCACCACCACGCCGTCGTGCTGCTGTTGGATGGAGTCTTCCCAACCTCTCCCTCTCTCCTTGCTGGATCAAGGCGTGGGAGACGTCACCGGGCTGCACGTGTGTTGAACGCGGAGGCGCCGTCCGTTCGGCGCTAGATCGGATCTTCCGCGATTTGAATCGCCGCGAGTACGACTCCTTCATCCGCGTTCTTGCAACGCTTCCGCATCGCGATCTACAAGGGTATGTGGATCCAAATCTCCTCTCGTAGATGTGCATCTCCTAGATTGATCTTGGTGAGCGTAGGAAAATTTTTGTTTCCCATGCAACGTTCCCCAACAAGAGGGGGGTGGAGGGGTATAAATAGCCTCCACACAAAATCCAACCGTTACACACATATTTGAGCAATCTCGGTGGGACCGAAGTGGACAACTCGGTGAGACCGAAAGTTCAAATAATGTGAACGTTGGGGTTTTCGGTGGGACCGAAAATACCATCTCGGTTAGTCCGATTTGAGCAAAGACAAGAGCATGCCAGTTTCGGTGGGACCGACTTCATCATCTCGGTGACACCGATTTGATGACAGAAGGTTACAGAAGCTTGGCAGCCCATGTTTCGGTGAAACCGATTTCAAAATCGGAATATCCGATTTTTCTAGGGTTTGGCTTATGGCTGAGGTGGTTCATCTCGGTGTGACTGAGTTTGGAATATCGGTGGGACCGAGATTACTTATGAGTGTATATGGCAGTGAAAGTTGCTGATAGTTTAGGAGATGTATCACTAAGCACTTGAGCAACCAGATCATCAACATAACCTCATCCCCTTTTAATAGTATTGGCTTTTCCTATGGACTCAATGTGATCTTGGATCACTAAACCAAAAATGGAGTCTTGAGCTTTTGCCAATGCTTGCCTTAGCATTTTGAGGGGTCCACTTCTTCAGTCATTGCCATACCCATATCACTGAACTTCTCTGAAATGATTCTCAAGTAACTATTAGTTCAATGATATATATGTTGTTATTAATTGCCAAAACCACCCGAGGATTAGTTGCACTTTCAATCTCCCCCTTTTTGGTAATTGATGACAACATATAGATCAAAGCTTCGACAAAGGATATAATCAATGAATAATATCGTCGCTTTGAGAAGTATGTGATAAGCAAGAGCTCCCCCTAAATTTGTGCATTATTTAAGATTTGCGTTTGAATGCAAATGCACAATTGATTAGGATCATGGGTCACTCTTCCATGTCACATACATCTTGGTGGAGCGCACAAAATGATAAGAATGAACAACATGCACCCAATCACCAAGACATGAGTAAATAGTCATACAAGATAGGAATAGCATATGATAAGCATTAAGCACACATTAAAGCATAGTACGACTAAGCACTCATTAAGGTAGCATCAAACGGAGTATCAAGCACACTGAATGTCTCGAAAACCAAAAGTATCTCAAAGAAACCGCAAAAGAACGAAAGAGCAAAAGCGCAAAGATAACAGCACTCTCTCTCTCGAAGCCCTATGATCTATACAATTTCTCCCCCTTTGGCAACAAGTTACCAAAAAGTTCGAAAAAGCATAGAGCTAAACGTCACTGTGGGCTCTGCTGGCGGCTCCCGTCTGGGTTGATGTCGGAGTGGATATGACGGCATCGGCGAAGACTTCAGCTGATGTCTGTGCTGGAGGAGTGGACACTGGAGCTGTAGCTGGAGTAACTGCTGGAACTGTAGTCCTGGTGTCAGTCACTGGAATAGCAGCTGATCGGGATCCTTTGGGAACCGGAGCAGTCCGTCGATGAGAATCCTGGACTAAGTCATCCTGCATAAGCTCTGCCTTGTCCTGCTTTGCTTCCTCAAAGTCTGCCTCAAGCTTGTTGACGGTCACTTGTATTTCAGTCAGCTTCACGTCCAGAGCGTGGATCTTCTCATCAACAATCCTCTCTAAGCTCTCCTGAGACTGTTCAATGCTGGCCAGGCGTTGTTCAATCCTTTGAGTAGCTTCAAGAATCTGCTCTCCGAAACTCTTTGGTTTAGCTGCTGCTGCTGCTGCTTCTTTGTCAGCTTTGGCTTTCTTAGCAGCTTCGATCTTGGCTTGACCTTCAACAGATGTCGGATCCTCCTCGTCCATCACAACAACATTGTCTTCATGCTCTGGCTGCATCGGTAAATGTTTTCTATCCAACAAGAATTTGCCCGTGCCAAACTTGGCATTGATAAGCATCTGAATCTGTGGGGCAAATCCACATGACCTTTTCTGGTCAGCTGCAGTCCTCTTAATGGTCTCTACCATTAAGTCCATCACCTTGAAAGGTGCTTTCTCATCAAGTATATGCAGCATGTTGATAGAATATCCTCTGATCATGCGATGATCTCCAGACTTGGGCATCAAGGTATGCCTCAAAATAGTATTAGTGGTAGGTAAGCCTGCCTGGAGATGGTAGACTGAGCCGAGCTTCCAAACTTCCAAATCCGCTGCGGGAATCTCTTTGTACATGTTCTTCATGGAGTCATGATTCTTCTTTGGAATCCCATAGACATCAATATCATCTTCTCGTTGCACTGGAGCATTCAGAATTTCTGCCCATTCTTCAACAGAAGAAGAGAACCTTTGACCTTCAGTCATCCACGTGATCTTTCCATCAGGATAGAAGTGAGCTGTGGCATAGAATTGCATTATCATCTCATCGTTCCAACTGGTCAACTTCTGACCCACAAACTCTGCAACTCCACATGCAGTGAAACTTTCATGCACATGGGGAAAGAAATCTCTGTGCTCTTCGCTGTCAATGTACTCCCAGTCAACATATCTGGTGTCTGCGACTATTGGCTTCTTGTCCATCAGCACGGTCTCATAGAAGTCCTGCTGTTCTCTGGTGTGAAATCTGGGATCTACAGTAGTTCTTCTCCTCACGGCATATGGGTCAGTTTGTCTCCATAGCCTGAGACCTCTATCTTTCCTTGCCTTCATATCCTCAGCTTGAGGATGAGCATCATTGTGAAGTGGCAGTTTTGGACGAAGTTTCAGCAACACTTGTCCTTCCTCATCAGACTCAGCTGGTGGCACATCACCCTTGTTCTTTTCAGACGCTGGAATATTTCTGGTGGTCCTCTTGGGCTTGGCAGCAGGCTTTGCTGGAGCTGCCTTAGCTGGAGCAGATTTCTTGGGCTTTGATGTGGCTCCAGCCCTAATGGCATCACCCATGAGCTTCTGCTTCTGAGGTGGAGGCTGGGGTTCTTCCTCATCCTCATCCTCGACAGCTGCATCTGTATGAGAATCTGACACATGCACTATCCTCTTTCTCTTGGTGGTCTTCTTCACTTTGCTTGGAGCTGGCTCTCCCAAATTTAGCTTCTTGGCAACAGTTGACTGCTTGACTTTGCTGGTGCCCTTCTTAGACTGCTGACCTTGTTGCTCTTTGGCAACAACCTTTCTCTTAGGCTTGGAGGTCACCTCTTCCTCAGCAACGAAATCAGAATCCTCATCATCGGAATTCTTCTCCTTTCTAGCTCTGGTGGCTGCAGGAGGCATGCCACTTGGTGTACTCCTCTCACCATCATCAAATGGGCTACTAGGATCAGGACTAGTGCCTGCCTCTGGAATGTCTGCAATGGGTGTCTCTGACCTGTTCTGACTGTCATTGGTATCTGACATGGCTGACAACCTGTGAATAGATAAGGTATAGGCAGAGAAGAAGAGTTATCACAAACTGCAGAAGTTTTTGCAAAAAAAAAATGAGTTCAAATTTTAGTTTTAAGTTTTCACAGAAGACATTTCGGTCAGACCGAGTTTTGAGTTTCGGTGAATCCGAAGTGTCAAACAGGGCTTGGCACACCACTTTCGGTTTGACCGAAGTGGGTTTCGGTCCTGCCGAAAACACTAGGGTTTCACAAAAACTACATTTCGGTCACACCGATTTGCACAACTCGGTTGGACCGAAGGGTGCAGTGCAATGGCCAGAGGCCAAATCGGTCACACCGAAATTCTAAAATCGGTTTTACCGAGATGTGTTCCGTGGAAACCTAACCCTAAAAATTTTACTCGAATTTAGTTCAAACGAACCAATCTGGTGTACAGGAAGATTTCAACCGTGGCAAGATATTGGGCAATCCAAACGTGCATTGAATCGGAGATGGGAGCACGAGTGGGATCAAAACTCACCCTAACTTGGTGGAGTTTCTCTACGGCGGCAACGGCGCGGAGGAGATGTCCGTTGACGGCGACGGAGACCTGCGGCGAGGGCGCACAGGCGACGAAGGCGACGATCCGGAGATCAAGGCGACGGCAGCAGGGGTTGTGGGGCGAAAACGTTTGAAGGAGGAATCAACACGCGCGGCCCTTGGTATATATACCCCTTTGCTGTCGGTGGGACCGAGTTGTAAAACTCGGTGGCACCGAGATGGATAACTGCTAGGCAGTTATGCACTTCGGTCACGCCGAAAATCACAACTCGGTTTCACCGAGATGAAACCTAGATCAGTCTAAATGCTTTCGGTTTGACCGAGTTTGAGAAAGTTGGTCTGACCGAAATCAATTAGAAGGTTTTGGAGGTTAGCCCTTGACAGATCGGTGGCTCCGAGTGCTCCTCACCCGGAGGGTCCGAAAATGACTTGTTCAAAGTTTGTGATTTAAGCATGAATAGAATTTGAGACAAGAAAGCATAGATAGCTAGGGGAGGTACTTAGGCATTCTTGTCCATCCATTTGGTCAGAAAAATCAAAACAACCAAAACAACAAATGGATGTCCTCGAATGGATAAAATCATGCATTCAACATGCTCACACAATAAGATAGCAAATGAAATATGTGTCAAACATGCACAACCAACACTCTAGCAACTAACACACAATTTGTCGATGACTAGGTCATCTTTATATGAGTATTTTGACTTAGGAGCCAAATGAGAACATTTGATCATAGGTCATACTCATCGTTTAAGCACAAGTGGGGTTACCACTTTTACATAAAGCATTGATGTGTTCACATCATTTGAAGATGCTTTAGCTCAATTTTTTAGAGCAAAGCTCCCCCTAGATGTGAGAACCCCTTTTAAAGGGTCAAACTAACCTTGGGTTGTCGTAGAAGACTTCATGTAGATGTTGAAGATGTGGGTGCTCAATGTTGATGGAGATCATCAAGAGTTTGGAGCTATCCTTTGGATTCGGGCACTCTCAATACCTACATGGGTTAGTCCCACAAGGAACAAACAAGGATATCCATGGGCATAGATTGAAGTTCACAATAGATGATGTCCATGAAAGCAATGATTACCTTGTCCCTTGACTTACCAACAAGAGGGTTTGTGACTCCATGAACTAGTGCATGATATGGAAGTTGATTGCACAAGTTCTTTGCCAAAATGAATGTGAGTGAAGTATGTTGGCGGAGTCACCCTCAAGAACTTTCTAGTTCTTCTTCTTCGGGATCCACATCATCTTGATGGGAATCCTTGGGGTTGTAGTTGAGCTTGACGAAGTAGAACTTGACGTTTCCTTGGGAACCCACTTGACCATGGCTTGAGGTGCTTCAATGAATGCATCAATCTCCTCTAGAAGCTTGTCCTTGGCTTTTAGCTTGTGGTCTTGTGGTGGAAGGTCATCTTGAGCTTGTTCCACATTGGAAGAAGTAGGATCATACTTCTCCTTTTGAGAAACAAACTGTGGAGTAGGATATTGACCTTCTTCCCACTCAACACCTTCGGCGTTGAACTTTCGCTCAAAACCAATTCCTTGATTCTTCCGGTGCCTTCCTTGCTTGCGAACAATTTCCTCAAAGTTCTTGCTTCCGGCAAGGCTCTTGTAGACACCTTTCTCTATGATCCCTTTCAATAAACTATTCTCTTGCTCAAGTGTAACTTGGCTTGAAACATTGTTAGTGGAATCAAGAGAACTACTAGAAGCAACAACATTGGATTTAACATGGTTATTGTTACTGCTAGAGGAAGAATTTTTCTTATGCTTGTCATGCTTAGTCTTAATGGGTGGCAAGAAATTAGACAAGAGAAGTCGTTTGGCAAGATATGAAGAACTCTTCTTTCGAAGATCGTCATTGATCGCTTTTAGAAACTCATGTTCTTGCTCTAGAGTGAGCTTCTCGAAGCGTAGCTTCTCATGAGATCTTAGGAGCTCTCTATGATCTTCTTGAGTTGTTTCATGAGCTAACTTAAGAGTGTTTAGTTCTTTAGTTAGACGCTCAATCTCCTTCATAGCATTGTCATTCGACTCTTCTCGACTATAAATACTACTAGCATTTTCATCGTTACTAGGCTCACTAGATTTATCATGCAAGAGCTCATCTTCACCAAGCAAGTCATCCTCATCACTATTGAAGTCAATGAATTCAGGGTGCGATACCTTGGGGCCTTTAGCCATGAAGCATCTTCCAATTCCCTCATTTGGTGAATCAAATAAGTCGTAGGAGTTGGAGTTGGAGGATACGAGAGCAAGACCGGCAACACCTTCATCTTGACTGTAGTCGGAGTCGGAGTGATAGCTTCCATCGGATTGATTGTCGGAGTCGGAGCCGGAGACCCATTCACCTACATGAGCTTGATGTCTTCTTCTTGTGTAGCTCCTTGATGACTTGTCTTTCCTCTCCGAATCCTTGCTTCTCCGAGAGGGTCTTCGTTCATAACGATCATCTCTACTCCTTCTCTCTTTCCGAGATGACTCATCTCTTGAACCTCTTCTTCTTGGAGATTCTTCTCTTCTCTTGTGGGGAGCCGTAAACTCATTTGAGTAGTGTCCGGGTCTTCCACAATTGTAGCAGTTTCGATCACGACTAGAAGATCTCTTTTCATCATATGATCTAGACTTTGAGCTTCTCTCTTTGCCTCTATACTTGTAGAATTTGTTGAAGTTCTTAACCATTAGGCTTATCTCTTCATTGGAAACTAACTTGTCACTTGAGGTTGTGGGAGCATCACTTGTAGCTTTGTAAGCACCACTCGATTTGTTGTGAAGCTCTTCCTTATCCTTAAGTGTCTTCTCATGAGCAACAATTCTTCCAATGACTTCGGTTGGCTTGAGAGTCTTGTAGTTTGGCATCATTTGGATCAAAGTGCACACGGTGTCATACTTTCCATCCAAAGCTCTGAGAATCTTCTTGATGATGAATCGGTCGGTCATTTCTTCGCTTCCTAAGCCGGCAATCTCATTTGTGATGAGAGCAAGCCTAGAGTACATTTCAGCGACTCCTTCACCATCCTTCATCTTGAACTTGTCAAGTTGACCTTGAAGAATATCTAGCTTTGATTCCTTCACAGACTCGGTACCTTCGTGCATTTCAACCAAAGTATCCCAAATCACTTTTGCATTTTCAAGACGGCTGATTTTGTTGAACTCCTCGGGACACAAGGCATTGAAAAGAATGTCACAAACTTGAGCATTGTTTTGCAACATCCGTAATTCTTCCGGTGTAGCTTCGCGATCCGGAACTTTTCCTTCCTCGAAGAATTCACCTTGCATACCAACACAAATAATGCCCCATGCGGCTGGGTTATGACCAAGAATATGCATTTTCATTTTATGCTTCCAACTAGCAAAATTTGTACCATCAAAGTAAGGACCTCTACGAAAATTACCCTCACTAGACGCCATACTCTCCTAGGTTGTGAAACCAAGCTTATGGAGTCCAATGCAATGGAATCCAATACAATGGAGACCAAAGATCTGATACCACTTGTAGGATCGAAAGTATGTCTAGAGGGGGGGTGATTAGACTACTTGTAAATATAAAAATTCTGCCTTTTGACAAAGAACAGTTTTTGGCAGATTCACAATTATGATCAAGTCAAGTATCACCCTACACATGCAATTCTAGAGTATAGGCAGCGGAAAGTAAATTGCACATGTAGTAAAGAGAGGTGGAGAAGAGCAAACGCAATTTTGGAGACGCGGTGATTTTTCCCGTGGTTCCGATAGGTGGTGCTATCGTACATCCACGTTGATGGAGACTTCAACCCACGGAGGGTAACGGCTGCGCGAGTCCACGGAGGGCTCCACCCACGAAGGGTCCACGAAGAAGCAACCTTGTCTATTCCATCATGGCCTACGCCCACGGAGGGCTAGCCTTACTCGGGGTAGATCTTCACGAAGTAGGCGATCTCCTTGCCCTTACAAACTTCTTGGTTCAACTCCACATCTCGATGACGGAGGCTCCCAAGCGACACCTAACCAATCTAGGAGGCACCACCCTCCAAAAGGTAATAGATGTTGTAGATGATGATGAACTCCTTGCTCTTGTGCTTCAAATGATAATCTCCCCAACACTCAAC
Source organism: Secale cereale (assembly GCA_902687465.1). NCBI lineage: Eukaryota > Viridiplantae > Streptophyta > Magnoliopsida > Poales > Poaceae > Secale > Secale cereale. Next base: position 411,987,347 of record LR738709.1, read on the forward strand.
TCTCCTCACTTTTTTGGCTGTGGTGGAAGAAAGGATTGAGTGGAAAGCAACTTGGGAAGGCTAGAGATCAAGCTTCATATGGTGGGAGTGGAGCAACTTGATCTCAACACAAGGGTAGGTAGTTCTCTTCTCAGAATTGTAAGGTAGGAGTGGTAGTTCTTTCTGATGGCTCTCTCCACGAATGAAGAGGGGGGTGGAGGGGTATAAATAGCCTCCACACAAAATCCAACCGTTACACACATATTTGAGCAATCTCGGTGGGACCGAAGTGGACAACTCGGTGAGACCGAAAGTTCAAATAATGTGAACGTTGGGGTTTTCGGTGGGACCGAAAATACCATCTCGGTTAGTCCGATTTGAGCAAAGACAAGACCATGCCAGTTTCGGTGGGACCGACTTCATCATCTCGGTGACACCGATTTGATGACAGAAGGTTACAGAAGCTTGGCAGCCCATGTTTCGGTGAAACCGATTTCAAAATCGGAATATCCGATTTTTCTAGGGTTTGGCTTATGGCTGAGGTGGTTCATCTCGGTGTGACTGAGTTTGGAATATCGGTGGGACCGAGATTACTTATGAGTGTATATGGCAGTGAAAGTTGCTGATAGTTTAGGAGATGTATCACTAAGCACTTGAGCAACCAGATCATCAACATAACCTCATCCCCTTTTAATAGTATTGGCTTTTCCTATGGACTCAATGTGATCTTGGATCACTAAACCAAAAATGGAGTCTTGAGCTTTTGCCAATGCTTGCCTTAGCATTTTGAGGGGTCCACTTCTTCAGTCATTGCCATACCCATATCACTGAACTTCTCTGAAATGATTCTCAAGTAACTATTAGTTCAATGATATATATGTTGTTATTAATTACCAAAACCACCCGGGGATTAGTTGCACTTTCAGTAACCCAGAAGTCCATTTCCGCGGACACGGCTATTCGAATAGATCATATATAACCCTACAGGGGTGTACTTCTTCACACACGCTCTCACCACTTACCGTCGTTTACATGACATGTACTCGGCAACCTTCAAGCGGAGGCCCAGCGAGGGTGTCGGCCACGACCTGACTAACCACACAAGTCTCTAGTCTAGGTTTATCGCCTATTTGGGTTCCATCCGTGGGGAGATCCGGCCGGGGTGTCGCTCACGGCCCCAAACGATGTGTACAGGGTTCCCGCATCACCAAACGGACGACCAGTACACCGTGCCATGTACCTGCCGCGTCACAGCCCACCCAGAGGGTCAGCGCTGCGCACGAGCTCCAGTAAACTACAAACACCAGAAACTAGTTGCAACTCCTGGATAGAGGACAAGGGCAGTTAATAAGTCGAGAGGGTCCATTGGTTTCGGGCCCTATTCATGGTAGTAACTTGTCATGGATCAACCAACACAGAACTCAGTTCCTGAGGACGGCTGCAATGAGACAACCCACCATGTACTCCTACATGGCCTCTCATCGCTACCTATACCAAATCGTGTTCACACACTTAGCTCCCACACATTAGGACATGTTCATCACCATTCCAATTCATCCCCGATGAATCAGACCTGACACAACTCTAAGCAATAGCAGGCATAACCAGAAAGCATGAATGAGTAGGCACAACATGGCTCAAACAACTCCTACTCCTACTAGTGGGTTTCAACTATTTACTGTGGCAATGACAGGTCATGCAGTGGAAAGGGGTTCAACTACCGCAACAGGTAACAGTTGAAGCGTTGTTGTCCTAATGCAGTAAAGAGAGCAAGAGCGAGAGAGTGGGATTGTATCGGAATGCTCAATGGGGTTTTGCTTGCCTGGCACTTCCGAAGATAACATTGGGTCTTCATCGGTGTCATCGATCACATCGTCGGAACAACGTCTACTGAGAGGGGACAAACACCGGCAACAGAGAAAGAACACAATCAATGCAATGCGACAATATGATGCATGATCATGACATGGCAATATGTTGTTGATTGAGCTAATGCAACTAGCAACCATATTAAATGAAGTTGGTTTGAACCAAAGGTTCAAATTCAAACTCCATATGTGATTATTTAAATGCCATTTAAATGATTTGACCTGATCAGCAGGTTTAACTTGTTCAAACATGCATGAAAATGCCATAAACGGATTCCTTGAATTTTTCTGATCATTTTTCATATATAAATTATTTTCATCTGAGCTACGGTTGATTTTATATGATTTTTAGAAGTTTTGAATATTTTCTGTGATTTATTTATAATTCCAAAAAACACTTATTGCGTCAGCATGACGTCACTGTGATGTCAGCAGTCAACAGAGGCTGGTCCAGGGCCCACTGGCCAGTGACACAACTTACTAAACTAACTTATTTAGCACTAACCTAGTTTAGTTAGCCGGGCGGGGCCCACATGTCAGTGAGTCAAAGGGTTAATTAATTGCAAATTGGCACTAATCTAAAATTAGCAGGGCACTGGGCCCACCTGTCAGCGTCTACTTAAGCTAATGACAGCAATTAAACCTTAACTAAAATCCTAAGCTAATACTAGTCAAAGGCTGGCCCCACATGTCATTGACCCAGGGGAGTCAAACCCCAGGTCAAACGGGCTAATCCCGCCGACGGCTCGACGCCGGCGAGGCCAAACGCGGCGGCGGTGCTCGGGTTTCCTCCTCCGGCGACCAAATGACCGGCGGAGGGCATCTACGTGGAGCTGGAACTCGCCCGCATCCAGTGGAGTAGGCGACAGGGGTTGAGGTGGCCGGAGCTCGTCGGAAACAAGCTCGCGGCGGCGCCGGAGTTCTGGCTACGGTGGAGACGGTGTTGCAGCGCACAGCAGGAGCAACCGGTGGCTGGAATCGATGCACGGGGGTGCACTGAGTGCAGTGGTGAGCTCGGACACGAGTGGCAGGGGCTAGAACGACGGCGGCGACATTGCCGGCGGCGAGGGGTTCGCGGGCACGGTGGGGGTCGGAGCTACAGCACGCGCGTGAGTAAGGAGATAGGGGAAGGAGCAAGAGGGGCTCACGGCGGTTCGTATGAAGGAGACGGCGAGCTCGGGGGCAGCCTGACGGCGGCATATGGGCGAAGGGCATCTCCGATGGCCGACGGTGGAGAAATCGATGGTGAGGCCGAAGCAGGGCACCCAAGGACGCGTGCGTCGGTGTGGAGATCCGCGATCATCAGGCGGATCCGATGGGCACGTAGGGAGGGGTGATTTGGATGGTGGCTCTGCCGACGACGAAGGGCGGCGACGAGCTTCGCTCGGTGGCTGCGGGAAGATGGAGGAAGGGGGGAGAGCGATCAAAGGGAGGGAGGAGGGGATTGGGACGCCCAGGGCGTCGTGCTGGCGAGGTGAGAAGGGCCGAGGCCTTGCCACCGCGAAGCAGGAGGTGGCCGTGGCTCTGCTGTGCGCCGGGCACGTAGCTGCTTCTCCTCCTGGCAGGAGGAGGAACACAGTGCTGCCCCTGGTGGGCCGGGCCTGCAGCTGGGCCACACAAGATGGGCCACGCGGGCTGCTAGGTAAGCGCCAGGTAACTCTCTCTCTCTTTTTATTTCTGTTTTCTATTTTCTGCTTTTGTTTTGCTTTAATAAAAATGCCAGAGCATTTTCATAAATATTGGAAATATTTGTGGGCACTGTCTGGATTAATTCCAACAACCCTCATTTACTTCCAAGATTATTTGGACATTTGAAATTATCTATAGGATTAAATGTCCAAAGGCAAATATCTATGATTTAATTCAAGGATCCAAAATGGCTCCCAAATTTATGAAACCATTTTTGGCAGAGGTTTTAGCCAAAACCAAAAATGATGAACATTTTGTGAAGGGCACTTTGGGTACATTGAAACTTATATATTTGAACCTAGTTGAGATCACTTGGTGCAAGGGCTTGAACAACCCCATTTCAAGTTTAAAAGAAAAATAGACATTATGCAACACAAGACTAACTAGATCAGAGCAGACCAGAACTAGGGATGTGACAGAATCTCGTCCCGAGATTCAGGAGTCGGCGGAAAGAAGGTGGGGTACTCCAGTCGGAGACGATCTTCTCGCTCCCAAGTAGCTTCTCGCTCGGAATGATGAGACCACTGAACCTTGAGAAACTTGATGTTATGTCATCGAGTGACACGCTCTTATTGATCTAGAATGCGAACGGGGTACTCTCGATATGCGAGGTTATCTTGGAGATCAAGCGCTTCGTGGTCCACTCCGCGGATGGGATCCGAGAAGCAACGCCTGAGTTGAGAGACGTGGAAGAGATCATGTACTCGAGAACGATGTGGGGGTAGTTCCAACTGGTAGGCAGCCTCTCCTCGTTTAGGGGGGATGCGAAAAGGACCAATGTAACGAGGAGCCAACTTGCCCTTGATACCGAAACGATGGGTACCCTTCAAAGGGGTAACCCGAAGATAAGCTTTGTCGCCAACTTCATAAGCCACTTCCTTATGATGATGATCATACTGGCTCTTTTGACGAGATTGAGCTGTTTTCAAATTCTCACGAATGATGCGAACTTGCTCTTCTGCTTCCTGGATCATGTCCGGTCCAAAGAATTGTCTTTCACCGGTTTCTGACCAGTTCAAAGGTGTTCGACATCTTCTTCCATAGAGTATCTCAAAAGGAGCTTTCTTGAGACTGGATTGATAGCTATTGTTATAAGCAAACTCGACGAAAGGAAGACATTTCTCCCAATCCATACCGAATGAGATAACACAAGCTCTAAGCATGTCTTCGAGAATTTGGTTGACCCGTTCCACCTGACCACTTGACTGAGGGTGGAAAGCGGTACTGGAGGAAAGATGGGTGCCCATGGCATTCTGGAAACTCTCCCAGAAATGAGAAGTGAAAAGACTACCACGGTCTGAATTGATCTCTAGTGGAACACCATGAAGTGACACTATCCGAGAAATATACAAGTCAGCGAGCTGACTAGCAGTGATACTCTCTCGAACAGGTAGGAAGTGAGCTACTTTGGACAGACGATCAATGACTACGAACATAGCATTATTCCCTCTCTTGGTCCTGGGAAAACCGATGATGAAGTCCATACCAACTTTATCCCATTTCCACTCAGGAATAGCTAAAGGCTGAAGGGTGCCAGCAGGTCTTTGATGTTCTGCCTTAACGCGACGACAAACGTCACATTTAGCAATGAACTCAGCAATTACTCTGTTCATCCTAGTCCACCAGAACCTCTGGCGTAGGTCCTTATACATCTTAGTACTACCGGGATGAATCGTGAGGGGAGATTCATGAGCCTCCTTAAGGATCAGTTGTCGCAGATGTTGCTTCTTAAGAACCACCAGTCAGTTCTGGAAGAAAACAACACCTCGATCATCTATGGAGAAACTACGAGCAATACCCTTGGCAATGTTTCTCTTGATCCGAGTAATCCCCGTATCATGTTTCTGGGCTTCTATGATATGATCCATAAGAGTAGGTTTCGCCACCAAGGTTGAAAGGAATCCGTGAGGAGCAATGTGAAGGTGAAGCTTACATAATTCCTCATGGAGAAGTGGTTGGCCCTGCTGCAACATGAGATTGTTGCAATATGACTTACGACTTAAAGCATCAGCCATAACATTGGCCTTGCCTGGGGTGTAAGTAATCCCTAAGTCATAATCTGAGATCAACTCCAACCAACGTCTTTGCCTAAGGTTCAAATCTGGCTGGGTGAAGATATACTTAAGACTCTGGTGATCGGTGTAGATCTCACAATGATTACCAAGAAGGTAATGTCGCCATGTCTTAAGTGCATAGACTACAACTCCAAGCTCTAGATCATGTGTATGATAATTTTCCTCATGTGGATGCAAGTGTCGAGATGCATAGGCAATCACATGACGATCTTGCATAAGAATGTAACCTAGTCCCTGTCGTGAGGCATCACAGTAGATAACAAAGTCCTTAGTGAAATTCGGTGGCACAAGTATGGGAGCAGAAGTCAGGCGTCTTTTCAGTTCCTGAAAACTCACACTGTGGGGACCACTCAAACTTTTTATCTTTCTTGAGAAGTTCCGTGAGAGGTTTGGCCACTTTAGAGAAGTTTTCAAAAAAGCGGCGACAATAGCTGGCTAGACCAAGGAAACTCCTAACTTGTTTAACTGTTTCAGGTGGAGTCCAATCAAGGACGGCTTGAACTCTCTCGGGATTGACAGCAATGCCCTTACCAGAGATTACGTGGCCAAGATAGGTCACTTCTGGTAACCAAAACTCGCACTTGGAGAACTTGGCATAAAGGCGGTGCTCTCTAAGTTTTTCCAACACAAGTCTAAGGTGTTCGGCATGCTCTTCCTTGTTCTTCGAGTAGATCAGAATATCATCGAGGTAAACCACGACGAACTTATCTAAGTACTCCATGAAGATCGAGTTCATCAAGCGGGAGAATGTGGCTGGAGCATTGGTTAGACCAAAAGACATGACGGTGTACTCGTACTGACAAGTGACAAAAGCCATCTTAGGAATGTCTCCGTTTCTGATCTTGATTTGATGGTAGCCTAACCTCAAATCCATCTTGGAGAAGACTGAGGATCCAGCGAGCTGATCATACAGGTCGTTGATCCCGGGGAGCAGATACTTGTTCTTTATCGTGACCAAATTAACGGGACGATAATCTACAGACATCCGTTCCGTGCCATCCTTGTTCTTGACGAAGAGGAGGGGACAAGCCCAAGGAGAAGAACTAGGACAGATGAAACCCTTTCGCAAGGACTCATCAAGTTGTTCCTTAAGCTCAGCTAGTTCTAGGGGTGCCATCTTGTAAGGTCTCCTAGAAATTGTAACAGTTCCTGGAATAAGATCTATGACAAACTCTACATCCCTGTCAGGAGGAACACCTGGTAGTTCCTCTGGAAAGACATCCGGAAAGTCACGGACTACCGGGATATCTTCAAGGTCTGGGAGGGGGCTCGCATTAAGAGAATAGAGTTGATGCTTTGCAACTCTAGTGGAGACAGTGACTATCTTGCCAGATGGATGTGTAAGCTGAACAGACCTAGTATAACAATCAATCTTGGCATGATGAGCTGTCATCCAGTCCATACCCAAGATGATGTTAATATCCGAAGACTTGAGGGCTATAAGTGAGGCAAGGAATACAAGTCTGTCAACAAGGATTCCATTACCATGGCTTATTCTGGTAGTTTGCCATCTAGACCCTGGGGTTTGGATTCCAAGCGGAGTTGGCATATCACAAAATGACATGTCGTGCAAATGGGCATAGCCTTCAGAGATGAAGGAGTGAGATGCTCCGGTATCGAACAGAACCGAAGCTGTATGGCAATTGACAAGGAGTGTACCAAGAACGACATTTGGATCATCATGAGCGTCTTTAGCTGAGACGTGATGCACACGTCCACGTTTAGTGGGAGCTGGATTGGCACTGATCGTCTTGCGTGGTGGCTCACCACGAAGAACGGACTTCTCAGGCTGGGGTGGGGTAAGACTGGCCTGAGAGCAGTCACGTGCATAGTGTCCTGTCTTTCCGCATGTAAAGCAAGTCCCTGAGGTAGGTCGTGGACCCGCATTGACAAGCGGTTTACCAATAGGCTTGGGTGGAGCATAAGACTGAGCTGGATGAGGCACCTCATAAGATGGCCTCGGAGAATATCTGGGTGGAAGAGCGGAGTTTGGAACCCAAATCCGATGCTTCTGGGAACTAGTGCCGAAGCAAGATCCCAAAACACGGGTGTGCTTACAAGACTCCTCGTAGTGAGCTGAGCGGTCTCTGCATTGATGGCCTTGTTCACGAGAGCCTGGAATGTATTGCAATGATGCAAGTGAAGATCACGACGCAGCTTGGGGTTGAGACCCTTCCGGAACCTAGCCTGCTTCTTGGCGTCCGTGGACACTTCTTCTGTAGCATAGCGGGCGAGGTTTCCAAATTCTCTACTGTAAGCATCAACAACCATCTTAGCCTGGGTAAGACTACATAACTCTTCTCTCTTGCGATCGATGAGGGCTTGAGGAATGTGATGCTTGCGAAAAGCATCAGTGAAATCTCTCCAGGTAGGAATCTGGCCAACTGGAATCATGGCCTCATAATTCTGCCACCAAAGACTAGCAGGACCTTCCAGGTGATATGTGGCATAGATGACCTTGTCACCTTCAGCTATGTTCGCAGAACGCAGCTTGTGAGTGATACTACGGAGCCAGTCATCTGCATCGAGTGGCTCAATGGGATGATGGAAGGTGGGTGGTTTCAGACGAATGAAGTCATGGATGGTCGCTAACTCTTTGCACTGATGTGTGGTGTTCTCCTCAATACGTGCCAACAAGCGGTTAGACTCTCGCTTGTTTCTCTCCATCTGTAACATGACCTCTACCAACGAAGGCTGGTCGGGAGGATCTTCCTCATCCCTACCACCTCCGTGGTTCTTTCTACAAGCAACTGAACCTCGGGCAACTGACGACATCCTGAGAAATGAAACCAAGGACGGAATCAGCATCAACCAGGCTGTAGAAGGTAGGACAAGAAATGGGTATCTCTCGAATTCCTAGGATAATTCCAGCAGCATAACGGCAGTAAAATGCTCAAAAGAGTTATCCTGCAACGATAGGGCAGTACCATACTCAAGAACATCACTCAAGGTTCTTTGATAGTACTAAACAATCTACACCGGAAGAACTTGAAAACTGGAGTATGACTCTCATCAAACAATCCTATGGAACTACGGAATAGTAACACGTGATCCTGATAGACGGAAGAGAAGCCTAGTTCCTTAACCCCATAGGAAAGGTAAGATGACTCAGATCAGAGGACATAAGGTATAAGGAGTAAAAAGAGCCTTATGTTCCCTTCCACATTCAATTCCCTTATATAACTAAAGAATTTCTAGACTCAACTTCGACCAGTTTGGCTTGGTAATCCTACAGGCAGTTAGGCTCTGATACCAAATCTGTCGGGACCCCGATCCTAAGTCACACCGGTCTAGCATTTAACACACCATATCACTTTGCGGCCTCACACACGGTATCCCCACGGGTGCCACCTTACCTGGCCCAGGACCGTTTGTGCATTTTGGCTCACGTATATGATAGTGTCGCTAGCATCCATATGACAGAGAACCCGGGCCGACATGACTAGTTATAAACCCAAGGTGGCACTAACTTACAGGGACATGCATACATGACCCAGCAACGAACGTGTCGGTCATCAACGTATGAACCCAAGTTGTAGCAAGCTACAAGGACTTAAAGGAACAACGCGTGACATTTACCCAAAGGGACAGACACAGGAACGAAGAAGGACACATGCCGGCCAGCCTAAGTGTTCCGGAGCAGTAGCAAGCTACCAAGGCTCAGTGGAAGCACTAGGAGACATTTTCCCATAAGAGAGGCTACCAAGAGGAAACAACTAGGTTGTCGGATCCCACACATACCAAGCATTTCAATAACATACACACAATATGCTCGATATGTGCAAATACAACATGGCATCACAACAAGACTCTATGAAACAAAGTATTTATTCATTAGGCTCCGAGGAGTCAGATATTACAAACATGGGTCTCATGACCCAACATTCAGAGCATACAAGCGTTTCGGTCTACTTGTCTCGGACGTGATGCCTATATACAATGATCATGCCTTGATAGTCTCATAATTATTCGCTTTTCTATCAATTGCTCGACAGTAATTTGTTTACCCGCCATAGAATATCGCTATCATGAGAGAAGCCTGTGGAGAAAACTATGGCCCCCGGGTCTATTCTCAACATATCAATCTACATCTACTTTACTTTTACCGCTTTTATTTGATGTTTTATTAAACTAAAAATACCAAAAATATCAACTATCATCTCTATCAGATCTCACTTCCGTAAGTGACCGTAAAGGGATTGACAACCCCTTATCGCGTTGGCTGCTAAGTTCTTATTTGTTTGTGCAGGTGCAAGGGACTCGCGCGTGGTCTCCTACTGGATTGATACATTTGTTCTCAAAAACTGAGGGAAATACTAACGCTACTGTGCTGCATCTCTCTTTCCTCTTCGAGGGAATACAACGCAAGCTCAAGAGGTAGCAGCGCCCGCCGCCTCGCTGCTATGCGCGCAGGCTGCTCCGCTCCCCTCCCGCGAGCTTGTGGCATCCCTGGCCGCCGCGCCGGTGCTGCTCGCCCAGCCGCGGCTGGCCTGGTGCGGGCGCCGCACGCCCACGCCCACCTCCGTTTAGCCTCCACCCTGCTAGGCCCCATGAGTCACTAGCCTATGGGCCCCACGCCTCTTTAAAAAAAGAAAATAATAGTTAGAAAATATTAAATAATTAGTTAAATAATTAATTAACTTAATTAAATCTGTTAAATTGACCTAACCTCTTAATTAAGCTAACTAACTCTGTTTTGTTAAAGTGTGGCTATGACAAGTGGGACCCACGTGTCAGTTTGACGAGTCAACTGTCAGAGTTGACAGCGGACGTCAGGCCGACATCATGATTACGTCATAATTATAATTTCGAATTAAATTAAATCCGTTAATTCTAGAAAATGAATTAAATCTTTAAAAATTAATATAAAATAATCCGTAACTCGGATGAAAATACTTTGTACATGAAAGTTGCTCAGAACAACGAGACGAATCCGAATATGCAGTCCGTTTGTCCATCGCACGTCCCTAGCATAGCGAACCTACAACCGTCCCCCTCCGGTCCATCTGTTCGAAAACGCGAAACACCGGGAATACCTTCCTAGATGTTTTCCATCCTCGCTAGTATCACTTAGTTCCGCGTTAGGTCACACGTAGCACCGTGTATTGCCATGTTATGCTTTGTGGTGCAATGTTTGCTTTATATTTATTGTTTCTTCCCCCTCTTCTCTCCGATAGACACCAGGACTGAGACCGCTGATAGTGCCACGGTGATCGACGACGACCCCTCCTTCTTCCCAGAGCAACCAGGCAAGCCCCCCCTGACCACCAGATATCGCCCATTCTCTTCTCTCTCTCTTATTCTTGCATTAGGTTTGCTATTGTTGTTGATTCGATAGCTCCTATTCTATTGCATAGCCTGTCATTGTTGCTACATCTGTTGATACCTTTACCTGCTATCCTAATGCTTAGTATAGGATGCTAGTATTCCATCAGTGGCCCTGCATTCTTGTCCATCCGCCATGCTATACTATCGGGCCGTGATCACTTCGGGAGGTGATCACGGGTATATACTTTACTATTACATACTCATGTTGATGATTCATAGATGGGGGCTGAAGGGGCAAGTGGTTCCACACAGGTAGTGGTGGGCCTGGGTTCCCGGCAGCCCCCTGATGGTTACTTTGTGGCGACGCGACAGGGCGGGTTGCGACCACCTAGGAGACAGGTGGGCCTGGTTCCTGGTCGTTGTCCGTGGTTACTTCAAAATAACACACTTAACGACATCTTGGTATTTGATCTGAGTCTGGCCATTGGCCTATATGCACTAACCAGCTACGTGGGAATGGTTATGGGCACTCGATGTCGTGGTATCAGTCGAAGCCTTCTTGACGTCAGTGACTTAGCGGCGCGCGCCGAATTGGACTGGAACGCTGCTCTGGTATTAGGAGCGGCTAGGTCTGCTTACCGGCCATCCTCGCAACGTGCATGTGTGCATTTTGCGATGGGCCCAGACCCCTGTGCGCTTAGGACTTAGACTGGCGTGCTGGCCTCTATGATGTGCTTAGGTAGGGCTGCGACGTGTTGATCTTCTGAGGCCGGGCATGATCCCGGAAAGTGTGTCCGACCAAATGGGATCGAGCGTGCTGGGTAATGTGGTGCACCCATGCAAGGAAGTTAATCTATTCAAATAGTTGTGTCCCTCGGCAAAAGGATGACCTGGAGTTGTACTCCGACCTCATGACAACTAGAACCGGATACTTAATAAAACACACCCTTTCAAGTGCCAGATATAACCCGGTGATCGCTTTCCCTTAGGGCGACGAGGGGAGGACCGCCAGGTAGGATTAATGCTATACGATGTTACTTGGTGAAGTCACCATCTATTCTATTCTACTGCTACAAGAGGGAGGCTGCGAGGAGCGAGGATACTTGTTACTTTCCAGCTACTCTCTTCTACTGCTGCAAGATGGAAGTTGCCAGAAGTGTAGTCTTTGGTTGGATTAGCTATACTCCTCTTATTCTGGCATCCTGCAGTTTAGCCCACAGATATTACCCCCTTTACACAGATATCATTGCATATGTAGTGTAGATCCTTGCTTGCGAGTCTTTGGATGAGTACTCACGGTTGCTTTGCTCCCCCTTTTTCCTTTCTTCTCGGATGATGCAACCAGATCAGTGGAGTCCAGGAGCCAGAGGATCCTGAGGATGTTTCTACGTGGAGTTCGGCTTTCAGGAGTAGTTAGGAGGTCCCAGGCAGGAGGCCTTGCCTTTTCGATCGTTAATACATTTGTGCTAGCCTTCTTAAAGCAAACTTGTTTATCTTATGTCTGTACTCAGATATTATTGCTTCCGCTGACTCTTGTGTATTCGAGCTTATGTATTCGAGCCCTTGAGGCCCCTGGCTTGTAATATAAAGCTTGTATTATATTAATTTGTGTCTAGAGTTGTGTTGTGATATCTTCCAGTGAGTCCTTGATCTTGGTCGTACACATTTGCGTGCATGATTAGTGTACGGTCAAATTGGGGGCGTCACAAGTTGTGCCGAATGCCTGTAGGAATCCCCATTTCCAACTCCTTGGCCGAAGTTGAGTCTAGTCATTGAAAAACTTTTTACTAACTTGGTTGTGTGGCTTACGGGCCCACGCCGCCATTGGGTGGTACTAGGATCTTTTATTCCTCGTCCTTACTCTGGGACTCTGATCTCTGTTCTATTCGGGTTAAATGATTTTGCAAACTCTAACATTAGGATCTCGTAATCACATCCACTCGGAGAGCCCCTCATTCCAGATGATCGTCTGCTGCACTAGAAGATTCAAGATTCTGAAGATACTCTCAGATGTTCTCTTGAGACTTTGTCCCCATGGCTTTTACAATACCCTACCATCGAAATATCCCCAGGGATAAATACTTACACTCGTCGCTCTTACAATTATTGCCAATTGCTCTTGTTATTACGAGATACCCTGTAATACTTTCTGATATTCCGAGAATCTTTGTGCCTACTGGCTTGTAGTTCCTTGTCGTATGAATACACCTATAAATTAATCCTCACACTTATCAAGGATTTGTTTCTCCCCAGTTGTTCATGTGTTTCACAAACGTCTTCAAAATCCTATTCGATCTTTAGAAAATCATCAACAACATATTTATCTTGAAATTCTTGCCTGCTTGCATTATGGTTAATTCCATATGAGTAGTAGTCTTTGTTAACATCCCTTGTATTAGCCATTTTGAGCCCATTGATTCAATGTGTGTGTATGCACGCAGTCATCGGGTTATCCTTTTTAAAATTATCTATCCGACTCAGACGTCATTCCGTACATGAGTTGGTTCTCGGCAATTCAAACCTTTATTGAATGTCCAACTAAATGTTTTCAACTTATCCATCCTTGATCAGAGCGTCTGCTTCCCATCCTTCGTTTTGGAAACCACAATTTCTTTCTATTTAAGCATCAGACTAATCAGGTGATTCTTGAATCTGATGCCTCTGCATTCTTTCTTCCTCTGAGTGAGTACCGATACTCACACCAGCTCCGTTTTGGATCGCCCGATCCATTGATGGATTGTTATCCGACAGTGTCCTTCATATTCAATCACCTTGTGAGTTCTTCCCCTGATACCTAATGCCTTTGGTAAATTGTATCCTTTGCTTGGCCAACCATGCTCTGCTTTTGAGCTTGTGTATTTACTTTTGAAACTTGTGGTATATGTTACTAAGATGCCCGATGGGTTGAACCTATGCCTTCCCCTAATCCGTGAGAACCCGAAATTTTTCACAAGTCATACTCTTTCGGTGTTCTACCAGATAAAATTCCAACACTACGCTTTTATCAAAGCGAGAGGTGAATGAAATGATATGCATTAAAGAAGTGGGAGTCGGCCTTGAACTTTGTGTTCATGCCCATGAAAATTATGTAGACCGTTTCAGAAGCTTCTTGCAAAATGATTATCCAGCTGTATGATTCTTTCGGTATTCTTGAATTGATTCCTTACAGTTATGGTTCCGACCATGTTGTCCTGATCTAATATATCTGATGGGAATTCATTCCAGTGCCTCATCTATTTTTGGCAAGGTTGAAGTATCTACTGTCATAGGTCAATGACCCGGTTCTACTTCTATCATGTTCTACCTTCAAGTATTACCCCCGGGTATCTCAAAGATGTCTTGCCATTGCACCACATCTTGCTAACTTTGTTGAAGTAATGTCTTTCCTTGTCGTAATCACTCTACGGGTTCTAGGTTGTTGTCAATCGAGGACACCGACTAGTGAAATTATACTGCACTACAAATCAAATAACCCTAGTATTTTTACTGGGAAATTCTGAATTCAATCTGGTGATTCCGGCTGCATCCTGGTCTTGCTATCTTTGACTATGCTACCTCGTCCTTCTTTGGTGCACAAATTCTTCAGTGTGCGAGCATGACTTACGTCGAGCTTTCAACATCATTGTCACGCCCAAGATGCGATTCTATCCCAATCACGTGATACACCTCGTGATTGGGGCACAACCGCATTTTGGGCGCTTAGCAAGATGGATATCATTACATCATACCATTACATAAATACATGGGGATACAACAATTCATGCAAGTCACATGAATACAACAACATCAATACAAGACATCCGACTACGGATGCAAACATGAAAAGCACAACGACATCCATCTGCTATCCCAGGCTGCCGACCAGGAACGTAGCCCAAGACTAGCGAAGAAGAAGCAGAAAGAACTCCAACAAAAGGAAACATCGCTCTCACGTCAAGTCATCGGAAACCTGCACCTGCAACTGTTGTTGTAGTATCTGTGAGCCACGAGGACTCAGCAATCCCATAACCATGGGTATCAAGACTAGCAAAGCTTAATGGGTATGGAGAGGTTAAGTGGCGAGGTTGCAGCAGCGGCTAAGCATATTTATGGTGGCTAACTTACGAGTACAAGAATAAGATGAGCATCTACGCAAACGGTCGCAAACTAGTAATGATCGCTAACGATCCTGAACTACCTACGAGTCAAACATAACCCCATCGTGTTCTCTTCTTGAAGTAAAAAGAGACGGTCACGGTTACTCATGCGTTTCGTGTGTTTTCTTTCGGATCCTCTGTCAAGTTTTCTACAACCGGACATTAAAAAATTCCAATCTGCCACATAACCGCAGGCACGGCTTTCGAAAGATCATAACCCTGCAGGGGTGTCCCAACTTAGCCCATCACAAGCTCTCACGATCAGTAGAGGTAAAAACCCCATATCTTAGGGACAACACGATCACACTTGGAATCCCGGTGCACAAGACATTTCGACAATGGTAAAACAAGTCCAGCAAGACCTCCCGGCGTGCCGACACCCTGATAGTAGCCGCGCGTATCTCGTCTCAGGCCATGTCCAGATGGGAAAAGCTATGGTAGAACCAAAACCTTGAATTGGCTCAAGTCGGCCCCGTAGGCTGCCCGTTTAAGACCAACACCATCAGCACTGGCCCCCCTGTTATGTAGAATTAAGAACCTGGGGACGCAACCCCCTATGCAATTTAATTAATTAATTAATAGTTTTATTATGAGGCAAATTAAAACCTATGTTGGGCCTTGCTGGAGGAGTTTTATTCAAAGCGAACTGTCAAGGGGTCCCCATATACCCAAGCACGTTAGGAACGCAAAATCAAGGAACATAACACCGGTTTATCGGTTCTTAAGGCGGCATGAGTGGAACAAAACACCGAGCAAAAGGCCAAGCCTTCCACCCCTTTCCAAGTATATAGGTTTGCTAATTATAGTAATAGATATTGTGATATTCCCAAAAACCAAGTTCCAACATGGAGCAATCTTCATCTTCACCTGCAACTAACAACGCAATAAGAGGGGCTGAGTGAGCGGTAACATAGCCACATAACGGTTTGCTGGGATGGTGTCAAGGGTTAGAGCGTGTTTCACGGCAACAAGGAGAGGCTGACAACAAATAGATAGGTAGCGCGAAATATAGCGATAGCATCGAGACAACTAGCATAGCAATGATAGTAATGAGATCCAAGGTGATGGTCATCTTGCCTGAGATCCCGCAAGGAAGAAGAATGAGTCCATGAAGAAGACGAAGGGGCGTAGTCGAACGAGCGTAGACGGACGAGTCCTCACAATCGCATAGAAACCGGGACTTTCAAGAAAAATCACAACCGGAAAGAAGCACACGACAAGGTAAAAACACAAGCATAAACATGGCATGATGCACAAACAAGTATAATGCATGTCCAGTCTGAATAAGTCATGGCATGGCAAAGTGCACAAACAATACTAGAAATTAAGTTGAGCTCAAGATGCAATGAGTTGCATATTGACGAAACACCACATTCACATATTTACTTTGATCTCGTTTATGTACACAACAAGTTTAAATGTTGTTAATCATGGCAAGAGGTGCAACACATCTGAACTACACTATCTAAGCAATTTAAATGGGGCCGGAAACAACAAACAACAATTCCGGAAAATCCCCATGTGCACTTATTGGATTTGGTACTGTTCTGCCTAGAATCACATTTTATTATTGTAAAACTAGATAATAAAGTGCACCATGTTATTCTACATATTTTTCTACCCCATTTACATATAAAGTTCGTTAAATTTGGAGCTATGGTTATTTAGTTATGAATTAAACCATTTTAACAAGTTATTTACACAAATTAATGCAAACAACAATTTTACACATTTTAACATGGATGAAAGTTGGTTATTAAGAATCTACATAGAACTCTAAGCAATTTTCATATATAAAGTTTTTACATATGATGCACAGTTTGTGATTTATGATATGCATGAAGACTAGGGACTGAACTGCAAAACTACAGTTTTCTGGATAATAGAGAAATTCACAGATTCTAGAAAAAAACATCACCGGCCCGAAACTGACTGGCCGGCCCAACAGAAAAAAAACAAAGGCGGGGCGCTGGAGGTGGCCTCACCATGGCCCGAGGCCCAGTCGGTGGTGAGGTGAGGCCGGCAGGGGGCGCGCAGTTGGGCCCGCTGGAGCGGCCCACGTGGAGGACGACGGGTTAACAGGCACGGCGAGCGGGGACTTGGCGCTGTCCTCGCTTGGGGAGGCTCGGCGCTTGGCTCGCTGCTCCCCCCATCCAAGACGAAGCAGGGGTAGTGGAAATGGGAGTCGGCGGCGGTGCGAGTCCCGGCGGGCGGCGAGGGCCACGGGGCAGAGGAGGAGGCTGCAGCGGACGGCGGCCGGACCTGGAGTCAAGCCGGCGGATCTCCTGTTGTGTAATGCCAAGGATGGGACTATACCTCCTACGTGTCGAGGCACGACTTAAAGGTATAAGACCATTCTGGAATGATCTCAAGTTTGGTATCTTTGCATGATTCATGTATAAAATAGGG
Source organism: Secale cereale (assembly GCA_902687465.1). Lineage (NCBI taxonomy): Eukaryota > Viridiplantae > Streptophyta > Magnoliopsida > Poales > Poaceae > Secale > Secale cereale. The sequence goes on from LR738709.1 coordinate 412,004,771, forward strand.
ATGAAATTGCAAAAGGAGATAGTTGGCTTACACTCACCACTTCACACAATTCATTACATCAGCAAAACATCATTCAAAACATCACAACCCGACTACGGGCGAAGATCCAAGAGAAAGATACCAAAAACATAAAGCCACAGGTCCGATCGCCCCTAGTAGAAACCACTACTGATCGTCGAAACACGTCACAAGCATACGGCCACGCTCTTCATGGAACTCCCTGAAGTTCTGACCCATCTCCTGCATCAACCTCGGCTGAACCTGCATCTGGTGTTGTAGTATCTGTGAGCCACGAGGACTCAGCAATCCCATAACCATGGGTATCAAGACTAGCAAAGCTTTATGGGTAGGAAGAGGTAAAGTGGTGAGGTTGCAGCAGCGGCTAAGCATAATATGGTGGCTAACTTACGAGTACAAGAATAAGATAAGCATCTACGCAAACGGTCGCAAACTAGTAGTGATCGCTAAAGATCCTGAACTACATACGAGTCAAACATAACCCCACCGTGTTCTCTTCTCAAAGTGAAAAGAGACAGTCACGGTTACTCACACAGTTGTGTGTTTTACTTCGGATCCTCTGTCAAGTTTTCTACAACCGGACATTAACAAATTCCAATCTGCCACATAACCGCGGGCACGGCTTTCGAAAGATCATAACCCTGCAGGGGTGTCCCAACTTAGCCCATCACAAGCTCTCACGATTAGCTGAAGTGATAAATATAATATCATCACCCCTTATCTTAGGGAAATCCGATCAGGCTCGGCTTCCCGGTGCACAAGACATTCCGACAATGGTAAAACTAGTCCAGCAAGACCTCCCTGCGTGCCAACACCCTGATGGTAGCCGCGCGCATCTCGTCTCAGGCCACGTCCGGATGAGCGCTACGTACAGTAACCGAAGACCCCAGATAACTGGGTGGCACCGCAAGTGGCTCTAGTTTGGGACCAACACCATCAGCACTGGCCCCCCCTGTTATATAGAATTAGGAACCCGGGGACATGACCCCCTATGCAATTAATTAAATAATTAAGTTGTTATAATGAGCAAATTAAAACCAATGTTGGGCCTTGCTGGAGGAGTTTTATTCAAAGTCGAACTGTCAAGGGGTCCCCATCCACCCATCGTGTAAGGAACGCAAAATCAAGGAACATAATGTCGGTTTATCGGCGCCTAAGGTGGCATGAGTGGAACAAAACACCGAGCAAAAGGCCAAGCCTTCCACCCATGCCCAGTATATAGGTGTGTTAATAATAATAATAATAATAGATATTGTGATATTCCAACAACAAGTTCCCACCTGGAACGATCTTCATCTTCACCTGCAACTAACAACGCTATAAGAGGGGCTGAGCAAGTGGGTAACATAGCCAAACAATGGTTTTGCTAGGAAGGTTTCAAAGGTTAGAGGTTTCATGGCAACAAGGAGAGGCTGACATAAAAGATGGGTAGCGCGACATGTAACGATAACATCGAGACAACTAAGCATGGCAATGGTAGTAAAGGTATCCAAGGGTATGATCATCTTGCCTGGAATTCCGCGAGGAAGAAGAACGGATCCAAGAAGTAGTCGAACGGATCCTCACAACTCCGGAACGAACCCGAAGCTAACAAGAGAAGCATACCGGAAAGAAGCAAACAACACGGTAAACACACAAGCATAAACATGGCATACGATGCACATCCAAGTATGATGCATGTCCGGTTTAATATGCATGGCATGGCAATGTGCACCAACAAAAACTACAAGTTAAGTGGAGCTCAATATGCAACGAGTTGCATATTGACGAAACACCACATTTTATTTATTTAGTTGACTCTCGTTTATTAACAAGACAAGGTTAAATGTTTGTTAACATGGCAAGAGGTGAAGCAAAACAAACTACCTATTTAGACATGTTAAATGAGCGAAGGGAGGTGAGGGGCACGGCGCAATGCGGGAGGAGGATCGAGGGGAAAAAGAAAGGTGCGGGCGATGGGGACGATGGGAAACGGGCTGCGAGGGAGAGCGAGGGGATGCTGGCGGCGGGGGTGCGGGAGAACGAGGGGAGAGATGGGGTCTAGCTAGGGTTCGGTCGGCTGGGCCGTGGAGGCCAGATGGGCCGGCGGCTGGCCTGGCTATTGGGCCAGCTGCGGCAGGGCTCCCCTACCTCTCTTTTCTCAAAAATAATAAACAAAACAAAGAAGAGAATAAGAAAAGAAGGAATGGTTGCAAAAAGAATTTGGACAAGGGGTAAAATTCCCTGGACTCACAAAAATGAGGGTGACCCCAGAAAATATAAGTGGGCATGAATGAAACATTAAATTCAAATTCCTTTGAATTTAATTCAAAAGGTTTGAACATAGACTAGATTTTTGAAGTGTCCAAAAATGTTCATATTTTTGGAGGAACCTCGAAAAAAGAGATATGAGTTGTTGGCAAAGGTTTTGAAGTCAAACTTGAGATGGAATAGGCATGGGAATTTTGCAAGTGTGTTATGCTTAATTCCAAAGAATGGAATATTTATTAAAATAGCTCCCTAATAATATTGAGAGACTTTGATATGTTATAAAGAGAATCACTAAGTGAATTCCCTCGATTTAAATGGACCGAAGATCCATACGATTTATTTAGTTGAGTTGCAAAAGATTAATGACATGATGGCATGATGATATGATGCAAAGCACAAATAAATAACACAAGCACAAATGAAACACACGGAAGAACCCGGAACATCTGGAATCTTCTGGGACGTCGGTCTTCGGGCGTCACAACTCTCCCACACTAATAGAGGATCTCGACCCGAGATCCTAGAGATGGCACCGGATAAAAACGGAAGAGGAAGAGGTAAAACAAAGTTGCTTCTTTGACAAACGAGTGAAACCAAAGAACCTTGAGAGGTTGAACAATCTTGAAAGAAAGAATAGAATGGAGATGAACGAAGATAAAACACTCCGTTAGAAAAGAGGAACAAGGAGCATTAGGAGAACCTTGCGGTTGAAAGACATGAAACAAGAACTCACGGATGACGAAAGAATTTCAAAACCACTCCGGTTAACCAAGATTGAGAACGAATAAGAACGAAATAATTTGGACAGCACTCCGTCTGAAAATGGAAGGAATAAACATGAACTTGAGAAGATGGATGATACTTGATGAAATGAGCAACATACTGCCTCTGAAACAATTGAAAGAATGACACAAGGGGTAAGAGAGATTCAGACAGCACTCCGGTTGAAAAGAGAGGCAAACTTGATAAGATGAGGGAACTTGAATGAAGAATACAACACTCTGGTTAAATAGACAAGCAAGGAAAGAATATGATCTCGATAAAAACGAGATGATGGTTTGGATAGATCATCATCACAATGCCTCCGGAATGAAAGAATAGAGTATAACTCAATGAACGAATTGAACGGAGAAAAAAATATGACAACTTCTCTCAAAATTGAATTTGAAAGAGCATCCTTACGAAGAAGGGTTGAACGGAGTTGTTGAAAACTTCAACAACGAAAACGAATAAGCTTGATGTGGGCTTATGGAAAACATCTCAATATTAAGAGGTGACAACCCGCCACTAACGAAAAACATTTGATTGGATTGAGATCAACAAGGAGACGATAAACTTATTTCACCGGAATGATAAATGAAGAACTTGGGTCATTTATAAGAACCACAATAGCAACAATTCTCAGGGAAAGCCTTTAGGTGAATTATAACCCAAAATACTCCAACGAATAATTGAAGGGTTGAAACGATCTCCTGAACAAGGAAAATGATGGTTTTAAATATCTCATTCCTGACAACTTGTGAATCATGAAACATGAAGGGAAATTGTCAAAAATGGCATACCAGCATCTCAAACAATAAAGGTAGTAAGAATTGCACTTGGAAAGTATGAAGAAGAATGCTTGAGCTCCAACAAGAATTTTGATGAAGACTTCGAGGATGAATTAAATGATGATGAACCACCATGAAAACTCCGGTAATGAAAGAATGAGAAGCGAAAGATGAAAAGAATAAGATTCAAGGCCTGCGATGAATTAGATGGAGCTTTGACATGATATAATTGAAATAACTTGGAGCTCCGGAAAACAAGATGAACAACTTAGAACCGAGAATATGATATGATGAACAAGCTCCAGACAAAAGAATTAAATCACCTTGAAGGAATAAGAATAAGAATTATGTCATGCATCTCCTTCACTAATTTAAATTGATGACAACCAAAGGATTTGGCATCCTACTTATTCTCGTTGGAAAGAATTGAGAGAGATCTCGCACTAGCTTTGGTAAATCTTCAACGAACCACCGGTAGGATTATGAAAGAACGAGTGAATTAATACGATAACAATGGAAGAGTAATCTTGAAAGAACCACCGTAAGAATATGGAGACGAACGAAGAGACATCAATGAAGAATATTTGGAGAATGAAGTTGAAAACTAAGAACGAAGAAATATTCTGAAATGATGGCCTTCGGAGGATCGCAAAGAAAAGAATTCATGAAATGCTTCGGATGGGTATAAAAAGAATTCCTCACAATCGGAACAAAAATGAGGATGGCATGAAGCTAGAACCACGAATCTTCATGAGAACGGGCCAAGATTAAGAGAAACTCTTCTCCGATCTTCAAAAGTTGAGAGTGAAGACGAGAAATGCCATGAAGAATTTCGAGATACTCCGGACGAATGACAGGAGGAAGGTGGAGCTAAAGATGGAAATAATTGAAAACAAGCTTGGAGAAGGCATGTGACTGATGGAAATCATTCTTACGTCACACTTTGAAAAGAATTTTTAGAATAACTCCGGAAAATTAGAAGAGTCAGGTAAGATCCTGGGAAAAGACCTGTGGGTTAGGGCCCACTAAAGAAATCACCGTTGAAAAAGATTGCTTAAGAGATATTGCACCGGTTGAATTAAATGGCTTGAATAAGATAGCAACCTCAAAATAGTTTGAACAGATTAAGAATGGAATTATGAATCTTCTGAGATATCTTCAACACTCCGGATATGAATAAAGAGATGAAAGAATAAGAGAGCCTTCGGATAATAAATTTCAACATGGGAAAACATGTGAAACAAAAAGGAAGAGATATGATCATGACCAAAGCTTGAATTTAGTCCACCGGAGAAGAATATTGGAATTAAGAATGATGAACTTGAAATTCTTGAACATCTACACGATAAATCACCGGATAAGAACATTGAAGGAAAAGAATGAAGAAACATCACATGAATAAAATGGATACTTCATTTAGAATTCCAGCTCTATAAGGAAAAGGGGTGGGAGGGTGGGGAAAAACAAAGACGACTTGGGATGAATGAAACAGACAATCGTCAGATTTCTCAACGGCGTCCGCATGTAATAACTTGAAGAGAAGGCACACCGGTTGGAAAGGATTAACATGAAAATCTCGATGGTCAAGAAGAATTAGCACTCCCATAGAAATATGAGAACATCGCTTAGGCAAGGTATGGAATCAACACTTGACATCGAAGCAACTCGAATACCAGAACCAAAACAAAAACAAAGGATAGATATGTTGCAACATCATCTTCACAATATCATTCGAACATGGAATGAATGAATGAATTCCGCAGTTACATCAACTTGTCGAGAAGCCACTTGGGAGAACAAAAGGTAAATAAAAGCAACAAGGAGCAGATAGAACAAATACAAGATAGAAGTTTCGTTCGACATCTTCGTGCTGAAAGCTTATGGAACGTGTTACAAAAGGGTTTTGCAATCCCCGGATCAGCATAGCCAAGGACCCTTTAAGATGCAACTCCCGATCGGAACAACGCCCATAAAACCACTTCACTCAGTGTAGAACCCCGAACTTCATATCATGCACTCGTTGGAAGAATGCCTAGAACTACTGGATGAACCCACCTATTAATTTCCGAAAGTTTCCAGTTATGCAATCAGGTGTTGGGGATACAGGGGAAGCATCGCGCACTCAACTCTAATCCTACATCCAGCTGTATCCATCCTTCAACACATAACCAGTTATTTCCGAAAACCGTTTACCTCGGACCTTCGAAACGCATCTACTATACAAGCTATGGCAATACTCCCGAACTACCTCCCCAGTACTGGGTGATGTCGGGGTTATCTTGCCACTAACCGCATAGGAGAGTTTTCGATGTCGGCCGTCTTAAGTATTCTAGAACTGGTGCGATATATTTGTGACGACAACACCTCGGAGCTCTACTCCCCAGGACACTGCCACAACCCCTAATGACAGGAGGCATCGAGAACAATGTTCTCGTCACAAAGACATTGGAACAATCCAAACAATACTCGCGTGATCCTAAAAAAAAATTGGTGAAATTTTGAGAGTAGAGGAGACAAAAGTAATCGTCAGGAGTCCTCACCAGAGTAAAAAGAGATGAGGAGCAAACAGAAATCCTACTCTCTGATATATATATATATAGGACTCAAAACATTTTCAAGTGTGTGCCTAGACTCAACCGTCAACGATTCGATCAATCAGTGGGGGCTTCTAGGTCGGAGAAGGCTCTGAATACCAACTTGTAATGCCCAGGATGGGACTATACCTCCTACGTGTCGAGGCACGACTTAAATGTATAAGCCCATTCTGGAATGATCACAAGTTTGGTATCTTTGCACGACTCATGTAAAAAATAGGGATGAAATTGCAAAAGGAGATAGTTGGCTTACACTCGCCACTTCATACAATTCATTACATAAGCAAAACATCATTCAAAACATCACAACCCGACTACGGGCGAAGATCCAAGAGAAAGATACCAAAAATATAAAGCCACAGGTCCGATCGCCCCTAGTAGAAACCACTACTGATCGTCAAAACACGTCACAAGCATACGGCCACGCTCTTCATGGAACTCCCTGAAGTTCTGACCCATCTCCTGCATCAACCTCGGCTGAACCTGCATCTGGTGTTGTAGTATCTGTGAGCCACGAGGACTCAGCAATCCCATAACCATGGGTATCAAGACTAGCAAAGCTTTATGGGTAGGAAGAGGTAAAGTGGTGAGGTTGCAGCAGCGGCTAAGCATAATATGGTGGCTAACTTACGAGTACAAGAATAAGATGAGCATCTACGCAAACGGTCGCAAACTAGTAGTGATCGCTAAAGATCCTAAACTACATACGAGTCAAACATAACCCCACCGTGTTCTCTTCTCAAAGTGAAAAGAGACAGTCACGGTTACTCACACAGTTGTGTGTTTTACTTCGGATCCTCTGTCAAGTTTTCTACTACCGGACATTAACAAACTCCAATCTGCCACATAACCGCGGGCACGGCTTTCGAAAGATCATAACCCTGCAGGGGTGTCCCAACTTAGCCCATCACAAGCTCTCACGATTAGCTGAAGTGATAAATATAATATCATCACCCCTTATCTTAGGGAAATCCAATCACGCTCGGCTTCCCGGTGCACAAGACATTTCGACAATGGTAAAACTAGTCCAGCAAGACCTCCCGGCGTGCCGACACCCTGATGGTAGCCGCGCGCATCTCGTCTCAGGCCACGTCCGGATGAGCGCTACGTACAGTAACCGAAGACCCCAGATAACTGGGTGGCACCGCAAGTGGCTCTAGTTTGGGACCAACACCATCAGCACTGGCCCCCCTGTTATGTAGAATAAGGAACCCGGGACATGACCCCCTATGCAATTAATTAAATAATTAAGTTGTTATAATGAGCAAATTAAAACCAATGTTGGGCCTTGCTGGAGGAGTTTTATTCAAAGTCGAACTGTCAAGGGGTCCCCATCCACCCATCGTGTAAGGAACGCAAAATCAAGGAACATAATGCCGGTTTATCGGCGCCTAAGGTGGCATGAGTGGAACAAAACACCGAGCAAAAGGCCAAGCCTTCCACCCATGCCCAGTATATAGGTGTGTTAATAATAATAATAATAATAATAATAATAATAATAATAATAGATAGATAGATATTGTGATATTCCAACAACAAGTTCCCACCTGGAACGATCTTCATCTTCACCTGCAACTAACAACGCTATAAGAGGGGCTGAGCAAGCGGGTACCATAGCCAAACAATGGTTTTGTTAGGAAGGTTTCAAAGGTTAGAGGTTTCATGGCAACAAGGAGAGGCTGACATAAAAGATGGGTAGCGGGACATGTAACGATAGCATCGAGACAACTAAGCATGGCAATGGTAGTAAAGGTATCCAAGGGTATGATCATCTTGCCTGGAATTCCGCAAGGAAGAAGAACGGATCCAAGAAGTAGTCGAACGGATCCTCACAACTCCGGAACGAACCCGAAGCTAACAAGAGAATCATACCGGAAAGAAGCAAACAACACGGTAAACACACAAGCATAAACATGGCATACGATGCACATCCAAGTATGATGCATGTCCGGTTTAATATGCATGGCATGGCAACGTGCACAAACAAAAACTACAAGTTAAGTGGAGCTCAATATGCAACGAGTTGCATATTGACGAAACACCACATTTTATTTATTTAGTTGACTCTCGTTTATTAACAAGACAAGGTTAAATGTTTGTTAACATGGCAAGAGGTGAAGCAAAACATACTACCTATTTAGACATGTCAAATGAGGCCGGAAATAACAACAACAATTCCGGGAAAATCCCCATATGCATGTTTAGCAATTAAGCAAACAACAATCACACATTTTAATGTTGTTAACATGATGCGGATGACATGATCAAGTTTATGCAATTTATTAATAAAAGTTGACATGAAGAGATATGAAGTATTTGTCACCGTGGTGGAAGGAAAGGGTGCCACGGCAATGATCCGAAAATGATGCAACGGCAACATCTCGGTTCCGGTAACCCGTTGAGAGACCGGAGCAAAAGAAAGATGGCGTGAGCGAGCGGAACAAGATGAAAGGTGGGGTGATCCCGTCACCGGGTTCCCACGGGTCGGCGACGAGGCAACCGAGGAGCATGACAAAAGACGAACGGGCACGGTGCACACAAGGGAAACATCTCATACAACACAAGCATTCGTCCACGGGCGTCATCTTGGGGTTATACCTTCGGAACGTTCGTTTCGGGGCGGCTCGAGATCGTAGAGGAAGTAGTTGTTCTCGCGATTCATAGTGGAAGTAGGCATTCACGTTCGGAGAGGTACACGCGGTCTTCGGCGACGGTAGTTGTTCTCGTTCGTAGATGTACACATTCCGTAGATGGTACTTGTCGCGGCATCGGACGTCTTCGGGGCGACGGTAGTCGAACTTGGAGGGGGTAACGGTAGTCGTTCACGGAGCTCGTTTTTCCGTAGATGTTCGGGTCGTCGTGGTACTTGGCGTCCGTAGTGGTACTTGGCGGTCTCGGTCTCGCGTCGTAATTGTACAAGAGCGTCGGACGTAGTTGAACTTGGCGCAAAGGTCGTCGGAGACTCGTACTCATGATGGTGTAGTGGAACTTGACGCATCCGAGGTCCAAACGCAGCAACAAGAGGGCAACAAGGGCAGCAGCACGGGGTGACAAGGCCATGGCAGCGGCATGGCGATGAGGCTGCTCGGGGCGACGCCGGCGCTGACTGGCCCGCAGCAGCTGCTGCCGGAGATCGTGGCGGCTCGAGGCCAGAGGCGAGGCACACAGGAGCGACTCGGGCAGAGGAGGCACACAGCGAGGAGGCTGCGGCGCGGCGGCGCTGTCGTGGTGGCCGGCGACGGCTTGCCGGCGCGGAGGAAGAGGCAACCGGAGGGGCTCCAAGGCGAGGCGACGGCCTGGGCGCGCTGGAGACGAGGCGCTGGACGGCGGATCCCGGCCGGCCCGTGGGGCGCCAGGCGCGGACTCGGGGCGCCATGGGGAGGCGGAGGAACGAGGCCCCCGACCGCGGCGCTGCGGCCTGGCTGGCCTCGGGCCCAGGAGGGGCGACCTGGAGGCGAGCCCTTGGCGGCGACGGCGGCGCTGAAGGGAGGTGAGGGGCACGGCGTGATGCGGGAGGAGGATCGAGGGGAAAAAGAAAGGTGCGGGCGATGGGGACGATGGGAAACGGGCTGCGAGGGAGAGCGAGGGGATGCTGGCGGCGGGGGTGCGGGAGAACGAGGGGAGAGATGGGGTCTAGCTAGGGTTCGGTCGGCTGGGCCGTGGAGACCAGATGGGCCGGCGGCTGGCCTGGCTGTTGGGCCAGCTGCGGCTGGGCTCTCCTGCCTCTCTCTCTTTTCTCAAAAATAATAAACAAAACAAAGAAGAGAAAAAGAAAAGAAGGAAGGGTTGCAAAAAGAATTTGGACAAGGGGTAAAATTCCCTGGACTCACAAAAATGAGGGTGACCCCAGAAAATATAAGTGGGCATGAATGAAACATTAAATTCAAATTCCTTTGAATTTAATTCAAAAGGTTTGAACAAAGACTAGATTTTTGAAGTGTCCAAAAATGTTCACATGTTTGGAGGAACCTCGAAAAAAGAGATATGAGTTGTTGGCAAAGGTTTTGAAGTCAAACTTGAGATGGAATAGGCATGGGAATTTTGCAAGTGTGTTATGCTTAATTCCAAAGAATGGAATATCTATTATAATAGCTCCCTAATAATATTGAGAGACTTTGATATGTTATAAAGAGAATCACTAAGTGAATTCCCTCGATTTAAATGGACCGAAGATCCATACGATTTATTTAGTTATGTTGCAAAAGATTAATGACATGATGGCATGATGATATGATGCAAAGCACAAATAAATAACACAAGCACAAATGAAACACACGGAAGAACCCAGAACATCTGGAATCTTCTGGGACGTCGGTCTTCAGGCGTCACATGTTGGGCGTCCATGGCATCCCTAAGCAAGAGGTTCAGAGAGAGAGAGAGAGAGAGA
>LR738709.1:412015610-412035572 GCA_902687465.1 Secale cereale
AGAGAGAGATTAGAACGGAAGAGAGAGAGCTTCGGGAGGAGGGAAAATAAGGAGAGGAACGGCGGGCAGGGCGGTGGGGTTGACCTGGAGGTCGCTGGGGGCTCGGGGTTGAGCTCCCGACTGAGAGCGGCGGTGTACATCCATGGCGGGGTCTTGGGCTCCTGGACGCCGGAGAGGGCGACGACGGGGCCCGACGAGGTCCTGGTGGAGCGGGCGGCACAGAGGCGGCAGAGTACGAGGCCATGGCGGCTCGACGGCGGCGTTGTAGCTTCGAGGCATCGGAGCTCCCTGTACGAGCATACAGAAAGAGGGAGAGATAAGAGAAGGAGCAGGAGAAGGGAGAGGAAGGAAGGGAAGGAAAGGGGACGGCCCGGCCTAGGAGGAGGCGGCGCTCGAGCATGAAGCTGCTCGGGGAGAGCTCGAGCTCGAGGAGATGAGCGCAGGGACGACAGGGAGGTGCTGCGGGCGCTCGGGGCTCGGCCATCGAAGGCGGCGAGGCCCACCGGAGCAGATGAGGGCGGTGGGGACGAGCGTGAGGAGGAGGCGCGGTCGCTGCTTGGTGTCGTGCTGCTGCTGAAGGAGTAGCAAGATGCCAATGAGGCGCTGGTGGATCGAGGGAGAAGGCGACGACTGATGGTTGGGTGTCGACGAAAAATAAGGAAGGTGGCCGGGGAGATTGGATCGGGCGGAGATCCCGAGGTGCAAGGTGGAGTGGCGGCGTCGAGGAGGAATGGATGGATGGTACAGCCTAGGTCTAGGGTTAGACTACTATTTAAATCAAGTGAGTCTAAATGTAGACTAATGGAAGCCCTTAGATCTAAATCGGACGGAAGAAAAAATATGGCTAGGGGAGTTCAATAAAAAAGACGAAGATATTTTAGGGATGTTTGGGGATGATCCGGACCCATCGGTAACGACAACCCGGGTCGCGTCCGGGAGAAGTTCTCGGATGCACGCGAGGGGTGTGAGAAAGGTCAACAGTAGCAAACGGAGTTGGTGGGTTCAGATAAGAGGGAGAAGAGAGTGGTCCGGCATAGTTTCGGAGACCGAAACGTCCTACGTTTGTCCGGCTATATTGCCGTTATAGTTTTAACCGTTGGGCTATCAAACGAGCTCCGAATGCGACGAAATTTGGCATGCGGTCTACCTACGCTATAATAAGACTGCACGTCAACTTTCAATCCATTCCGAGAACATTTCCCGACCACTTATAAAAAGAGGTTTCGGAGGTACCGCGGGCGCGTGCGAGTGTGTCTGGGCTCAGAACAGACAACAGAGAGGACGGGGCAACTACGGACAGATGCAAGTTTTGAAAACATGCTGATGCAATGCACATGATGACATGGCAAAATGCAACACGCAAGCAAATGACATGGCAATGACATCGAATAACTGGAAGACACCTGGCGCATCAGTCTCGGGGTGTCACAACACTCCCCTACTAACAAGAAATCTCGTCCCGAGATCTTAGGAACGAGACGAAAGATGAATAGGAAGAAGGTGAAATCAAAGAACATTTAGAGGTTGAACAACTTGAAAGAGAGAATACAACAGAGATGAACGGGAATGAGAAGCTCTGGTAAATCGAGGAAACAAGGCATAGGACGAGAATCCAAGGCTTAAATGACAAGAGAGACATTGAAACCACCCCGGTTAAACGGGATAGACAAGGAATAAGAACAAGAAAATTTAGATGGCTCTCCGATTGAACATGAATGGAATATAGGACATGAACTTGATAAGATGAAATGATACATGACGAGATGAACAAGACATTGCCTCCGGACAAAATAAAAGAATGAAAAGAGAAAAACGGAGAAGAAGAAGACAATTTGAGCACGAGTGACATGAATGAGAATTTATAAGAGAAATACTTGAACGGAGTTGTTGAGATAATCAACAACAAAAGAATAAGCTTGTTGTGGGCTTATTTAAACATCTCAATACTTGAGGTGAATTATGCCGCAACCAAAATGTTGAATAGATGATATGAAGAACGAAATGCAAAAGTCCACTTCAAAATAATATGGAGGATTATTTGCACTTCAAGACGTGAGAAGAAGAATACTTGAGCTGCTCCAGAAGAATTTTGCAGAACACTTGAAGAATGAATTATCTCATGAAGAACCACCATGAGGAACTCCAGTAACAAAAGGATGATGATATAGAAATGACGGATGAAAAGAATAAGATTAAAGCCTTGCGATGATTTTAGATGGGGTTCCGACGAGATAGCCAAGAAGACTTTGGACTCTAGAAAAGGAAAAGTTGAAAACACTTGGAAATCGAGTGAAGAAAAGAACAAACCAGGGAAATAAAATCTTGAATGAACCACCGTAAGAATTGAAACCGAGTGAAGAAAAGAACAAACCACTGGGAAGAATTAAAATTGGATGAAGAAAAAAGAATGAATCTCCGGAAGAATTAGAATACGAATAAAGAAAAAGAATGAAGAGATCGCAAGCGAATTAAAGAATGCTTGAACGAAGCGCCGGAAGAATGTGAAGACGAACAAAGAGACATCAATGAAGAATATTTGGAGGACGAAGTTGAAAACTAAGAACGAAGAAATCTTGTGAAATAATGGCTTTCGGAGGAACACAATAGAAAGAACTCATGAAATGCTCTTGATGGTTAAAGAAAAGAATTTATTAACGATCAAAATAATTTGAGGTGATAGCATTAAGCTAGAAGCACGAATCTCTGAGAGAACGAACAAGATTCAGAGGAAAAAGCTTCTTCGGTCCACAAATGCCGACGAGAAACACAACCAAAATTGTTGAGATACTCCGGAAAAGAAAAGAGGAAGGTTGAATCAACACGAAAGATTTTGAAAACGATCTTGAAGAAGGGCCATGACTGATGGAATCCATACTTACGTCATACTTTAAAATATATTTGGGAATACTCCGGGAAAATTAGAAGAATCAGGTAAGATCCTGGGAGAAAACCTATGGGTTATGAGCCCACCAACGAGAAAACACCGTTGGAAAGGATTTAATAGGAGATGATGCACCAAAATAATTCAAAGACTCGGATGAGATGACAGCCTCGAATTAATTGGAATACGGATGAATCTCTTGAGATGTCTTCGGAACTCCGTAATAATTAAATGGCGAGAGGCGAACGAGCAATTGGAAACATCTGAGCCGAGGGAAAAGAATATGATGAACACCGAATACAAATTGAATTGGAACCACCAGAAAAGAAAAGAGATGAAGAATGTCGAATGAGAGGAGAATTCATCGGAGAAGAGAAGAGAAGAAGGATAACGAACTGGACGAGAATTCACCAAGTTGAAGGCACTGAGGAAAGAATAAAGAGACTTCGCACGAATAGAATGGATACTCGATTAAGGACTCCGGTCCGAGAAGAAAAAGGGTGGGCGGGTGGGAGAAAGAAAGACCACGTCTGACGGGGAAACAACGACGGTTGAGAAAGAACTAGGGAATAATCTTGCAAAAGATGAAGAGGATCGAATCAACTTGACGAGAATTGCACCGGATGAAAAGAACTGACATCGCAACGAACGAAAACTAACCACGTGATCCGAAAAAAAATTGAAGGGAAGAGGAGTAATTCAAAACACCTACATCAAGATTCCTCACCACAGCGACGAAGGGGCTGGGGAGTAAAAAGAATTCCTACTCTCCGATATAACTAGACTTCGAAAAAAAATCTGCTAGACTCGACAATGGCCAAACTACGATCAATCAAGGGGGCTCCTATGGTCGGTCGAGGCTCTGATACCAACTTGCCACGCCCAAGATGCGATTCTATCCTGATCACGTGATACACCTCGTGATTGGGGCACAACCGCATTTCGGGCGCTTAGCAAGATGGATATCATTACATCGTACCATTACATAAATACATGGGGTTACAACAATTCATACAAGTCACATGAATACAACAATATCAATACAAGACATCCGCTACGGATGCAAAGATCAAAAGCACAATGAAATCCATTTACTATCCCAGGCTGCTGACCAGGAACCTAGCCCAAGACTGACGAAGAAGAAGAAGAAAGAACTCCAACAAAAAGGAAACATCGCTCTCACGTCAAGTCATCGGAAACCTGCACCTGCACCTGTTGTTGTAGTATCTGTGAGCACGGGGACTCAGCAATCCCATAACCATGGGTACCAAGACTAGCAAAGCTTAATGGGTATGGAGAAGTTAAGTGGTGAGGTTGCAGCAGCGGCTAAGCATATTTATGGTGGCTAACTTACGAGTACAAGAATAAGATGAGCATCTACACAAACGGTCGCAAATTAGTAATGATCGCTAATGATCCTGAACTACCTACGAGTCAAACATAACCCCATCGTGTTCTCTTCTCGAACTGAAAAGAGACGGTCACGGTTACTCACATGGTTCGTGTGTTTTATTTCGGATCCTCTGTCAAGTTTTCTACAACCGAACATTAACAAATTCCAATCTGCCACATAACCACGGGCACGGCTTTCAAAAGATCATAACCTTGCAGGGGTGTCCCAACTTAGCCCAGCACAAGCTATCACGATCAGCAGAGGTAAAAACCCCATATCTTAGGGACAACCCGATCAGACTCGGAATCCCGGTGCACAAGACATTTCGACAATGGTAAAACAAGTCCAGCAAGACCTCCCGGCGTGCCGACACCCTAATAGTAGTTGCGTGTATCTCGTCGCAGGCCATGTCCGGATGGGAAAAGCTACGGTAGAACCAGAACCTTGAGTTGCATCAAGTCGGCCCCGCAGGCTGCCCGTTTGGGACCAACACCATCAGCACCGCCCCCCTGTTATGTAGAGTTAAGAACCCAGGGACGCGAGCCCCTATGCAATTTAATTAATTAATTAATAGTTTTATTATGAGGCAAATTAAAACCAATGTTGGACCTTGGTGGAGGAGTTTTATTCAAAGCAAACTGTCAAGGGGTCTCCATATACCCAACCGCCTTAGGAACGCAAAATCAAGGAACATAACACCGGTTTATCGGTTCTTAAGGCGGCATGAGTGGAACAAAACACCGAGCAAGATGCCAAGCCTTCCACACCTTGCCAAGTATATAGGTGTGCTAATTATAGTAATAGATATTGTGATATTCCCAAAAACCAAGTTCCAACATGAAGCAATCTTCATCTTCACGTGCAACTAACAATGCTATAAGAGGGGCTGAGCGAGCGGTAACATAGCCACACAACGGTTTGCTGGGATGGTGTCAAGGGTTAGAGGGTTTTCACGACAACAAGGAGAGGCTGACAACAAATAGATAGGTAGCACGACATATAGTGATAGCATCAAGACAACTAGCATGGCAATAATAGTAATGAGATCCAAGGCGACGGTCATCTTTCCTGAGATCCCGCAATGAAGAAGAACTAGTCCATGAAGAAGACGAAGGGGCGTAGTCGAACGAGCGTAGACGAACGAGTCCTCACAATCGCAATGAAACCGGGACTTTCAAGAAGAATCACAACCGGAAAGAAGCAAACGACAAGGTAAACACACAAGCATAAACATTGCATGATGCACAAACAAGTATAATGCATGCCCAGTCTAAATAAGTCATGGCATGGCAAAGTGCACAAACAATACTACAAGTTAAGTGGAGCTCAATATGCAACGAGTTGCATATTAATGAAACACCACATTCACATATTTACTTTGATCTCGTTTATGTACACAACAAGTTTAAATTTTGGTAATCATGGCAAGAGGTGCAACACATCTGAACTACACTATCTAAGCAATTTAAATGGGGCCGGAAACAACAAACGACAATTCCGAAAAATGCCCATGTGCACTTATTTGATTTGGTACTATTCTACCTAGAACCACATTTTATTATTGTAAAACAGGAAAATAAAGTGCACCATATTATTCTACATATTTTTCTACCCCATTTACATATAAAGTTCGTTAAATTTGGAGCTACGGTTATTTAGTTATGAATTAAACCATTTTAACAAGTTATTTACACAAATTAATGCAAACAACAATTTTACACATTTTAACATGGATGAAAGTTGGTTATTTATAATCCACACAGAATTCTAAGCAATTTTCATATATAAAGTTTTTACATATGATGCACAATTTGTGAGTTATGATATGCATGAAGACTAGGGAGTGAACTGCAAAACTGCAGTTTTCTGGATAATAGAGAAATTCACAGATCCTAGAAAAAAAACTTCATCGGGCCGAAACTGACTGGCCGGCCCAACAGAAAAAACAAAGGCAGGGCGCTGGAGGTGGCCTCAGCATGGGCCGAGGCCCAGTCGTTGGTGAGGTGAGGCCGGCAGGGGGCGTGCAGTTGGGCCCACTGGAGCAGCCCACATGGAGGACGACGGGTTAACGGGCACGGCAAGCGGGGACTTGGTGTTGTCCTTGCTTGGGGCGGCTGGGCGGTTGGCTCACTTCTCCCCCCATCCAAGACGAAGCAGGGGCAGTGGAGATGGGAGTCGGCGGCGCTGCGGGCCTAGGCGGGCGGCGAGGGCCGCGGGGCAGAGGAGGAGGCTACAGCGGACGGCGGTCGGACCTGGAGTCAAGCCGGCGGATCTCCTGCTGGGCATCCATGGTGTCCCTAAGTAAGAGGTTCAGAGAGAGAGAGAGATTAGAACGAAAGAGAGAGAGCTTCGGGAGGAGGGAAAATAAGGAGAGGAATGGCGAGCAGGGCAATGGGGTTGACCTAGAGGTCGATGGGGGCTCGGGGTTGAGCTCCCGACTGAGAGCGGCGGTGTACATCCATGGCGGGGTCTTGGGCTCCTGAACGCCGGAGACGGCGACGACGGGGCCCAACGAGGTCCTGGTGGAGCGGGCGGCACGGAGGCGGCAGAGTACGAGGCCATGGCGGCTCGACGCGGCGTTGTAGCTTCGAGGCGTCGGAGCTCCCTGTACGAGCAGACAGAGAGAGAGATAAGAGAAGTGGCAGGAGAAGGGAGAGGAAGGAAGGGAAGGAAAGGGGACGGCCCGACCTGGGAGGAGGCAGCGCTCGAGCGTGAAGCTGCTCGTGGACAGTTCGAGCTCCAGGAGATGAGCGCAGGGACGATAGGGAGGTGCTGCGGTCGCTCGGCTTCGGCCATCGAAGGCGGTGAGGCCCACCAGAGCAGATAGGGCGGCGGGGACGAGCGTGAGGAGGAGGCGCGGTCGCTGCCTGGTGTCGTGCTGCTGCGGAAGGAGTAGCAAGATGCCACGGAGGCGCTGGGTGGGTCGAGGGAGAAGGCGATGGCTGCTGGTTGGGCGTCGACGGAAAACAATGAAGGTGGCCGGGGAGATTGGATCGGGCGGAGATCCCGAGGTGCAAGGTGGAGTGGCGGCGCCGAAGAGGAAAGGATGGATGGGACATCCCAAGTCAAGGGTTAGACTATATTTAAATCAAGTGAGTCTAAATGTAGACTAATGGAAGCACTTAGATCTAAACCGGACGGAAGAAAAAATATGGCTAGGGGAGTTGAGTAAATAAGACGAAGATATTTTAGGGATGTTTGGGGATGATCCGGACCCATCGGTAACTACAACCCGGGTCGGGTCCGGGAGAAGTTCTCAGATGCACGCGAGGGGTGTGAGAAAGGTCAACAGAAGCAAACGGGGTTGGTGGGTTCAGAGAAGAGGGAGAAGAGAGTGGTCCGGCACAGTTTCGGAGACCGAAACGTCCAACGTTTGTTCGGCTATATTGCCGCTATAGGTTTAACAGTTGGGATATCAAACAAGCTCCGAATGCGACGAAATTTGGCACACGGTCTACCTATGCTATAATAAGACCGCACGTCAACTTTCAACCCATTCCGAGAACATTTCCCGGCCACTTATAAAAACAGGTTTCAGAGGTACCGCGGGCGCGTGCGAGTGTGTCTGGGCTCAGAACGGACAACGTAGTGGACGGAGCAACTACAGACGGATGCAAGTTTTGAAAACTTGCTAATGCAATGCACATGATGACATGGCAAAATGCAACACGCAAGCAAATGACATGGCAACGACAGCGAATAACTGGAAGACACCTGGCGCATCGGTCTCGGGGTGTCACAATCATGTTGCTTGTCTTGGAAGGCAACTTTGGTTCCGAGATTGCATCTTATATATTGATCCTATAACTTGCCACTTCGTCATTCCCTTGCTTGTTGTCGTTGTTGTTTGAATGCATCCTCTTCAAACCTCCCGGCAAATGTGTCGGATCACCTTCAACACTTTGACTTCTTTCGAGATGTCAATTGTGTTCATGATTAGAAATACCCTCCTTACCCTCGATGATTTTATTATCATCGACAAAACCCTTGACTTCCTTTCATCACGAACTTGTCCACATTATGAATACAACTTGCTCCCGAGCTAGTGATGGCTTCTCGCCCCTCGTTGGTTACCCCAAGTGGAAGGTTTGAGATGCAGTGTAGCGGTAGTTTTCCCTTGGCAAAGATACCAAGGATCGAATCCCCTGAGACTCCAAGGTTCAACAAGAAGGTGTCAACTGCTAGTGGCGCAACTAGCGATTGACCGGACCTGCACACAGATACAAATAACTTTGCTCCCAACGAGTACAGAGAGGTTGTCAATCCCTCCGGCCTTGTCGTCTACAAAGGATCAAACGTAAGAGATAATAGTGATAGGTATTACTGCAACTAGTAAGTAAGAACTGAAAGTAAATAACGGATGTGATCAATGATGGTAATATGGACCGGGGTCCCATGATGTTCACTAGTGATGTCTCTCTCCCAAAAGACGATAAAATAGCTAAGCGAGGTAAACAAATTACAGCTGGGCAATTGACAGGATTATGTGCGCAAACCAATGCTAACTATGCTGCAAAGAAAGGTAGAGGCTCAAAAACATGGGCGGTACGCCAAGGCAAGTAGACCGAAATCCATCTGCATCTACTACTAATCATCCACCTTGAGATATCTATCCAGAACATCTCGCTGGTATTAAGTTGTGAGTCCCACCCAAAGTGTAAACTCAAAGCAACAAACAACTGCATTAAAAGAACTTTGCGTAAAGTAAACAATCCTTGCACCCGCGAGTACAAGCACCGTTGTTTTCCCCCTTATGGCAACAGCACATCCCCTAGACTCATGTTTTTGTCACTCAAGCTAGTCATCGAGGGGCATGAACCCACAATCAAGCATAACGTTCCCTCTTGGAGTTACTACCTACTACTTGGCCAAAGCAATAAACAGCAACGGAGAACATGCAAGAATTACTCAAGAACATAAATATAAAAGAGGTGAATCAAATATATTACTCACACACAATCTGAACATAATCTCATAATCCATCGGATCCCAGCAAACTCATCATAGCAACAGCATAAGGATTACATATGTGCCTCGATCATGTAGGGCAGCTCACGAGGTCTAATCGGTGAAGGACAAAGAGGGGAGGAGAACATCACATAGCTAATGGTCATGGACCCATGGTCCAAGGGAGACTACTCACAACTCATCCGGGAGGCATCCATGGTGGTGGAGAAGCTCCCGGTGGTGATCCTCCCCTCCGGCAGGGTGCCGGGAAGAGTTCTCCTGGTGCTCCCGATCTTGGAAGCGCGGCGGCGGCGGAACAGAGATGGGATCGCGAAAAAGGGTTCCGTCCTCGAGGGTTTCGGGACGCGGTGTAAATATATGCCAAAGGGGGGCGTCAGAGGAGGCCAGGGGGGCCCAGGCGCCCTAGCGGCGCGACCAGGAGGGGGGCGCGCCCTCTGGCCGCCTGGAGCCCTGGTGGCCCCCCTCTGGCCCTACTTTGGCCGCATGGAAGCTTCTGGAATGCTGATTTTTTATATATTTTTCCCGGAATTTTTCTCGCAGTTTACGTAATGGGAAAACCTGAAATACAAAAACAGCAGAAAACAGAAATTGGCACTGGGGTGCACTGAGTTAATAGGTTAGTCCAAATATGATCAAAAGTGTATGAAAGTGCATAAATATCATAGCAATATCACACAAAAGAGGCATGGAGCAAGCAGAAATTATAGATACGTTTTGGACGTATCAGCTAGTGTTGTGTTTTGCCTTGAAGTATTACTGTCTTTTATGTCGAGAATGTTGTGGGGATTGCTCCACCTCTTAGAAATTCTCGGTGTGATGATACTTCTCACCATCACCATTCTTCCTTGGTCCCCGTGTTGTTTATAACTGGGATACCAATATGCTAATGATGCTGCTTGAGTTCTGTACTTCTAGCAACCCTATTGCTTTGAAGTTAACGATCGACAGTTCGTTCTTAGACTGTTGGTTATTGAATTGTCACTCTAACATTGATCTTGCTGCCTAAGGTCATATTTCAGGCACACCTTTCAACTAATGATTAATGGTGTATGTTTTCCTCGAGCATACAACATTATATCATTTGAATTGACAAGTGTCATCTTCTTGTTCACATTATTGTGGAAATCCATCTGTTTGGAATTCTCGATGAATTGTCGCCGAGCCCATCAACCACCTCCTCATCCTCTCCTTGGTTTAATGATGAACTATTGTTTCGGGAACCCGCTCCCATAGTTCATTTCCCGAGAATCTTGCAATGTCATTTCGTCGATTTGTGGTGCACCCTTTTCTTCTCGAACATCCTGAGTCTGAGGTATCATGATGATACGTCTCCAACGTATCTATAATTTTTGATTGTTCCATGCTATTATATATTCTATTTTGGATGTTTAATGGGCTTTATTATACACTTTTATATTATTTTTGGGACTAACCTACTAACCCAAGGCCTAGTGCAAATTGTTGTTTTTTTGCCTATTTGAGTGTTTCACAGAAAAGGAATATCAAACGGAGTCCAAAAGGAATGAAACCTTCGGGAGAGTTATTTTTGGAATCGTACCTTCACGAGAGACTTGAGGACCAAGTCAGAGAAGAAACGAGGTGCCCACGAGGGGGCAGGGCGCGCCTAGGGGGGCAGGCGCGCCCCCACCCTCGTGGGCCCCACATTGCTCCACCGACATACTTCTTCCTCCTATATAAGTCCACGTACCCTGAAAACATTGAGGCAACAGAGAAAACCCTAATTCCACCGCCGCAACCTTCTATTCACGTGAGATCCCATCTTGGGGCCTGTTTCGGAGCTCCGCCGGAGGGGGGATCTACCACGGAGTGCTTCTACATCAACACCATAGCCTCACCAATGAGTTGTGAGTAGTTTACCACAGACCTTCGGGTCCATAGTTATTGGCTAGATGGCTTCTTCTCTCTTTTTGGATCTCAATACAAAGTTCTCCTCGATCTTCGAGGAGATCTATTCAATGTAATCTTTTTGCGGTGTGTTTGTCGAGATTCGATGAATTGTGGGTTTATGATCAAGACTATCTATGAACAATATTTGATTCTTTTCTGAAATCTTTTATGTATGATTAGAATATCCTTGCAAGTCTCTTCGAATTATTGGTTTGGTTTGGCCTACTAGATCTATAGTTCTTGCAATGGGAGAAGTGCTTGGCTTTGGGTTCAATCTTGCGGTGTCCTTTCCTAGTGACAGCAGTGGCAGCAAGGCACGTATTGTATTGTTCCCATCGAGGATAAAAAGATGGGGTTTATATCATATTGCTTGAGTTTATCCCTCTACATCATGTCGTCTTGCTTAAAGCATTACTCTGTTCTTATGAACTTTAAACTCTAGATGCATGCTGGATAGTGGTCGATGTGTGGAGTAATAGTAGTAGATGCAGAATTGTTTCGATCTACTTGTTACGAACATGATGCCTATATATAATGATCATGCCTAGATATTCTCATAACTATCCACTTTTCTATCAATTGCTCGACAGTAATTTGTTCACCCACCGTAGAATTTTGCTATCATGAGAGAAGCCACTAGTGAAACCTATGGCCTTCGGGTCTATTCTGAACATATTAATCTTCCATCTACTTTACTTTGCTTTATTTACTTTCTGTTCTTATACCAAAAATACCAAAAATATTATACTATCCTATCTATCAGATCTCACTTTCGTAAGTGACCGTAAAGGGATTGACAACACCTTATCGCGTTGGCTGCGACGTTCTTATTTGTTTGTGCATGTGCGAGGGACTGGCGCGTGGTCTCCTACTAGATTGATACCTTGGTTCTAAAAAACTGAGGGAAATACTTACGCTATTGTGCTGCATCTCCCTTTCCTCTTCTAGGGAATACAACGCAAGCTCGAGAAGTAGCAAGAAGAATTTATGGCGCCGTTGCCGGGGAGGGTTACGCAAAAGTCATATACCAGGTACCTATCACAAACCCTTATCCTCCGTACTACATTTATTTGCCTCTCGTTTTCCTCTCCCCCACTTCACCTTTGTTGTTTTATTCGCCCTTTTTCCGTTTGCCTTTGTTTGCTTGTGTTGCCATGTCCCTTCTATTAGCTTGCATCTTCGCTTGCTAAATTATGGATCCTCATCCACTTGCTAATCTTTTTAAGAGATCCAATTATGTTGAACCCATTACTAGTGAGCAGCGTGCACTAGATTATCTTTATGAGATTTTGCTTGAAATTCGTGAATCTAAAAATTGTGATGAAGTGTTGAAAGAAGAAAATTATGAAGTGATTCACGATAGCTCTTTTAATGAAAATCATGATTGCAATGATACTATTATAAATTCTATTAATGTCAATTATGTTAATGATATGCAAAACCCTAAGCTTGGGGATGCTAGTATTGCTATGTCCACTACTTGTTGCAATGATCATGATTGAGGTGATTCTTCTTATGATCATGGAAATTTATTTGAGCCCCATGATCAATATGAGATTGATAATAATGTTTGCAATAATATTGAAAGTGGGTTCGGAAGAGTGTCAACTTTAGATCCCACATATTTGGAGAATGTTCAATCTTATGAAATGTTTGATAAAAGTGGGTTTGGAGAGGTCATGACTTTAGTTAATGTTGATCCCACTATTTTGGAAGAGTGTCAACTTCGTATGCATGTGGATCGTGTTGAGAATATGTTTTATGATAGCTATATTGTTGAATTTTCTTATGATCCTACATGCAATTATTATGAGAGAGGAAAATATGGTTGTAGAAATTTTCTTGTTACTAAATTACCTCTCGTTATGTTGAGATTGCTATTGTTTCTTTCTTCTTCCTTGCATATGCTAGATCTTACTTGTCTTGCTAATTAGTTTTCCTATAAAATGCCTATGCATAGGAGGTATGTTATACTTAGATGTGTTTGCCATGTGTTTTATGATGCTCTCTTTGTGCTTCAAGTCTTCTCTTTCATGTGAGCATCATTAAAATTATCGTGCCTAGCTAGGGGCGTTAAACGTTAGCGCTTGTTGGGAGGCTACCCAATTTTATTTTCTTTGTTTTTGCTTCTGTTTAGGAATAAATATTGCATCTAGCTTCTGTTTAGAAATGGTTTTGTGTTTTAATTAGTGTTTGTGCCAAGTAGAACCTTTGGGAAGACTTGTGTGGAGTTTATATGATCATGTTGTAAAAAACAGAAACTTTAGAGCTCACGAGTTTGGCGGTAATTTTTTACTGGAGAGTGCTATTTAGTTGATTCTTTTTGCAGATGATTAATAGACAAATTCCTCAAGTTTACAAATTTATTTCAATTTTTTTGGAGTTACATAAGTATTCGAAAGTTACAGATTACTACATATTGTTCTGTTTTTGACAGATTCTATTTTCGTGTGTTCTCTGCTTATTTTGATGAATCTATGAGTAGTATCGGGGGGTATGAATCATGGAGAAGTTGGAATGCAGTAGGTTTAACACCAATATAAACAAATAATAAGTTCATTACATTACCTTTGAGTGGTGGTTTGTTTTCTTATACTAACGGAGCTCACGAGATTTTTAGCTAAGTTTTGTGTTGTGAAGTTTTCAAGTTTTGAGTATGGCTTTGATGGACTATGGAACAAAGAGTGGCAAGAGACTAAGCTTGGGGATGCCCAAGGCACCCCAAGGTAAAATTAAAGGACAACCAAAAGCCTAAGCTTGGGGATGCCCCGGGAAGGCATTCCCTCTTTCGTCTTCATCTATCGGTAACTATACTCGGGACTATATTTTTATTCACCACATGATATGTGTTTTTCTTGGAGCGTCATGTATAATTTGAGTCTTTGCTTGTTAGTTTGCCACAATCATCCTTTCTGGACACACCTTTTGAGAGAGATAAATATGATTTAGAATTTATTAGAACACTCTATGTGCTTCACTTATATCTTTTGAGCTAGATAGTTCTGCTCTAGTGCTCCACTTATATCTTTTAGAGCGCGATGGTGGTTTTATTTTGTAGAAATTGTTGATCTCTCATGCTTCACTTATATCTATTTGAGAGTCTTTTAGAACAGCATGGTAATATGCTTTGGTTATGAAACTAGTCCTAATATGATAGGCATCCAAGATGGGTATAGTAAAAACTTTCACATAAAGTGCATTGAATACTAGGAGAAGTTTGATACTTGATGATTGTTTTGAGATATGAGGGTAGTGATATTAGAGTCATGCTAGTAGAGTAATTGTGAATTTGAGAAATACTTGTGTTAAGGTTTTCAAGTCCCATAGCATGCACGTATGGTAACCTTTGTGTGACAAATTTGAAGCATGAGGTATTTCATTGAGTGTCATCCTTTGTGTGGAGGTCGGGATCGCGCGATGGTTAACTCCTACCAACCCTTCCCCTAGGAGCATGCGTGTAGTACTTTTTTTTATGACTTGTAGATTTTAGCAATAAGTATGTGAGTTCTTTATGACTAATGTTGAGTCCATGGATTATACGCACTCTCACCCTTCCACCATTGCTAGCCTCTCTTGTACCGCGCAAATTTCGCCGGTACCATACACCCACCATATACCTTCCTCAAAACAGCCACCATACCAACCTATCAGGGCATTTCCATAGCCATTCCAAGATATATTGCCATGCGAATTTCCACCATTCCGTTTGCTATGACACGCTTCATCATTGCCATATTGCCATCCATGATCATGTAGTTGACATCGTATTTGTGACTAGGCCACCATGCATGATTTTTCATACATGTCACTCTTGATTCATTGCATATCCCGGTACACCGCTGAAGGCATTCATATAGAGTCATACTTTGTTCTAATATCGAGTTGTAATATCGAATTGTAAATCAATATAAGTGTGATGATCATCATTATTAGAGCATTGTCCCAAAGAAAAAAGAAGAAGAAAAGAAGAAGGAAAGGCCAAAGAAAAAAGAAAGGCCCAAAAAAAGAAAAAGAAAAAGAAAAGGGAAAAAAGGGACAATGCTACTATCTTTTTCCACACTTGTGCTTCAAAGTAGCACCATGATCTTCATGATAGAGAGTCTCTTGTTTAGTCATTTTCATATACTAGTGGGAATTTTCATTATAGAACTTGGCTTGTATATTCCAACGATGGGCTTCCTCAAATGCCCTAGGTCTTCGTGAGCAAGCAAGTTGGATGCACGCCCACTTAGTTTCTTTTCTTGATCATACATTTATAGCTATAGTGCATCCGTTGCATGGCAATCCCTACTCACTCACATTGATATCTATTGATGGGCATCTCCATAGCCCATTGATACGCCTAGTTGATGTGAGACCATCTTCCTCTTTTACCTTCTCCACAACCACCACTCTATTCCACATGGTGTTATGTCCATGGCTCACGCTCATATATTGCGTGAAAGTTGAAAGAGTTTGAAAAAATTAAAGTATGAAACAATTGCTTGGCTGAAACCAGGGTTTTGCATGATTGGGATATTTTGTGTGAGCTTTCTTTGGCCATGTTATTTTGATTTTGTAGGGATGAACTTTCTTTGGCCATGTAATTTTGAGAAGACATGATTGCTTTGTTAGTATGCTTGAAGTATTATTATTCTTATGTCAATATAAACTTTTGTGTTGAATCTTTCGGATCTGAACATTCATGCCACAACAAAGAAAAATTACATTGAGAATTATGTTGGTTAGCATTCCACATCAAAAATTCTGTTTTTATCATTTACCTACTCGAGGACGAGCAGGAATTAAGCCTGGGGATGCTTGATATGTCTCCAACGTATCTATAATTTTTTATTGTTCCATGCTATTATATATTCTGTTTTGGATGTTTAATGGGCTTTATTATACACTTTTACATTATTTTTGGGACTAACCTACTAACCCAAGGCCCAGTAAAAATTGCTGTTTTTGCCTATTTCAGTGTTTCGCAGAAAAGGAATATCAAACGGAGTCCAAACGGAATGAAACCTTCGGGGGAGTTATTTTTAGAACCGTATCTTCACGAGAGACTTGAGGACCAAGTCGGAGAAGAAATGAGCTGCCCATGAGGGGGAAGGGAGCGCCCAAGGGGCGCAGGCGTGCCTCCCACCCTCGTGGGCCCCATGTTGCTCCACCGACGTACTTCTTCCTCCTATATAAGTCCACGTACCCTAAAAACATTGAGGCAACAGAGAAAACCCTAATTCCACCGCCGCAACCTTCTGTTCACGTGAGATCCCATCTTGGGGCCTATTCCGGAGCTCCGCCGGAGGGGGGATCTACCACGGAGTGCTTCTACATCAACACCATAGCCTCACCAATGAGTTGTGAATAGTTTACCACAGACCTTCGGGTCCATACTTATTAGCTAGATGGCTTCTTCTCTCTTTTTGGATCTAAAAACAAAGTTCTTGTCGATCTTCGAGGAGGTCTATTCGATGTAATCTTTTTGCGGTGTGTTTGTCGAGATTCGATGAATTGTGGGCTGATACGTCTCCAACGTATCTATAATTTTTTATTGTTCCATGCTATTATTTATGATGTTTTGGATGTTTAATGGGCTTTGTTATACACTTTTATATTATTTTTGGGACTAACCTATTAACCCAAAGGCCCAGTCCAGATTGCTGTTTTTTTTCCTATTTCAGGGTTTTACAGAAAAGGAATATCAAATGGAGTCCAAACGGAACGAAACTTCGGGAGAGATATTTTTGGAGCAAAATAAGCACGGGAGACTTGAGAACCACAGAATAGGGCTGAGGTGGCGTCCACGAGGGGGGGGGCACCCCCCTATAGGGCGTGCCCCCTGCCTCGTGGGCCCCAAGTCTGGCCCCCGATGCCATCCTTCCTCCTATATATACCTATGTACCTCGAAACCATCAGAACAACAGAGAAAACCCTAGTTCCACCGCCGCAACCTTCTGTTCCCATGAGATCCCATCTTGGGGCCTGTTCCGGAGCTCCACCGGAGCGGGGATCTTCCACTAAGTGCTTCTACATCATCATCATCGCCTCACCATGAGTTGTGAGTAGTTTACCACAGACCTTCGGGTCCATAGCTAGTATCTAAATGGCCTCTTCTCTCTCTTTGGATCTCAATACCAAGTTCTCCTTGGTCTTCGAGGAGATCTATTCGATGTAATCTCTTTTTGCGCTGTGTTTGTCGAGATTCGATGAATTGTGGGTTTATGATCAAGATTATTTATGAGAAATAATTGGTTCTTTTCTGAACTCTTTATGTATGATTATAATATCCTTGCAAGTCTCTTCGAATTATTGGTTTGGTTTGGCCTACTAGATCTATAGTTCTTCCAATGGGACAAGTGCTTGGCTTTGGGTTCAATCTTGCGGTGTCCTTTCCCAGTGACAGTAGGGGCAGCAAGGCACGTATTGTATTGTTGCCATCGAGGATAAAAAGATGGGGTCTATATCACTGTGTTTGAGTTTATCCCTCTACATCATGTCATCTTGCTTAAGGCGTTAGTCTGTTCTTATGAACTTAATACTCTAGATGCATGCTGGTTAACGGTCGATGTGTGGAGTAATAGTAGTAGATGCAGAATCGTTTCGGTATACTTGTTACGGACGTGATGCCTATATATAATGATCATGCCTAGATATTCTCATAACTATGCGCTTTTCGATCAATTGCTCGACAGTAATTTGTTCACCCACCATAGAATTCTGCTATCATGAGAGAAGCCACTAGTGAAACCTATGGCCCCCGGGTCTATTCTCAACATATTAATCTACCATCTACTTTACTTTGCTTTATTTACTTTCTGTTCTTATACCAAAAAAACAAAAAAAAAACATTATACTATCATATCTACCAGATCTCACTTTCGTAAGTGATCGTAAAGGGATTGACAATCCCTTATCGCGTTGGCTGCAAAGTTCTTATTTGTTTGTGCAGGTGCGAGGGACTCGCGCGTGGTCTCCTACTGTATTGATACCTTGGTTCTCAAAAACTGAGGGAAATACTTACGCTACTATGCTGCATCTCCCTTTCCTCTTTGAGGGAATACAACACAAGCTCGAGAAGTAGCCCATGACACCAATCGGATCTTAATCTCGGTCAGATATGATGGTTGGGACAACTTTCCAGGAGTTATAATGTTGTTCCTTTGATGACCCGGTAATATGATGTCATGCCTAGCACCCGTGGCTGGAGGACCTATCATTATAATTTCTTTTGCAAGGATAACCATTCTTCGAGGAGGAGATTGTAAGACTTATTTTATAAGTTGATCCAGATGGATCATTTGTGTATCCAAAGTCTGGCCCTTGATTGAAACACCATTTCATTGCTACCTCGAAGCATGACAATAATACCCTGCTCATCAACAAGAACATTGGAGGCGCGATGCTAAGTGTTTCTTGATCAACTATCCAACATCGTTGTGTGGGTACATATCCTAATTCTTCTTACCCCTTTTTCTCTATGGTCATGACTTTGATCTCCTCACACGTATATCATGCCCTGCTTAATCTTGGAAATGATATACTCATATTCATTGTGTTTAAACACAATTCCTTTCCATTTGTTTGTTTAACCTTTCTGTGATCTTCATATAATCTAAGCAGTAATAATTTTCTGCTTATGTAAACAACTTGTTGTATAACTCTATCAGTAAGACCCTATTCCTATTGTTGATAACATTCCGGTAACCACCGATGGACGCGAACTTTGCCTATTGGTCCGCCTTGTTTCAACGAGCAGGAAAATGGTTCTCTTCGTTCCCCGTCCTTGGTACCGACATTGTAGCCGACATAGCTGACAAGCTATCCACTGACATGCCTCCCTGTCGCGGCTGTGCAAGATGTTACCACCCTTCCTATTTTCAACCCACATGGTGGGCCCATAACCCACAGGTCCACTAGGTCGAAACCTGACTCTTCTTTACAACCCGGATTCTAATGTATCCTTTACACCTAGCTTCGTATGTGATTCACAAGCTAAATTATATACCATTATTCATCCTGGAATCAAACAGCATGTTATTCTCGTTGTTTAAGCCCCCATTCCAGCTTCTGTCTAGGCAACGAATGATTGCCTACCCATTTGAAACTTTGGTACCATCGTATATTGCACTCAACGAATTCACTGAAATACAACTCGTGGGGTACCTCGTGTATTTCCCAATAAGTTCACAATCAGGTGCCCAGCTTTGTGGAGATGCGTTCCTCCAGAGTTTTTCCCCCTGGTCGTGTTCGTAGGACGATGGAGATCCCGAAGAAAGATGACGACTTGATCACGATGACTTGAAGCAGAGAAATAAAGACATCAACGTAATGGATTGACCTCTTCGAAAAGAGCCACTAAGACCGAGAAGACTTGTTAGAATTTTGCAACCAAATCCCTTCCCCCTTACTTCCCCTCTTAAATCTCGGGACGAGATTTCTTGTAGTGGAGGAGAATTGTGACGCCCGGGTAATTAAGATACAGTGAAACTATGCTAATGATGCCACGTCACCTCGGTTACTGTTGTTAATTTCGCGTTAGTTCCAAAACCGATTCAAATTCAAATTTGAATTATAGTCGAGCGGTAAAAGTTTTCAAACATTAAAACTAAAATGTTCGGAATGTGACATAATTAAATATTCTAAATTAGGTACAACTTTTGTATTTTACTAAAACTAAAATATATAAAAAATAGTAGAAAATAGTAGAGGGGAAATAAATAAAAGAAAAGGGGAAAACAGAAAAACAAGAAAAGAAGAAAGCCCTCTCCCCCCGGGCCTCGGCCCAGCTGGCCACTTGGCTAGCCAGGACGGCCCAGCAGACGCCCCA
>LR738709.1:412035611-412204282 GCA_902687465.1 Secale cereale
CCGCTACCTCGTCTCCCTCCTGGCGCCGCCCCCTCCCGCACGCACACGCCACACACTACATCGCTGCCACCCCTGGCTCCGCAGGACCCACGCTCGAGCCCCGCACCGTCCGGCGACCCGGCTGCCGCGGATGAGCCGCCTGCCGATGACGACCTCCTCCCCGCACCATTCTATCTCCCCGAGCAGCCAGCCGAGAGCGTCGCCATCGCACCTCAGAAGAACTCGCGGCCACCGTGCCGCCTGAGCCTTGTTAGCTTGACCAAGGGCTCCATCGTCGTCCTCTCCTTCACCTACGGTCGCCCCTTTGGAGCGCGGCGCCGCTACACCGCCTACATCGGCCCCTTCATGAACCTCCGGCCACCACCCATCTACGATTCGATCTGCCGCCATAGCTGCTTCCTCGCCGCCCCGAGCTCGCACACGGCCTCCCTGTGAGCTCCTCGCCCTCTCTTCCCTTCTCCCCTAACCTCTCGTGCTCGTGCCCAACTGCACCCCTCGTCGCCAACCACATGCTCACCGCCCCCTGCTGCGCCCGGGCCGAGCCGTGGTAGCGCCTGCCGCGCCCCCGGCGCGTCTGCCCGCGCCCGCTGTTGCCCGAGTTGCGACCCGGCCTTCCCTCCCGCATGCCCGAGCCCGGTAGTAGCGCCACCGCCGCCTCGTTCAACGCCACTGCCACGCTAGGCCCCGTCTCCGACCGCCCTGCGCGGCCCCCGCCTCGTCGCCATGCGCGCCCGTTGCTCCGCTCCCCTCCCGCGAGCCCGCGCCATCCCTGGCCGCCTTGCCGACGCCGCTCGCCCAGCCGCGGCTGGCCTGGTGCGGGCGCCGCACGCCCACGCCCGCCCCCATTTAGCCTCCGCCCCGCTAGGCCCCCAGAGTCACTGGCCTATGGGCCCCACCCCTCTTAAAAAAAGAAAATAATAATAATAATTAGAAAATATTAATTAGTTAGTTAAATAATTAATTAACTTAATTATATCTGTTAAATTGACCTAACGTCTTAATTGAGCTAACTAACTCTGTTTTGTTAAAGTGTGGCTATGATAAGTGGGACCCACGTGTTAGTTTGACCAGTCAACTGTCAGAGTTGACCGCTCACGTTAGGCTGACGCCATGATGACGTCATAATTATAATTTCTAATTAAATTAAATCTGTTAATTCTAGAAAATGAATTAAATCTTTAAAAATTAATATAAAATAATTCGTAACTCGGATGAAAATACTTTGTACATGAAAGTTGCTTAGAACGACGAGACGAATCCGAATACGCAGTCCGTTCGTCCATCGCACGTCCCTAGCATAGCGAACCTACAACCGTCCTCCTTCGGTTCGTCTGTTCGAAAATGCAAAACACCGGGAATACCTTCCCGGATGTTTTTCATCCTCGCTAGTATCAATTAGTACCGCGTTAGGTCACACGTAGCACCGCGTATTGCCATGTTATGCTTTGTGGTGTGGTGTTTGCTTTATATTTATTGTTTCTTTCCCCTCTTCTCTCCGATAGACACCGGGACTAAGATCGCTGACAATGCCACGGTGATCGACTACGTCGACGACGACCCCTCCTTCTTGCCAGAGCAACCAGGCAAGCCCCCCCTTGATCACCAAATATCGCCCGTTCTCCTCTCTCTTATTCTTGCATTAGGTTTGCTATTGTTGTTGATTCGATAGCTCCTATTCTGTTGCATAGCCTGTCATTGTTGCTACATCTATCGATACCTTTACCTGCTATCCTAATGCTTAGTATAGGACAATGTTGAGGATATCGCTTATCATTATTGTCTTGGTCAGTTGTGGATTAGAGATTAATCGGAAATCGACCGATTAATCGATTTTATCGGTCGACTATTAATCGGTCTTTTTTTTTTTTGCAAATCCCACGTTCCCAACACTAAAATATGTTATATTCAACACCAAAAAAATGTTGGACAAAAGTGTTACCTTGATTCCTAGCCTTTGAATCCTTGTATAATGATGAACAAAATAGGACGGCAGTACATATTGCATAACAAGATCCACAAAACGCAAATAAACATAGTTTTAGCAAACATAGTGTTATGAATAGGCTCGATTTATCGTTAGATTCCCGATAAATCGCTTGTCATAGCGATAAATCAGCCCAAATGATAAATGATGAAGATAAGGCATAATCTTATCATCACCACAAGAGTAGCGATAAATCGGATGATAAATCGCTGAATTGGAAGATTTCTTGAACAGTGGTATAGGATGCTAGTATTCCATCAGTGGCCTTGCATTCTTGTCCGTCCGCCAGGCTATACTATCGGGCCGTGATCACTTCGGGGGGTGATCACGGGTATATAATTTACTATTACATACTCATGTTGATGATTTAGAGTTGGGGATGAATGGGAAGGTGGTTCCACACAGGTAGTGGTGGGCCTGGGTTCCCGGCAGCCCCCTCATGATTACTTTGTGGCGGCGCGACAGGGCGGGTTGCGACCACCTAGGAGACAGGTGGGCCTGGTCCCTGGTCGTTGTCTACGGTTACTTCAAAATAACACGCTTAACGAGATCTTGGTATTTGATCTGAGTCTGGCCATTGGCCTATACACACTAACCAGCTATGTGGGAATAGTTATGGGCACTCGACGTCGTGGTATCAGTCGAAGCCTTCTTGACGTCAGCGACTTAGTGGCGCGCGCCGGATTGGACTGGAACACCGCTCTGTTATTAGGTGAGGCTAAGTATGCTTACCGGCCGCCCTCGCAACGTGCAGGTGTGCATTGGGCGATGGGCCCAGACCCCTGTGCGCTTAGGACTTAGACCGGCGTACTGACATCTCTGTTGTGCTTAGGTAGGTCTGTGACGTGTTGATCTTTCGAGGCCGGGCATGACCCCGAAAAGTGTGTCCAGCCAAATGGGGTCGAGCGTGCTGGGTAATGTGGTGCACCCCTGCAGGGAAGTTAATCTATTCGAATAGCCGTGTCCCTCGGTAAAAGGACGACCCGGAGTTGTACTCCGACCTCATGACAACTAGAACCGGATACTTAATAAAACACACCCTTTCAAGTGCCAGATATAACCCGGTGACCGCTTTCCCATAGGGCAACGAGGGGAGGATCGTCGGGTAGGATTAATGCTATACGATGTTACTTGGTGAACTTACCATCTATTCTATTCTACTGCTACAAGACGGAGGCTGCGAGGAGCGAGGATACTTGTTACTTTCCAGCTACTCTCTTCTACTGCTGCAAGATGGAGGTTGCCAGAAGCGTAGTCTTCGGTTGGATTAGCTATCACCCTCTTATTCTGGCATTCTGCAGTTTAGCACACAGATATTACCCCCTTTACACAGATATCACTGCATATGTAGTGTAGATCCTTGCTTGCGAGTACTTTGGATGAGTACTCACGGTTGCTTTGCTCCCCCTTTCCCCCATTTTCCCTTTCTTCTCGGATGATACAACCAGATCGGTGGAGTCCAGGAGCCAGAGGATCCCGAGGATGTTTCTACGTGGAGTTCGGCTTCGAGGAGTAGTTAGGAGGTCCCAGGCAGGAGGCCTTGCCTATTCAATCATTAATACATTTTTGCTAGCCTTCTTAAATCAAACTTATTTATCTTATGTCTGTACTCAGATATTATTGCTTCCGCTGACTCTTGTGTATTCGAGCCCTCGAGGCCCCTCGCTTGTAATATAAAGCTTGTATTATTTTAATTTGTGTCTAGAGTTATGTTGTGATATCTTCCAGTGAGTCTCTGATCTTGTTCGTACACATTTGCGTGCATGATTAGTGTACGGTCAAATCAGGAGCGTCACACAACAGCAACCCTCGCCCGCCTCCTTCGTCGCCGACGCCGCCGCCCATTTTTGCCGCTGCCCCCACATCAGCCCAGCAACGCCGCCCACCCCCCACCCCCGTCGCCCGCCACTGCCGTTTTGCCGCCGGGGAGCAAACTGCTTCCCACCGCCGCTCCCCCCACCGCACAGTCGCCCGCGCGTAAGAAGCCGCCTCATCCTACCGGCACGCTCGTTGGACGCCGGATCACTCATTGGACGCCGACAGGGCAGCTAGCTGGTCCGTGCGCGCCGCGACTCCCCTCGCCGGTCGTTCTCCTTCTTCGACGGCCGCAAACTGTTCGACAGTTTGCCGAGGTACGAAATGGACTCCGCCGACGAGTTCTTTTTCCACAATTTCCGACGATTCGTCGTTCGACGACAAGGAGGAGATATTGGCTGCTGTGTTGGTCCAGCACCACCTCGACTGCCAGCGGCCGTTGTTCCGTGGCTCCATTCTGGGCCACCTTCCGGCGTTGAATCGCAACCGAGAGAGCGGGCATTTCCTTCTCTGGAAAGACTACTTTGATACAACAAACTTGTTGTTCAAACATAAAAAATTCCAACGCATTTTCCGTATGAGTAGGCATGTTTTCAACCGTATTAGAGAGGGGGTGGTCAGTTATGATGACTATTTCGAGTGCAAAAAGGATGCCGTCGGCAAGATTGGTTTTTACTCTTATCAGAAATGCACTGCCGCCATCCGAATGCTTGCATACGGAGTGCCCGATGATCTCATTGACGTGTACGTCCGTATGAGCGAGTATACATGCCTAAAGTCTTTGTATAAGTTCTGCAAGGCTGTTATTGTTGTGTTTGGTCCTGAGTACTTGAGAGAGCCGACAGCTGAAGATACAATTCGTTTGTTGGCGATGAATGCCAGAAGGGGCTTTCCAGGGATGCTTGGTAGCATAGACTGCATGCACTGGGAGTGGAAGAACTGTCCTTCTGCATGGCAAGGGCAGTACAAGGGCCATGTCAGGGCTTGCACTGTCATACTAGAGGTCGTGGCGTCTCAAGATCTCTGGATCTGGAACTCTTTATTTGGCATGGCTGGATCACACAATGTTATCAACGTGCTTCAGCGCTCGTCGGTGTTTGCTAGGCTTGCCGAAGGCAATAGCCCACCGATGAACTTTACTGTCAACGGCCACAACTACGACAAATGGTACTACCTGGATGACGGTATCTATCCTCAGTGGACCACTATCGTCAAGACAATACCCAACCCTGTCGGGGAGAAGAGGAAAAGATTTGCCCAAGAGCAAGAGAGTGCTAGGAAGGATGTCGAGCGTGCCTTTGGTGTTTTGCAGTCTCGATGGGGCATCGTTCGGTATCCTGCTAATATCTGGAGCACGCAGAAATTGTGGGAGGTGATGACTGTTTGTGTGATCATGCACAATATGATCGTAGAAGACGAGCGTCCGGAACGTCTGTACGATCAAGGCTTTCGGTTTCGGGGTGAGAATGTTGTGCCTGAACATGGAGTAGCGACAACATTTAAACAGTTCACCCAAATACATGAAGACATGCGTGATTGGGAAACTCACGTGCAACTGCAAAATGATTTGGTTGAGCATATGTGGGCTCATGTTGGCAACCAATAGATATATCTTCTTTTATTCGTTTGCAAAACTATGTGAAACATTTTTATTTATATCCGACTTGTAAAATTATACTATTTTATTCGGTAAACTATATTTTTTTAAACCATATGTTTGAATACAAATCAATGTAATATTGGGCAGCCAGCCGGCCACGCCGGCACATATGAGTTGACGCTTTGGGCGCGCTGCCGACCCAAATATAAAAGAAGGCAGACGCCGGGTTGACGGCCGATCCAAACAGACAAAAAATAAACGAAATCATCGTCCGTTTGGATCGTCCCATCGAAGTTGCTCTTAGCCATAACGAACGCAAGCAAAACGTACAACAATAACCAGCACGCAATGGGCGGGGCCAGCTACGTCGTCAGGACTCCCGACCAACATCCGGAGAACACCATCATGGTCCAGCAAACCACGGGGGTACGTACGTACACCGACCCGGCCGGACAGGCGTGTGTGAGGGTGCTCTCGAGCTACCACCGGGTAGGGTTCGTGGCCAACGGCACCGATCGCCTCGTGCTGGCCTGTCGCCGAGCTCCCGGGCGCGCGGGGGCGTTCGTCTTCGACCGCTCCCTCCCCCGTCGTCGCCCAT
The DNA here is from genome assembly GCA_902687465.1 of Secale cereale. Classification (NCBI taxonomy): domain Eukaryota; kingdom Viridiplantae; phylum Streptophyta; class Magnoliopsida; order Poales; family Poaceae; genus Secale; species Secale cereale. The sequence goes on from LR738709.1 coordinate 412,041,609, forward strand.
GTGCTGGTCCCGTCCGAAACGACGCATCCCCAACAAACACCCATACACGCAGGCCCCGCGCCGCGCCGTCACACTCACTTGGCCTCTTGCGACGACACGATCCAGCCCGATCTCCTTGGCACTAGATACCAAGCACGGGGAACTGCCTGTCTGCCCCCGAAAGAAAACCTATCGCAGGACACACACACACAGGTCATCAACACACTTCAAAGCGATCGATCGACCGAGTCCAACCCACCAGCCGGTGCAGCCAAATGATTACCAACACTGATCATAAGTGTAGATAGATGTATTCATAACAATCATAAGTATGACTCCATCGGTTCCAAAAAATACAAGTCTTTCTAGAGATGGGTGTGTTTAGATCTCAGTCAAGTGATATATACTTCCTCCGTTTCTAAATATCTGTCTTTCTAAATATTTCAACAAGTGACTACATACGGAGCAAAATGAATGAATCTACATTCTAAAATATGTCTATATACATCCGTATGTGGTAATCCATTTGAATCTCTAAAAAGACAAATATTTAGGAACGGAGGGAGTAGTATATAAGAAGAAAAATGAAAATACGAAAATATTTTTTATACAGATCTTCATGCAAGATCAAATGAATATAGCATCAATTGAAACATAGCGAAGTCTAATTTGACTGAGACTTAGTAAAAAAAATGTTTAGGTAATTCAATATAAACAACATATGTACATATATAGACGTAGTTTAGAGTGTAGGTTCAATTATTTTGCTTTGTACGAAGTTCATGTTAGAATCTTAGAATCTTTAAAAAGACTTATATTTAGAGACAGAAAGAGTAGTAGACGTGCACCTCACTTAAGCCATCACTCCGATTATGTACAGCTGGAGACCGAACTCGATCGACCGGATGATAACGAAATCTTCTCTGACGCTGCCGTGGCCTGGCTGGGCCATATATAAACATGGGACCATCCCACGAGTCCATTCTATTTTTGCACCGTGAGAGGCGACGTTGCTGCCAGAATGTTCACGTTTACATGCACATTGTCTCTCTCGCTCTCTGATGGGTAGCGCTCGGGCGGACTGTTCTACGTGCCCTTGGAGAGCTGTCGCCGACTCGCCGGTCGGGAACCCGGGAGATAGGACAACCCGGTTTCCATCCGATCACATTATTGGCCCCGCCTCCGGTCCCGGCCGGCGCATGTCGGGAGGGAGAGATAGCCCATGTATGGGCGGTGAACGGTCCATGTCGGATATCCTCCCTCTCTCCCGCCTAATTGCATGCCAGGATGATTACTGCGTACAAATGATACTATTGTCATTTGGAAGATTGCATAGATAGATTGCACCGTATTGTCGGTATGGAACGGTCTACATTCATATCTCTTACTCTGGCTGATTGAACGACCTAGAAATCTCTATCTTTGACTCGGCGACTTGGACAATGGTCGTTCGGCTTGAGTGCTTGACCTCATCTCAGCTGCCTATATGTTTGAATGAGATTTAGTAATGTGCCTTGCCGGGAAAAACACATGAGTTTTTTCTTTTCTTTTTTCGAATGGAAAACACACGAGTTTGCTCAAACGAATCACAATAAGTCGATGTTTGTTGACCTAACGCATGGGGTCTGTCTGGCCTGATGCATGCATATACATATATAATACGCACATAATCATGACAATTAGAAGGAGAGGACAGAAGTGCGTATCTTCCTTAACAATTTCCTTTGAATCGAATCTCGTCCTTAACAATTGATGAACACAGTGACAGTGACAGTGACAGGTAGCTTCATCACAAGGTTAACGTGCTTGTTCAAAATGCTTCACAAGAGGTTAAACCACCTTGGAGCACAGTTCATACTTCATAACGTATACGCTATACAGTATACACTTAGGTACCATATGCATATCGGATCTACACCGGAAATCAATCAAAAACCCCAAAGAGCAGCAGCCGATCTTTGCGAGAGCGGAGCGCTCGTCCGGCCTACACGGCATCCTGTCATCCCTGGATGGATTTCTTGCAGTAGAGGATGGCGTCGCTCACGGCGGTGTCGGCGTGTCCGTGGCACCAGTACTCCGTGGCGCTCGTGTAGCTGGACGTGGACTGCCGCGCCGGGGACGACGTTGCCGCGGCGAAGGCAGACCTGGACGACGACCGCGGCGCGAGCGCCCGCACCGGCAGCGCCCTCACCTTCCGGCAGAGGGGCGCCAGGAGGCGCAGGTACCGGAGCAGTATCCTCCGCGTCGCCACCAGCGGCGCTGGCGCGTGCCGGCCACGACGGCGCGAGCTGACCGCGGAGGCCGGCGTGCTCTGCGCGGAGTAGAAAGCGGGGGACGACGCGTCGGCGTAGGACACGACGCCAGGCTCGCACGGGAGGAGGGGCTGTCCGGCGCCGACAAACAGCGGGGAGAAGCACTGCGCGCCGGGGCATGTCAGCTGGCCGAAGTCGAACTCGGTAGCGTCCTCCACATCATCCGCCGCCGCTGCGGCGGAGGACGTCCACCGCATGGAGAAGAGCTCCGCGGGGTCCATGTCGATGAAGGACGTGGAGCTGTTGAACGAGCACCCGAGGCCAGCGTCGGCGTCGGCCCGCTCGATGGACGCCCTGCAGCCCAGCCACGCGCGGGAGAAGCTGTCGCTGCGAGACGGCGAGGCCTCCATAGACGCAGCTAGTTGACGGTGCGCGAGGTATAGCGAGAGAGAGGCTTGGATCAGTGTGCGTGTGAGTGAGGACTCAGAGGTAGCTGCGTGTGAACCGAGGCGAGCGCGGGAAGTGAGTGGCGCGGCGAGGAAGATAATATAGAGGCAGGCGAGGAGGTGGCTGTGGGAAAAGAGAAGAAACAAACAGACCGGTTGACGTCTCTGAAGTCTGAAGCGAGGCGTTTGGTGCCGTGTCCCCTTCTTTTTCTGTTCCAATGCAGAGGCTAAAAAAGGCTTGCAATTCCACATCATGTACGTACTTTTCACTGTTCCAGGGCACAGAGCAGGCTGTTGCCATTGCGAAATTCCATCCGAATATGGTCGAGAATTATACTGTACATTTTGTATCGTACAGTGGATATAGGCCAAAATGATGATCAATTGCATTTGCATCATCTAAAACTACACGCCGACCGAACAGTGAGGACGTGTCGCACCAAGGTTGCTATAAATTTCGTCAAACAGAATCATATTCGCAAATCGTGTTACCCTACCTCCGTTTGTAAATATAAGATGTTTATGATATTTCAATATAGGCTGCATATGAACCGAAATAAATGAACAGATACACTAAAACATGTTTATATGCATCCGATTTAGAGCAAAGTTTAGAACATCTTATATTTGTGAACGGAGGGTGCGGCAGCTACGAGGAATTGATCACTATTGCGGGATTTTTTTTTTCTTCTTCTTTTTTTGGTTTTGTGCATCCGTGTTGTCTTTTCGATATTGCGTTATTGCAGAGGACAGGTGTAATTGCTATCTTCGCGATATTAATATATTTTCTTTGTCGAAAAATTTGTGAACGGGGGAGTAATAGATTCTGTGTTGACACATGTCGTGCTGCAGACCTTGTAGTGGGAAAGAGAAATAACAATATGTTATCTCTTTCTCAGTCTCGAAAAAACCTGTCAAAGACAAGCTCATGGATGCAGCCAGCAATAATACGGGATTAGTCGGGTGGGTGAGGTAATCGGGACAAAAGAGTGTTCCCGCAGAGAGCATCTCCCTATCATGTTGCCATATGCGGTCGAGCTAGCTCCAGAATCTACATGGAAAAATGCTCAATGTTTTCAGACCATAAATCTAGCATGTCATAGCGCTGCCAAGTGCGAACAATTTACACTATCCACCACTAGCAATTTTGGGGGAAATAATATATGGTTTTCTGTTTCTTTCTGAGCAAACATGACAGAAACCCACCAACCAACCAAGAGGCAAGAGCCAATGGCCTTCACATGCGAGCTCGCCCTGCCGATCCTCCTCCTATCGCCCCGGCTGAGTACGCCCTGCAATATTGAAACCGTGGAGCATGGGATGTGTAGGCTGACGGGGGAAGCAAAGCAAGCACAGATTCTCAAGGGAGCTTTCTATGGCGTTCCATGAACCTGGCCTTGAGGGAGGAAGAGGCAGAAGAGAAGAGCAAAGTTCAACGCCCTCGAAAGATGCCGGGGGGCAGACAACGGTCTGCATGAGCATCTGATGGCGTACGGTCTAGCCATTTTGTTATTCGGTGGGGAGCTCGGTCGGTGAAACAAAAACCACATGGCGAATCCAGCGTGATGATCAAGCGTATTTTGTGGTGGACTAAAGGTGTGCAGGTCTAGGCTGCCCCAGAAGGCACAGTTTGGTGCATGTCTGCATGATGTGTGCGCCGTCGCACCACAAAGAAAACCTTGTTGGATGCCGTCAAAAAAAAAAAAAAAAAAAAACTTGTTGGAGACTGAGCTGTTAAAGAAAGGCGTGGAGAAGAAGGCTGAAAAGCATTTCTGTCCATGATTAAAGGGGATACTACTACTTAGTTCAGAAAATGTGCTACTGTTGTCCTGTGACGCTTTGTGCATGCCTCGGGTTAGGACACGTGTGGACTTTGCGCCTGCTCAGAAATCATTGCACGTCCTGTGGAAATTTTATGAACGGATAACATAATTTTAAGAGCTCCTTAATTTCTTGGAATGCCAGATTGTACCCTTTTAGGTAAATGCCTAAACTCATAAGCATGTTTCCTAAGCATCCCAGTTGTTGACTATGTTGATTTTAAGAGTAGAGTAGGGACCAATGTTGTTTACTTACTACAAGCATACCAGTTGGCAAAGATTAGAGCAACTCCAACGCACTGACCCATTTCGTCCGCGCGCGTCTGTTTGCGTCGGCGCGGACAGAAAAGTCGGTCCAACGCGCCGACCCAAATGGACGCGCGTCTGCTTTTTGTTCGCCGGTCGATCCATTCCCGACTTAATTTTGGGCCTCATTTGCGTCGGTGCGGAAATAAAACGGACGCGCGCGACGCCCGCCTACTCTTCCCATGGCCCGCTAGTCGGTGGCACATTCGTCATCCTCTCCCTCCCCAAGATCGACAACAAACCCTCAGCCGCCGACGCCGGTCGCTGTCGCCGCCCATTTTTCGGGTGCCTCTGCCAACAGCCGGTGCTGACACATCTCCCCCCAACATCGCCACCACCATCGTCTCGCTGACGCGGATCCGAAGCTTCCAGGCCCCACCTCCCCTACGCCGCCGCGAGCAGGGAGCCGCCTCGCCGCCCCCGCGAGCTCTTTCGCCCTGACGCCTCGAGGCCAGCCACCTAGTCCAAGGGAGGCGCGCCTCCCTTCGCCGGCCGGCTCCTTCGTCGACGCCCACAAGATGTTCAACAGTTTGCCAAGGTACAAAATGGACTCTGCCGACGAGTTCTTTTTTCATAATATCCTTTGCGACTCCGGCGATTCCTCGTCCGAGGATGAGGAGGAGATCTTGGCTGACGTGTTGGTCCATCACCACCTCAATAGACAACGCCCGTTGTTCCGTGGCTCCATCCCGGGGCACATTCCGATGTTGAATCGCAACCGAGAGAGCGACCATTTCCTTTTTTGGAAGGACTACTTCGACACAGCCAACCCACTGTTCAAACATAACAAATTCCAACGGCGTTTCCGTATGGCTAGGCATGTTTTCAACCGTATTCAAGAGGGGGTGGTCGGATACGATGATTATTTCGAGTGCAAAGAGGATGCCCTTAGAAAGATTGGCTTCTCATCTTATCAGAAATGCACTGCAGCTATCCGAATGCTTGCATACGGAGTGCCTGTTGATCTTATTAATGAATACGTCCGTATGAGCGAGCCTACGTGCCTAGAGTCACTGTACAAGTTCTGCAAGGTTGTGATTTGCAGTGTTTGGCCCTGAGTACTTGAAGGAGCCTAATGCTCAAGATATAGCCCGCTAGTTGGCGATGAATGCCAGGAGGGGCTTCCCAGGGATGCTTGGCATCATAGACTGCATGCACTGGGACTGGAAGAACTGCCCTTCTGCTTGGCAAGGCTTGCACTGTCATACTTGAGGCCGTGGCCTCACAAGATCTCTGGATCTGGCACTCTTTCTTCGGCATGGCAGGATCACACAATGACATCAACGTGCTTCAACGGTCGCCTGTGTTTGCAAGGCTTGCCGAAGGAAACAGCCCGCCGGTGAATGTTACCATCAACGGCCACAACTACGACAAAGGATACTATCTAGGTGACGGTATATATCTATCCCCAGTGGACCACTATTGTGAAGACAATCCCCAACCCTGTCGGAGAGAAGAGGAAAAGATTTGTCCAAGAGCAAGAGAGTGCTAGGAAAGACGTCGAGCGTGCCTTTGATGTTTTGCAATCTCGATGGGGCATCGTTCGGTATCCTGCTAGGATTTGGAGTACGAAGAAGTTGTGGGAGGCAGCGACGTAGATAAGCCTCAGGCTACCCAGGCCATGGCCTGGGATGTAGCTAGCAAAGACAGTGTGGATTGTAGCAATAGTATTGTACTGTACCTACAGTATCCAATGTAGCTCAAAGGCAGGCCTGGGACATGGAGAATTCCTGGCTATGACACTGGTGGGAGGTGATGACTATTTGTGTGATCATGCAGAATATGATCGTAGAAGATGAGCGTCCGGAGCGTCTCTACGATTCAGGGTTTCAGTTTCAGGGTGAGAATGTTGTGCCTCAACATGGACGAGCGGCAACGTTTGAACAGTTCACATGCAGCAGCAAAATGATTTGGTTGAGCATATGTGGGCTCATGTTGGCAACCAATAGATGCATCTTTTTTCCACATGTATTTGAGACCAATTTAATTTTTATTCGACTTGTAAAACTATCTAAATTTATTTGGTTGTGAAACCATGTTTCCTATTTTGGTTTGGTTGAAACTATGAAAAAATATGTGCATATTTGATTAAAAAAAATGCGGCAGGCCGGCCACGCGAGTAAATATGGGTCGGCGCGTTGGGCGCACTGCCGATCTAAATCATAAACCAGATGGACGCCGAGCGGGTGGCCAATCCAAACGGACTGGGTCGGACGGTTGGAGTTGCTCTAAGCAGATTTAAGGAGCGAGGACCCATGGAAACTGTAGCAGAATAGAAGTAGTCTCGAAATGAAGAAGAAAAGGCATCAACCACAACTTCTAGTGTATGTAGTAATACTTACAATATAAGGCATCTCCATTGTAATGATTAAATACATGTAATGATGACCAAACAGGAAAACAGGATGATACCGTGACGCATGATATTCTCAGTCTCTGATTTCTATACCGAGCGCCTATGAAATGATGTCTTTGCATACTTTCAGAAGTAGTATTCCGTAAGAACAAAACAAGAAACCGACAAAGCCAACAATTCAATGATGACGCCATTATGTGCTCTAGCATAACAAATATGCCATGAGATTTATGTGCTCTAGCATAACAAATATGCCACGAGATGTGAGACTTACAGCATCCGGCACCTATCTACATGACTGGTAGGCAATGCAAAAATGACAGCTAAGGTTTGGAGACATGAATGACTACTGATGCTGGTTCGCCACTGATCCATGTTCCAAAACTTGACAACAAATTGGACAGAACAACTGCATAAGAATTATCCCGACCAGGCAGCCATGTACATTCGTAATATATGAGCTTGTTGTCATACCTTATCGAGCAATCGAGTACATTGTGTCCCCACAAATCCTAGCTTTTCCAGGAGCACAGATTTGCAGAACATTTACTCCAGTACCTTGCATTAGTATTCACTATTCAGAATAATGACCCTCAAGAAATCATATACATGGATGCTAGAGCTGGCTTGATGTCCAGGCAGCAAACTAACTCAAATAGTAACATAAATAAATAAAAGTAAATGTGACCTGCATGTTTCCAACTAAGTGCACTTCCAAGATTGTAAGACAGATAAATAACAGTGAAGTCGAAATAGGCACGGATGAGATTTCATCAGATGCTACTCCCCAAATATATTGGAATAACCATGTAGATGTTCTAGTTGAAACAACAGAGGAGGTAAAAGCCTGATACTTACAATGCTGACAGAGATCACATGTAACAGGTCGTTGAGCAATTGTGAAACTTTTCTAGAGTTTCTTAAATCTAAGTAAATTCAGAGATATCACAGCAACATGGCTTATTAAAACGAAATGGTTATTCAATCCTTGCTGTATAATGTGTAGGCTGTTCTACTTTCTAGTGTATAAAAGTAAGCACTGCACTGGTACTGATACATGCCCATTTGGAGAAAATCTTCTTGACTAAGAGGGTTCCAATCTTACAAAGCAGTGACAGCACCACATTTCTTACCACCAGAATCGGTTTGCACAAAGTGAAAAACAAAATTGCCATGTATGGTTGGTGACAACATAAAAAACATCCAAAATGGTCACATCCTATTCAACTCCAGGATGTAACAACATAAAATGATCTTTTACGTCACATGATTTCGGAGGCTAGTGACCTTCCAATTTCAGAAGAGCTGAATAAACCAACTGTGACGCAATTCAGTTGGGCAAGTATATGGGGTGGGCTGAAGATCAGCTGCATAGACCAGCATTAACTGGATAACTAGATTGGAAAATGGTTTCTCCATTAAGACTTAATTGTTACTTAGACAATGGTGATTAGTGCAAACTGTTGTACAAATCCGGTGAACTGTGTAATGTTACAACTTTAGTTTGCCTAACTTAATAAAGCTAGAGTATTACAACTGCACCAGCATCAACCATGCAACCAGCATAATATAGGGCACTGTTCACATGCGCTGACTAAGTTCACTTCAAAGCTTCTTATCAGATTGTTCTCCAGTGCTTTTCAAGTCATCTGGGTTAAGTCTTGGTCTCTTTGTGCCACAGCCATCATTCTCCAGAGACTTCAACTTGTTTTTTATCGCAGATATCTTTGCAGCACGATCAGTTTGTGCTGATTTGCTTCCCGAACCACCTGCCAGTTTCTTGTCTTTCGGCGCTCTTTGTGAATTACCGGAATCTAGGAAACACTTCTCACTCGCTAGGTGAACCACCACAGGACGTCCACAGACCAACTTGCCATTCATCTTCTCCTTTGCCAACTGAGCTTCCTGCATGCTCACTTCAGGTGGCAAAGGTGAGAATTACCAGGACCCATCAATATTTGCAACAAGCAATGAATATTACTCGTACCTCTTTGGTAGTGTACTGAACAAAGGCATAACCACGTGGCTCGCCTCGCTTCGGGCCACGCGTATGCAACAGGAAATCCTCAGCCATGATCTTTCCATAGGGGGAGAACATCTTGATAACATCAGACCTGGAGAGTCACACTATAATGTTGGATTACACATAACACCAGGCCGACCTTGGAAGGAAGATGAACTAGAGAAGACTCACTCTGATATCCTGAAATCCAGATTGCCCACATAGAGCCTACTCGCCGACTTATCGCTGTCAAGACCCCTGGGATCCTGCAAAGTAAGTTGGTTACAAACACAGCATCTAGACATGCTGCACAATCACCTGTCGCCCCTTTCTAACCAAGACTAACTTACCATTGCCACCTGAAGAAGAAATGGCTGTGTACACGATTCAGCGCCAATTTCAGAAAATGGATCTTCGGCTGCAGAGAGCAAAGAGGACATCCAATAAGATGCACGAATTCGGACAATTTACCAAACCTGTATGTACTCTTAGAACTGATTCTCTACAGTACCGCAAACATCAGACATGCACCCAAATATCGGTATCGCCTACAGGATTCGCTGGTCGCGATTACTAACATCGAACTACCAACATCAGAGCGTACGCGAAGAGCGCCCGCGTGAGGTCTAGATCTATCTGGACAGAGAGCGCGAGAACTGGGGACAGAGATAGGCGGAGGCCGGGCAAGCCGGAAGAGCTTACCGGCAGCGCCGGAGCGATGAGAGCGTGCAGGGATCGCGTTGCTCCGCCGAAGAATTTGGGCAGCGATGAGCCGATGAAGCACGGGCCGGGCGGGCGGGCGGGCGGCGGCGGCGGACCGGAATAGTTTTTTCTTTTCCAGAACGGAGCAGAACAACTGTACAGCAAACGGGGAGTGGTAGGATTTGGGTCATTTTGTAGCTGGGCCAAGCCGCAAATGCTATGCCACTGCTCACCCCCGACGTTGGCCGGCCCAGGAGCGGGCGGGCTCAACCGGTTGTTCGTCGTTTTTTCCCTTCTGGTCCATGTTTTCCTGCTGTTTTCTGTTAGGTTTCCCCAGAAACTCCGGTTCTCAGTGTTTTTTCTTCGGCTCTTTTTTCTGGGTTTCTTTTTTCTCTCTCTCATTCATTTCCTCTTTATTTTTATTTTTAAAACGAATACATAATTTCATATATTCATTTCCTTTTTATTTTTATTTTTAAAACGAATACATAATTTCATATATTTAAGAGAGTGATCCCCACTTATCAATGTGTGATCATCGAGATCAGGGATTAGTGAAGAACCCCTTTAGTTGTTCGTCCAAACATCTTATATTTACGCCCTGTTCGGATTCGTGCCGCTCCACAGCTTCGCTCCGGGAGCGGGCAGAGCTGCAGTTAAGAATCATGGAGCTGCAGTATCCTCGCTCGGCAGATTCCAGGAGTAGGTGGATTGCCGAACAGGGCCTTAGGAGTGGAGGTAGTAGCAGTTACCTAGGTTCAGGCCACCCATAGATGTAATACCCTACTCCTGTTTTATGTGTGTATGATGGATGATGAACAAATAAACTACTCCCCTCGTCCCATAAATATAAGAGCATTTTTGACACTAAACTAATGTAAAAAAACGCCCTTATATTAGAGGACAAATGGAGTATAAGTTTGAGCTAAGTGCTCGCAGCCAGCTTTGGTAGTGCTTGGGTGGGCCTATAGATGCCCCGAGCACCCTTCTTTTCTTCCTGTTCCTAGCTTTTCTCCAAAAGCTAAATTTGAAGTATTTGGGACCAGTCTCCTTCTAATGACCACAATCCTGCCCTTATATAGAGTTCGGAAGACCTGCAATGGTCCTTTAAGTTAAAAGGGTAAAAATGCTCTGATAGTCTGTGTTGCTCCTATGTCCACTGTGGAGCTTGCCAAGAGTGGCAAGTAAATCATTGCCTAAATCCCAAGTATCTCTCGTAGAGAGATACACCTGGGGCAAACGTCATTATGGGCTCCACACATGAGCGTCTGGTAGCTAGTGGATGCCGCAACTTTTGTTAGGGTGCCAGAACCATAGTCAAAAAGGTGGCTCTGTGTAGTTGTGCCAATCTGATTAGTTGCTGATACGTCTCCAACGTATCTATAATTTTTTATTGTTCCATGTTGTTATATTTATCATTCTTAGATGTTTTACAATCATTTTATAATATTTTTTGGGACTAACCTATTGACATAGTGCCCAGTGTCAGTTGTTGTTTTTTGCTTGTTTTTTACATCGGAGAAAATCAATACCAAACGAAGTCCAAATGCAGCGAAACTTTTTGTGGATTTTTTTGGACCAGTAGACATCCAGTGGGCCAGAGAAGCACCTGGGGGGGTGCCCCGAGGGGGGCACAACCCACCAGGACGCACATGGGCCGCCAGTAACGCCCAGGTGGGTTGTGCTCACCTCGGTGGCTTCCCGCACTGCCTCTTCACTCTATAAATACTCCAATATTCTAGAAACCCTTGGGGAGTCGACCAAATTTTATTCCAACCGCCGCAAGTTTCAGAACCACGAGATCCAATCTAGAGCCCTTTTCCGGCACTCCGCCGGAGGGGAACACGACCACGGAGGGGTTCATCATCCTCATTGGTGCCTCTCCAATGATGCGTAAGTAGTTTACCATAGACCTACGGGTCCGTAGGCAGTAGCTAGATGGCTTATTCTCTCTTTGTATCTCAATACAATGGTCTCTTGGAGATCTATTTGATGTAATGACTTTTTGCGGTGTGTTTGTTGGGATCCGATTAATTGTGAGTTTATGATCAGATTTCCCTTGATTTAATATCCATTATTGATTATTATAACCTCTTATTTCTTCTCCGATAGTTGTGTTTTGTTTGGTCAACTTGATCTATTTATCTTGCAATGGGAAGATGTGCTTTGTAATGGGTTCGATCTTGCGGTGTCCTTTCCCAGTGATAGAAGGGGCAGCAAGGCACGCATGTATCGTTGCTATTAAGGATAAAAAGATGGGGTGTATTCCTACATGAATAGATCTTGTCTACATCATGTCATCGTTCTTATTGCATTACTCCGTTTTTCCATGAACTTAATACACTAGATGCATGCTGGATAGCGGTCGATGTGTGGAGTAATAGTAGTAGATGCAGGCAGGAGTCGGTCTACTAATCTTGGACGTGATGCCTATATACATGATCATTGTCTTGGATATCATCATAATTATTTGCTTTTCTATCAATTGCCCAACAGTAATTTGTCTACCCGTCGCATGCTATTTTCTCGAGAGAAGCCACTAGTTAAATTTATGGCCCCGGGTCTATTTTCCAATCATTTACTTTCAGATATGTATTGCCATTTGCCTTTTTCTTTATTTGCAACTTTTGTTTTCAGATCTGTATTATCAAAAAACACAAAAATACCTTGCTGCGTTTTATTTTCTTTTACTTCATCTTTCAATCCACTATAATTTTTTTTCGTCAACTCATGAATTTCTGGCACCACTACCCGAAAGGGATTGACAACCCCTTTAACGTGTCGGGTTGCAAGTATTTGTTCTTTGTGTGCAGGTACCATTTACATAGTATTGCGTGGTTCTCCTACTGGTTCGATAACCTTGGTTTCATAACTGAGGGAAATACTTACCGTTGATTTGCTGCATCATCCCTTTCTCTTTGGGGAAATACCGACTCATCTCAAGCGCACGTAAAAGAGGAAATATCGACTCATCTCAAGCGCACGTCAAAGGAATTTTTGGCGCCGTTGCCGGGTAGACATCATCAACATCTATCTGGTTCCTAATCACAAATCTCATCTCCTTGAAATTTACATTATTTTCCATTTGCCTCTCGTTTTCATCTCCCCACTTCACAAAAATTTGTCGTTTTTATTCGCCCTCTCTCTGGTTCACCGTTTTCTTGCCGGATCTATTTGTGTTCTTGCTTTCTAGTCATAATGGCTAGTTCTCCCCTCACCATTTTCACCCCCGAGAACGAAGTTCTTAATTTTAAGCAAAGAGGAGGAGAAAGTGTTATGGCGCTGCTAGGAGGGCGCAAGAGGGCCGACCGGGGGCCTTTTGCCCACGGCCCGGCAAGAGGGAAGGGACTTCCTTCTTAATTCTTTCTTGATTAGATTGATACATCTCCTTTCTTTATATAGAGAGGTTTACTTGACTCCCAAGTAAGGCTTACTTGACCCCTAAGCAAGCGACTCTTATCTCTAATTAACCCTAAGAATAACGGGCTATACCGCCAGCCCAGGCCCATTAGGACCATTACGTACTCTAACACTACACCCCACCTAGACATGCAGCTTGCCCTCGAGCTGCAGCCTACCAACTTATAACCATGACTCGACGCAACACAAACCTAACACCTAAAAACAAGCCTTTTACATCTCAGCTTGTTTTATTACTCTCAACCTGAAATGATCTAGGACACTTTACTTTGGACCCCTTAACAAAAAATGGACACCATTCGCACGTCGGACGTGCACGTGTACATCCACCTGGATCCCATGGACACCATCTGGACAAAAGGAGTGCATGTGTATGGCCATCTGGAAGTGGTCGAAAGAGCGACCAGCAGAGGCACCCTCGCGGCGGCCGGTGGCGGAATGCAGTGGTGCTACGCGGTGCGCTCCTGTCGGTGACACCATGCCTTCTCCCTGCCGAACGGCTATTGGTCTGCACCACACAGAGAAGAGTGGAGGGCTTTTGATGTCGAATGGCGAGGAGGGGTGCGCCCCCCAACCGCCGATGTCGCAAACTTTGAGGTCACTGTCCGTGGGAAAAATAGCATGCCCAAGATCCCCGATGCAGCGGACGAGATAGAGGTCCTTTGCACAGCGAAGCGCAACTGGGAGGAGCAGCAGCTGCAGATCACGCATCTCCCGCACACGCCGACGTGCTTGGAGGCCGCGCACATCATCCTGCAGCCTCACCGTCGCCGACACGTGGCGGGTAGTGATCCAAGCCGGAAGCGGTGACAGCAACGACGGGAACTTGATCTGCTGGATGGGGACGCCCTGGGGAAGCGGTGATGGTGACGACGGGAACTTGATCTGGTGGATCGGTACTCCCGCCGGTGCGGTCGATGCAGGGCCGGAGCTAACCGACGGTGGCTGCTGCGGTGCCGCGCCGGGCAATGGCAACGGCTGCTGCGGCAGAGCGCCGGGCGCGGCGGAGGCCGCCAGGAGTGGCGGCTTCCACTACAGCCAGGGCGGGGCGATGGTGGCGGTGGATGGCAGCTGCAGCTACAGCGGTGTCGTGCCAGGTAGCGACAACGGCTACTACGGCGGAGCGCTGGGCGCGGCGAAGGCCGCCAGGAGTGACGGCTGCCACTGCAGCCAGGACGGAGCGGTGGTGGCCGTGGATGGCAGCTGCAGCGGTTACTGCATCGGCCATGGCAGGCGTAGCCCGGTGCGGCCTATAGGACTCGGCAAGAACAGGCTGATCTCCTGGACCGCCTGGGTTAGGTCCCGCAGCACCCCGGACACCTCCTCTGGGGTGAGGACGGCGGGGGTGGGCGCGACGGAGGATCCTGGCGCGAGCAGGAGTGGGGCGAACGAGGTGACCGACAGCGGAAGAGACGGGTTGGGCGGCAGTCAACACATGATCGAACCAAAGCTAGCTGATACTAAATTGTTATGGCACTACTAGAAGGAGGGCGCGAGAGGGCCGACCGGGGGCCTTTTGCCCACGGTCGGGCAAGAGGGAAGGGATTTCCTTCTTAATTCTTGCGTGATTAGATTGATGAATCTCCTCTCTTTACATAGAGTGGTTTACTTGACTCCCAAGCAAGGCTTACTTGACCCCTAAGCAAGCGACTCTTATCTCTAATTAACCCTAAGACTAACGGGCTATACCGCCAGCCCAGGCCCATTAGGACCATTACATACTCTAACAGAAAGTCTAAAAGATGCTTGGTATAGGATTTGCAATGCTAATAACATATCTATTCATAAGCAATCCACTATTGTTCTTCTTCGAAATTTTTACGTGGGAATCACCACTTGGTTTAGATTTGTCCTTGATACCATTAACGGAGGAAATTTCTTAAGTTGTCCTCCTCTTGATGCTTTGAATTCTATGGAAAGTTTAGTGGATTCTCCTCCTATTATTATTAATGAAACAATTTCGACTCTTGAGCATGTTATGCAAATATTAGATACTATTGAAAAGGGAATGCTCACTAAAGAACATATTGAAAATTTGGATAAAAAGATGCATAATCTTTCTAATAAATTTGGTTCGAAAGCGGGTGATGTTTTTAATTTGTTAAAAGAGAAGGAACCCTTAGTCAATGAAAGAATTGAAGAAAATCCTTCTCGGATTGATAAATTGGAAGAAATTTTCAGTAACTTGAGCACCGCTTTTTCTTCCGTTAATACTACCGAAAAAACACCAGTAAAAAGTCACAAGAACAAGGGGGCTACTTCTAGTAACAACAAAGGGGATCTTAAAATGATTAGTATTCATCCCAATTTCATTGAAGTAATAAAAGCCCCCTTTACAAAAGCAAATTCCTGGATCTTGTCCCTAGAAGTATTATTGTTGAGGAAATGTATGCCAAATCTAAATGTGTGATTGAGGAGTTGCAAAACAAGGATGACAACACTTAAGATCTTGGTATTATGCCTAGCTAAGGGCGTAAAACGATAGAGCTCGTTGGGAGGCAACCCAACTTGTATCTTTTTGCTTTTTGGTTTTCTTGCTGTTTTCAATAAATTACCCAATAATACCTTTGGTGTTATGTGTTTTTGTGGTTTAAATAAATGTATGTGCTAAGCAAAGCCTTTGGGATGATTTGGTTGATAGTTGATTTGATTGCGTTGAAATTCAGAAACTTTTGCATCCAGAGTTAGAATTTCTGACGATTACTGGAGTGTGATAAACTCTTGAATTTTGTACACATTATTTGGATACAAATTGTCCACATTGTCCTAATTTTTCAGAGTTACAGAAGTATGGTCAAAAATCGCACCTTTACAGACTGTTCTGTTTTTGACGGATTCTGTTCTTCGTTGTGTTATGTGCTTGTTTTGATTGATCTATGATTTCTTTTGAAGATTTTTTGCCATAAAAAGTTAGAATACTGTAGATATAATACAATTACAAAATATGAATTAGTTCGCTACAGTACTTAGAGTAAATATTAGTTTTGTTATACTAATGGATCTCGCGAGGTTTTGTTAAGTTTTGTGTGATTGAAGTTTTCAAGTTTTGGGTGAGATCACGATGGATGAAGGAATAAGGAGTAGCAAAAGGCTAAGCTTGGGGATGCCCGAGGCAAACCAAGATAATGCTCAAGAAGTATCAAGCAACTAAGCTTGGGGATGCCTCCGAGTGGCATCCCCTCTTTCTTCTAACGATCATCGGTATTTTACTTGAGACTATATTTTTTCGTCACATATTATGAGTTTTGCTTGGAGTGTATTGCATGATATGAGTCTTTGCTTGTTTTTATTTTTATTTTTTAATAAGTATCCTTGTTGTACACACCTATTTGAGAGAGCCAAACTATGCTATGCTTGCTCTTATACTTCACTTAAATTTTTCAAGAGCTATGGAATTGCTCTAGTGCTTCACTTATATCTTTTTGAGCACGGTGTGCTTTGTTATTTTTGAAGAAATTCTCTCATGCTTCACTTAGACTAATTTGAGAGAAGAAAATATTATGCTCGTGTTCTTCACTTATATTTATTTGAGCTTACAAAAGCAACATATGAAACTAGTCCCAAAGTGATAGACATCCAGGGGGTATAATAAAAACTTTCATGAAGATCATTGTACAAAATAAACTTGATTCTTTGTAATAGTTTTGAGATACGATGATAGTGATATGTGATCCATGTTAATGAGTAATTATGTTTTAGTAAGAATATTGATGTTAAGGTTTGTGATTCCCTATGCAAGCACAAAAGTGAATAGTCATGAAATGAAATCACATCCTACTTGTGTTGCATTATTTGGTGTTAGTTATGTTTAATGTTCTCTTATGATGGTTTTCGTTCCTTGGTAGGTCGCTTCTCAACCTCTCTCTAGCCTCCACCTTGTACTAAGAAAAATACTACTTGTGAATCGCAATCCTAAAACCCAAGTTGTCCCAATTGAGTCCACCATACCTACCTATATGCGGTATTTCCTTGCTGTTCTAAGCAAATTTGTATGTGCCAACTTTAAATTCAAAATAAATTTCTCTTTTGTATGCCCGTACCGCTCATGAAGCGGCGAGGGGTGGCTAATATTTTTCATGCTAGATGTGTTATTCTCAAGATGAGTGTTTATTCACTTGTCATTGCACGAGAGTATGGCGGTAACAGGGATTCCCAGTCCCAAAATGAAAATAAAATTTACTTTATGTTGTCAAATAATAAATTCCTTGGAAAATGTTGGTATGGAGGGCACCCGTGGATACGGTTAGCCATGGATTGTGAAAATTTGGTGGAAAAAGGAATAAACTTTATTTTATGTTTGGGAACCTCCTACGATATATCTAGCATGGAAAGTGTTGGGGACTCTAAGTCGTTCTCATTGACGAGAAAAGCATGCCACCCAAAATAATGTTACCTCTCAATTTAAGATTTGAGCTCTGGCACATCTACAAATCCCTACTTCCCTCTACGAAGGGCCTATCTTTTACTTTATGCATTTTTTATTTTTATTTGAGTCTCTATCTTCTCTTATAAAGCAGAAACTACGAAACACTATTATCGCACTTGAGCATTGGATATAGTTAATATTTGGATGTGTTGCATGAATGGATCAATGATTGAGCATGATGGGCCAGGGATAACTTGCTTTAGTATTGAAATTTTGAAAGACATGGTTGTTTATTGACATGCTTGAGTATTAAAGTCTTCATGTCAAAATTAGACTATTGCTTTGAACCATATAAAAGTCCAAATGTCCATGCTATAAAGAAAAGAATATGTGATGAACATGATAGGCAACATTCCACATCAAAAATTCAGTTTTTATCATTTACCTACTCGAGGACGAGCATGAATTAAGCTTGAGGATGCTGATACGTCTCCAATGTATCTATAATTTTTTATTGTTCCATGCTGTTATATTATCATTCTTGGATGTCTTACAATCATTTTTTGGGACTAACCTATTGACATAGTGCCCAGTGCCAGTTGCTGGTTTTTGCTTGTTCTTACATCGCAGAAAATTAATACCAAACAGTGGGCCAGAGAAGCATCTGGGGGTTGATAACCCACAAGTATAGGGGATCGCAACAGTTTTTAAGGGTAGAGTATTCAACCCAAATTTATAGATTCGACACAAGGGGAGCCAAAGAATATTTGCAAGTATTAGCAACTGAGTTGTCAATTCAGCCACACGTGGAGATTAATTATCTGCAACAATGTGATCAGTAGCACAGTAATATGATACTTTTGATAGTAGCGGTAGTAGCAATAGTAATGGTTATAGTGATAGCAGTGGTTTTGTAGTAGTTGCAATAGTAACAACAGCAGTAGTAATTTAGCAAGATCCATATGTAGGAAATTCGTAGGCATTGAAATGGCAATTTGTTGGATGATATTCATCATGTAACAGTCATAACCTAGGGCGATACGACACTAGCTCTAGTTCATAAATGTAATGTACGCATGCATTCCGTAAATAGTCATACGTGCTTATGGAAAGAACTTGTATGACATCTTTTGTCCTACCCTCCCGTGGTAGCGGGGTCCATAAGGAAACTAAGGGACATTAAGGCTTCCTTTTAATAGAGTACCGAAACAAAGCATTGGCAGATAGTGAATACATAAACTCCTCAAACTACGGTCATCACCGGAAAGTATCCCGCATATTGTCACTACAGGGTTTACGGATCATAACACGTAATAGGTGACTATGACTTGCAAGATCGGATCTAGAACATAGATATAATGGTGATAACATAAATGGTTTAGATCTGAAATCATGGCACCCGGGCCCGAAGTGTCAAGCATTAAGCATAACAAAGTCATAACAATATCAATCTCAGAACATAGTGGATACTAGGGATCAAGCCCTAACAAAACTAACTCGATTACATGATGAATCTCATCCAACTCCTCACCTACTAGTGAGCCTACAAAGGAATTACTCACTCCCGGTGGAGAGCATCATGGAATTGGCGATGGAGGAGGGTTGGTGATCACGAAGACCGAAGATCCCCCTCTCCGTAGCCCCAAACGGACTCCAGATCTCGCCTCCCGATGAAGAACATGAGGTGGCGGCGACTCCGTATCACAAAATGAGATAATTCTTTATCCTTGATTTTTTTCTCCAAAAATGTGATTTTATAGTGTCAGGGTTGGAGTCTGCGGGGCCACCAGGTGGGGACAACCCACCTGTGCGCACCAGGAGGGGGGCGTGCCCTGGTGGGTTGTGCCCACCCAGGTGCCCCCTCCGATGGTTCTTGGCTCCGGTAATTTTATTTTAATGAATAAAAAATCCTCGCAAAGTTTCGTTCCAATCCGAGAACTTTTATTTCTTCACAAAAACAACACCATGGTAGTTCTGCTGAAAATAGCGTCGGTCCTGGTTAGTTTCATTCAAATCATGCAAATTAGAGTCCAAAACAAGAGGAACAATGTTAGGAAAAGTAGGTACGATGGAGACGTATCAACTCCCCCAAGCTTAAACATTTGCTTATACTCAAGCAATTCAGTTGATAAACTGAAAGTGAAAAAGAAAAAACTTTTACGAACTCTTTTGCTCTTGTTTACATAAATAAGCTTAAGTAGCACCCAAGTTTTCAGCAAAGATCATGACTAACCATATCAACAATAACTCTTAGAAATTATATTAACTCATATGAATAGCGTAAACAACTAGAGAGCAATAATAAGATATCTCAAATGTCAACACTTTGTAAAAACAACCATGATATAATATGGCAATAGTAGTATCTCGCTAGCCCTTTCTGAGACCGCAAAACATAAATGCAGAGCACCTCCAAAGTTCAAGCAACGACTAGACATTGTAATTCATGGTAGAGAAGATCCAGTCATGCTAACACCTAACATTCACTACACACAATGCATGAGGATGACAACAGTGCTCTCGGATCTGGCGCTTATTCGAGAAGGTGATAACTCAACATAAAAGTAAATAGATAGTCCCTACACAGAGGGAAGCAGTGATTTGCAGAGGTGCCAGAGCTCAAGATCTTAAACACAGAGATAAATGTAATTTTGAGAGATGCACCCTTCATATTTACTTCGCGGCCATCAGTTATCAATATCTTCCATGCTAAACACATTAGTAGCGGTTCCCAAGCATAAAGTAAAGGTTATTACTCCGTAGGAGTTTTTGTTTGATTATTTGTAAGCTCTTTTCTTTTTGAAATTAGGATTGGGAATCCCTATTACCGCCCCTCTTGTGCAAGGACAAGTGAATAAACACTCATCGTGAGAATAACCCTCTTAGCATGGAAGATACCGACCACCTTCTGTCACTCTATGAACATTCCAGGCACACAAAAATGATGTTTATTTGAAGTTTTTAGAGGTGGCACATGCAAATATACTTAGGACAGCAGGGTAATACCACATATAGGTAGGTATGGTGGACTCATCTGGAATAACTTTGAATTTTGAATTTGATGCACAAGTAGTATTTCAGCTTAGTACATGCGAAGGCTAGTAGGTAGGTTGAGAAGCGGCCAGCTAGAGAGGAACAATGGTCATGAGCATACATTATGCATAATAGACATTGGGTATCATCATGAGTAGGATATGGACACCATGAACATAAATATCATAGAGGCTATGTTGGTTTTGATTCAACTACATGCATGAACATGCGCCAAGTCAAGCCACTTGAAACATTCGGAGAAGGATACCATATCATCATACAACATGACAATCATTTTAACACAATGTTGACCTCCAAGATAAATCATTATCCACTCCTAGCTATTTAAACATGGCATGAGAAACTATAATTTCTAAATGTCATTGCAAACATATTTGACCATAATAGGATGAATCATGGATACTAGGTTAAACATATTTACAAAAACAAAGAAAAGTTGAGTTCATATCCGTTTCTCTCTGCCACGGCCAGTTCACCAAATATCCTCATTATTGCCTTTCACTTGCATGACCGAATGATAAAATAATAATAGTGCAAGAGTGTCGTGGACTAAGCTGGAATCTGCAAACATTTTATTCAAAAACAAGAAGACAAGGTAATATGGGCTTTCTATTAGATCGATATTAATGCAAATGGAAGCCACTCATCATTTTCATCATGGTCTTTGATACGTCTCAAACGTATCCATAATTTTTGCTTGTGACATGCTTGTTTTGCATCATTGTCTCATGTTTATATCAAAGTTTTCTATCGTTTTAGGCATTTATTGGACTAACCTACTAATGGTTGCAAAAGTGCACAATGTTCTTGTTTTACACTTTATTGTGTAGGAATTACTTGGAAATTGACAAAAACGCAAAAGGAGTCGTATTGGAGTAGGACTCTGACTTTCCTGAAATCTGTCTGAGAACGTTTTTAGAAGATGGTCACGTTCCGGCCCGAAGACGATGTCAAACGGAAAAAGCCTAGTTGCGAAAGTTGTGGGGAATTTCGAGAGGATGCTTCTGGATATAAAATTCGTCCAAATCGGAGTCCGGACGGCCGAGAAAAGCCCGTTTTACTGAAGCCCAAAATCTGATGACGGGAATCCGAGAGTCTATATAAAGAGAGGAAACCTAGGTCACCAAGGGCCACGAATTTTCCTCCTCCCAGGCCGCCGTCTTGGAGGGGAGGACCAGCACCATTGCAGCACCATCCACAAGGAAGAAGGGGGGCCAAGGAGCCGCTGCCCCCTAGGGCCGCCACCGCCCTGAGGGCCGCCGCCGCCGCCACGGCTGCCGCCGGCCGCCTCCTCCTCTCCGGGCTGCACCTCTCCATCAACATCACCATCAATCTCTTGATCACCATGGCCATGTGTGAGTAGTCTTCTCCGGGGCTGAGGGCTTGTACGTGTAGCTATGTGGTCAATTCTCTCTCCCATGATGTGATCTTCGTTGTGATCATAGGCTTTGTTAATCTAGGGTGATCCCATGATACTTCTCCTTCCTCTATGTATTGCATTGATGTACTCACTTGTCTTTATCTAGTATAATCCCCGAGACCAAGGTGACAACGGTCTATTGGACATGGATTAGAAGAATATTTTCATGAGTGATTTCCTCTTTTGTGTGTTGATTGAAGATTGAGAGTCTCTTGGTGCTTGTCTTTGACTATCCTTGAGATATGTTGTGGTGATTGTGGTACTCTCTTTGGATGGCCGCGGTGACATTGGGAAATCCATATATTGAGAACTACGAACTTTGAGGTGTGCTTTTGTAGCCCTACATAATTCTCGTCCTCTCTTGACCACAAAGGAATGACCTCCGGGTGCGTCTCCATTGCATGTTTTATGGGAAATATCATGTGATTAGATTATGTAAATGTTGTTGAGAGAGTCCACTAGTGAAAGTATGATCCCTAGGCCTTGTTTTCATCAATTGAACACCGTTTACTTCCAGTTTTGTTACATGTTTGCTTGCTGCCATTTTTATTTCAGATTTACAAATACATCTTTTGCCATCCATATCACTTGCCATTTAACATCTCTTCGCCGAACTAGTGCACCTATACATCTGACAAGTGTATTAGGTGTGTTGGGGACACAAGAGACTTCTTGTATCTTGATTGCAGGGTTGCTTGAAAGGGGTACGTTCAACCTCCATTTCCCTGAGTTCGATAAACCTTGGGTTACTCACTTAAGGGAAATTTGCTGCTGTCCTACAAACCTCTGCTATTGGAGGCCCAACACTGTCTACAGGAATAGAAGCGTGTAGTAGACATCAGTCTTCTCCTCGGTACGACTCAAAAACCAGAAAAGAAATTAAGAGAAACACATGGAAATATTTTTGGAGTTTTTGGGTTTTCTCAAAGAAGGCAGAGTAAAGAAAGAAAACAAAAACGAGAAAAACTACACGGGAGAGCTCCCAACAAGTAAAAATAAGAGTCGAGAAATCTTTTTGGGTTTTCTTTTAAGTACTACAACTAACTGAACTAGAAAGAAAAAACGAAAAGAAACATGAAATATTTTTGGATTTTCTCAAAGTTCTACAAACACACAAGAAGAAAGCGAGAAAATAAGTCTAGCATGGAAAATACGATGAAAATGGTGTGAACACTGACAACTGGAATGAAATGTGTGAACATGAATGTAATGTTGGTGGAAATACGTACTCCTCCAAGCTTAGGCTTTTGGCCTAGCTTGGTAATCACCATCAATGACCTGCATAGTAGTCAGCGTGGTAGCTCACATAGGCTCTTGGCACAACCATCTCAGCCTGCCGAGCAGACACAACCTCCGCGTTGGGTGCACGTGCCTCGCTCTCAGAAACATAGTATCTTCCCTTGCTGCGGAAATGAAAGAGAGCAGGCGCAGGCAAAAAGGTATCCACAATATGAGTTTTATTAAACCTAAGGTTATAAGTGTAGTTATCAATTTTGCCATGAAGAAACATGTGACGCTTCATGGCCTCAAAGTGTAAATACTGAGTGGGTAATATAGGATCATTGGGCCACGTGGATACACGTAGGTCCCTTGCTAAACGTGAGGCATAAATCCCACCATAAAAATGACCACTACCAGAGTTGTGCTGCAATCTACGTGCAACAATCGCTCCAAGGTTATAACTTTGAGTACTAGTGAGGGCAGTGTGAATGAGGCTCAAATCAGGAGCACAAAGTGTGCTAGAATCATGTTTGCTTACAATACATTTGCCATTAAACAGTGCAAAATAGTGAATCGATGGAAGGTGGATGTTTTTTATTCTGCCTTGCATCACTCCTCTATCCTCTCCATAACAAAGACTAGTCAGAAATAACTCATACTCATGCCTAGGTGGTTCATCCAGCAAACTCCAAAATGGAATTTTGCAGATATTAGAAAATGTCTCTAGAGGCAAGGTGAAAGGGTTGTCATATAATTTAAATGAAACTCTAGATTCACGAGAATGAAATTTAAACTCTTTGGTTAATGTTTTAGTGAGGATGAGGTGTTTGTCGTACTTATCTACGATGTAGGGACCGAGCTCGGCATCGTGAACATATTGCTCAAATTCTTCCTTAATACCCGCGCTCACCATAAACTCGTTACACGGCCATAAGCAAGATTTAGTGATGGTGTCTCGGATTGAGCTTGGGCTTGGTTCAACGTAAGACCGACGTATCGAGCCACTACTGGATGATGCTTTAGAGGGCCTTCTCCTTGAAGAAATCCTTCCAAATAAGTACATTTTATTTGCGTACAATTTCTGAAATTTGTGGTCCACAAAATTTTGTCAATAGAACTTCACAAGAATGAAAGCAACTACTCATAGGGATGCATAGAGGCCATATTGAGCATACAAACTACTTAGAACTCTAAGAATTTAACTTGCAAGCTCATCTACAATAGCACCGAGAGTAACAAATTAATCAAAATATAAACCACTAAAGCAAAAACTAATTGGAGCAATGGAGGAGTCACATACCAAGTAGCAATCCCCCAAAATAGTTTTAAAAACAGAGCTTCGAGCAAAGAGATCGAAATCTACGGGTTTGCAGGCAAGAACACAAAAGAGGATGCGAAGGTGATTTTTTTTCTGGAGGTAGGGGACGAAGTGGAGTAAAGAGATAAGTGAGGGGGCCCACGTGGGGACCACAACCCATCAGGGCATGCCTGGGGCTATTGGCGCGCCCAGGTGGGTTGTGCCCACCTGGTGCACCCCCCTCTGATGTTATTTGCACTAAAAATTCTAAAATAATCAGAAAAAACCGTGTTAAATTTTCAGGGCATTCTGAGCACTTTTATTTTCGGGCTATTTTTTATTGCACGGAAAAATAGTAAACACGCAAAACATGGCATTTTATTTTTATTAGGCAACAAAAACAAAAAATAAAAGGTAGGGACAGAAATTTGTGCTCACTAGATTCCTCAATTCATACCTCTCGAAAATGATTAATTAATAAGGTTGATCAAGTCTTATTAACAACCACTTCCAATTAGCATGAGACCGAATAATTTTCGCAAAACACTAAGTTACCTCGACGGGGATTAGCACATCCCCAACAATAAGTATTTCATATTTCTTTTTTGCAGTAGGCAGAGGGCTGTGGAAACTCCCAATAGCGAGTGTTGGAGAATTTTCAATAATATTGATACCATTCACTTGAAATTGTTTCTCCGGAAAGTGCACCGTGTGCTCATTACCATTAATATGAATTGTGACCTTGCTTTTATTGCAATCAATAATAGCCCCTGCAGTATTTAAAAAGGGTCTACCAAGAATAATAGACATATTGTCGTCCTCGAGCATCTCAAGTATAACAAAGTCAGTTAAAATAGTAACATTGGCAACAACAACGGGCACATCCTTGATACGTCTCCGTCTTATCTATAATTTTTTATTGTTTCATGCCAATATTATACAAGTTTTACATACTTTTGGCAATTTTTTATATGATTTATTGGACTAACCTATTGATCCAGTGCCAAGTGCTAGTTCCTGTTTTCTGCATGTTTTTTGTATCGCAGAGTATCCATATCAAACGAAGTCCAAATGCAATAAAATTTCACGGAGAATTATTTTGGAATATATGTGATTTTTCGGAGGTGGAAGCTACGTAAATGGGGGCCCATAGGCCCCACAACCCACTAGGGCGCGCCATAGGTGCCTGGCGCGCCCAGGTGTCTTATGCCCACTTGGAACGTTGGTTGGAGTTATACTTTGGGCGCAAGGAAGCTTATATCCGGAAAAAACTCATGTAAAAATCCCAGCGCAATCGGAGTTACGGATCTCCGGGAATATAAGAAACGGTTTTCGGCCAGATCTGGGGAACGCGAAAGAGAGGGAGACACATAGACATATCCAATCTCGAGGGGCTCTTGCCCTCCCATGCCATGGAGACCAAGGACCAAAGGGAGAACCCTTCTCCCACCTAGGGAGGAGGCCAAGGAAGAAGGATAAGGAGGGGGGCTCTCTCCCCCTCGCTTCCGGTGGCGTCGGAGTGCCACTGGGGCAACGATCGGGACGGCGATCTACATCAACAATCTTGCTACCGTCCACACCAACTCTCTCCCCCTCATTGCAGCGATGTAACACCTCTTTCCCCCCGTTGTAGTGTCTACTTAAACATGGTGCTCAACTCCATATATTATTTTGTATCTATAATTTTTGATTGTTTCATGCCAATATTATACAAGTTTTACATACTTTTGGCAACTTTTTATATGATTTATTGGACTAACCTATTGATCCAGTGCCAAGTGCCAGTTCCTGTTTTCTGCATGTTTTTTGTATCGTAGAGTATCCATATCAAATGAAGTTCAAATGCAATAAAAATTCACGAAGAATTATTTTGGAATATATGTGATTTTTGGGAGGTGGAAGCTACGTAAACGGGGGGCCGTAGGCCCCACAACCCACCAGGGCATGCCAGAGGTGCCTGGCGCGCACAGGTGTCTTATGCCCACCTGGAACGTCGGTTGGAGCTATACTTCGGGCGCAAGGAAGCTTATATCCGGAAAAAATCGTGTAAAAATCTCAGCGCAATCGGAGTTACGGATCTTCGAGAATATAAGAAGCAGTTTTCGGCCAGATCCGGGGGACGCGAAACAGAGAGGGACAGAGAGACAGATCCAATCTCGGAGGGGCTCTCGCCCCTACCATGCCATGGAGACCAAGTACCAGAGGGAGAAATATTCTCCCACCTAGGGAGGAGGCCAAGGAAGAAGAAGAAGGAGGGGGGCTCTCTCCCCCTCGCTTCCGGTGGCGCTGGAGTGCCACCGGGGCAACGATCGGGATGACGATCTACATCAACAATCTTGCTACCCTCAATACCAACTCTCTCCCCCTTGTTGCAGCGGTGTAACACCTCTTTCCCCTCGCTATAATCTCTACTTAAACATGGTGCTCAACTCCATATATTATTTCCCAATGGTCTATGGTTATCCTATGATGTTTGAGTAGATCCGCTTTGTCATGTGGGTTAATCGTGATCTTGGTTGGTATGATTGCATATTTTATTTATGGTGCTGTCCTACTGTGCCCTCCGTTCTCGCGCAAACGTGAGGGCCCCCCGTTGTAGGGTGTTGTAATATGTTCATGGTTCGCTTATCATGGGTTGCGAGAGTGACAGAAACTTAAACCCGAGTAAGTGGGGTATGACGTATGGGAGTAAAGAGGACTTGATACTTAATGCTATGGTTGGGTTTCACGACCTTAATGATTTTTAGTAGTTGCGGATGCTTGCTAGGGGTCCAATCATAAGTGCATATGATCCAAGTAGAGAAAGTATGTTAGCTCATGCCTCTCTGTCATACAAAATTACAAGAATGATTACCGGTACTTGTTATCGATTACCTAGGGACAAATAACATTCTTGTTAACAAAAGCTATCCACTTTTATTATCTTGCGAAGTACTTCTAGTTTTATTCTTGCAAAGTAGTTCTAGCATCACACCTACAAAAATATTTTCATACTTATTTTTGGTAAAGCAAACGTCAAGTGTGCGTAGAGTTGCATCTGTGGTCGATAGAACTTGAGGGAATATTTGTTCTGCCTTTAGCTCCTCGTTGGGTTCGACACTCTTATTTATAGAAGAAGGCTACAAACGATCCCCTATACTTGTGGGTTATCAATCCTCACAAATACTGATAGGTATAGCAGTTGATTTGTCAGCCATTTGCAAAGATATCTCAAGTGTGAGCTTGTTCAAATCAAGTCTTTTATATAAAGAGAAAGGCATAACACTAACACCAACTCCCAAGTCACACAAAGCAGTTTTTACATAATTTCTTTTGATGGAGCAAGGTGTAGTTGGTATTCTCGGATCTCCAAGTTTTTTAGGAACTCCATCCATAAAAGAGTAATTAGCAAGCATGGTGGAGATTTCAGCTTCCGGTATTTTTCTTTTATTAGATATGATATATTTCATATACTTTGCATAAGGAGCCATCTTTAGGATATCCATCAAGCGGGTACGCAAAAAGACTGGCCTAAGCATTTCAGCAAAGCGTTCAAATTCTCCATCATCTTTCTTCTTAGTTGGTTTAGGTGGAAAGGGCATGGGTTTTTGTACTCATGGTTCTGTTTCCTTTCCATGTTTCCTAGGAACAAAATATCTTTTATCATATCTTTTATTTTTAGGTTGTGGGTTATCAAGGCCAATAGCAGGTTCTATCTCAACATCATTGTCTGGTTGTTTATCATTGTCTGGTTGAGTGTTTTTATGAACATCATCATCATCTTTTTCATTATCACTAGATGAATGTTCGTTACCAGATTGAATTTCAGCATCAGAGATAGATACATCATTACTAATTTCAGGAGGTTTTTCAGGTTCACTAGAGGTGTGCAAAGTCCTATTATTTTTCTTCTTCTTTTTCTTTCTAGAGGGACTAGGTGCATTAGTGTTAAGTCTTTGTGAATCTTGTTCAATTCTCTTAGGGTGCCCCTCGGGATAAAGTGGTTCCTAAGTCATTCTACCTCCTCTAGTCACTACTCTAATAGCATGATCATTCATATTATTATTCATTTCATCAAGTAATTCTTTTTGAGATTTAGCGACTTGTTCTAACTGAGTTTGGACCATAGAAGCATGTTTTCCCACACCCCTAACATCATTAGAGATTCTAAATAACAAGAGTGAGCAATCATATCAGAGTTATATTTCAATTGTTTCATGACATTGGCATTGAAGTGATCTTGTTTCATAATATAGTTATCAAAATCATAAAGGCATTGACTAGGATGCTTATTGTAAGGGATATCATCTTCATAAAACTTGGACAAAGAATTTACCTCAACCACCTTGGATGGTGGTATGTTAAGTCCATGTATTTCTGTAATAGGTGGTAAATTTTTAACATCCTCTGCTTTAATACCTTTTTCCTTCATACTTTTATTTGCCTCTTGCATATCTTCGGGACTAAGATATAGAATTCCTCTCTTCTTCAGAGTTGGTTTAGGCAATGGTTCCGGAAGAGTCCGGTCATCATAATTTTTCAATATATTATTCAATAATTCCTCAACTTGTTCAACAGTCCTTTCCCTGAAAAAACAACCAGCACAACTATCTAGGAAATCCCTAGAAGCATAAGTTAATCCATTATAGAAGATATCAAGTATTTTATTTTTCTTAAGTGGATGATCGATACGTCTCCAACGTATCTATAATTTTTGATTGTTCCATGCTATTATTTATGAAGTCTTGGATGTTTAATGGGATTTATCATTCACTTTTATATCATTTTTGGGACTAACCTACTAACCCAAAGGCCCAGTCCATATTGTTGTTTTTTGCCTACTTCAGGGTTTTGCAGAAAAGGAATATCAAACGGAGTCCAAACGAAATGAAACCTTCGCGAGAGATATTTTTGGAGAAAATCACGCACGCGGAGCTTGATGACCAAGTCAGGGGACAGAGAGGTGGCCCTCGAGGGTGGGGGACGCGCCCCCCTTCCCAGGGCGCCTCCCTGCCTCGAGGCCCCCTCGTGTGGCCCCCGGTGCCCTCCTTCTTCCTATATAAGTCCACGTACCCCAGAAACTCCATACGCAGAGAGAAAACCCTAATTCCACCGCCGTAGCTTCTGTTCCCATGGAGATCCCATCTTCGAGCCTGTTCCGGAGCTCCACCGGAGGGGGATCCATCACGGAGGCCTTCATCATCATCATCATCGCCCTCACCACGAGTTGTGAGTAGTTTACCACAGACCTTCGGGTCCATAGCTAGTATCTAGATGGCTTCTTCTCTCTCTCAGGATCTCAATACAAAGTTCTCCTCGGTCTTTGAGGAATCTATTCGATGTAATATCTTTTTGCGGGTGTTTGTCGAGATCCGATGAATTGTGAGTTTATGATCAAGGTTATCTATGAAAGATATTTGGTTCTTCTCTGAACTTTTTATGTGTGCTCATAATATCCTTGCAAGTCTCTTCGAATTATTGGTTTGGTTTGGCCTACTAGATCTATAGTTCTTGCAATGGGAGAAGTGCTTGGCTTTGGGTTCAATCTTGCAGTGTCCTTTCCCAGTGACAGTAGGGGCAGCAAGGCACGTGTTGTATTGTTGCCATCGAGGATAAAAAGATGGGGTTTACATCATATTGCTTGAGTTTATCCGTCTACATCATGTCATCTTGCTTAAAGCGTTACTCTGTTCTTATGAACTCAATACACTAGATGCATGCTGGATAGCGGTCGATGTGTGGAGTAATAGTAGTAGATGCACGCAGGAGTCAGTCTACTTGTCTTGGACATGAAGCATATATACAATGATCATGCCTAGATAGTCTCATAATTATTCTCTTTTCTATCAATTGCTCGACAGTAATTTGTTTACCCGCCGTAGAATATCGCTATCATGAGAGAAGCCACTAGAGAAAACTATGACCCCCAGGTCTATTCTCAACATATCAATCTACATCTACTTTATTTTTACCGCTTTTATTTGCTATTTTATTAAACCAAAAATACCAAAATATCAACTATCATCTCTATCAGATCTCACTCTCGTAAGTGACCGTAAAGGGATTGACAACCCCTTATCGCGTTGGCTGCGAAGTTCTTATTTGTTTGTGCAGGTGCGAGGGATTGGCGCGTGGTCTCCTACTGGATTGATACCTTGGTTCTCAAAAACTGAGGGAAATACTTACGCTACTGTGCTGCATCTCCCTTTCCTCTTCGAGGGAATACAACGCAAGCTCAAGAGGTAGCAAGAAGAATTTCTGGCGCCGTTGCCGGGGAGGCTTACGCAAAAGTCATATACCAAGTACCTATCACAAACCCTTATCCTTCGCATTACATTTATTTGCCTCTCGTTTTCCTCTCCCCCACTTCACCCTTGCCGTTTTATTTTCCCTTCTTCTGCTGTGTGTTTATCGTTCGCTTGCCTCTTGTTTGCTCGTGTGCTGCTTGCTTGCTTGTCATTATGGCTCTCCCCACTAGTGTTGACCCTCACCTCAAGAGGCTCGAGGAAATTGAAAACAATGTTAGACATTTTATGACTATACAATTTGAGCATAATGACTTCTTGAGAAGCGAGCTTAAAGAACAGAAATTTTTTATGGAATATATGAATAAGGACCTTGATGATATGTCTAAGGAATTTTATGGCTTGAAATCTCAGTTTGCTCGTCTTGAGAACTTAATTGCCCAAATTTCGGATAAACAGTCCACCTTGATTAATAAGATGTCTGCTAAACCGGAAGAGCATGAAAATAAAGATGGAGATCTGAAAGTTATTGATGTGTCTCCTATTAGATCCTTGTTTTCTAGTATTAATCTTGATGAGAATAGGATTGGAGATGATTCTGCCTTAAGGTGTCCCAATGATTCGGATTTTTTAGATCTTGATGCTAAAATCGCTAAAAGTGGGAACGAGGAGATTAAAACTTTGCATAGTGATGAACCAACTACTTTGGATTTCAAGGGATTCAATTATGATAATTGCTCTTTGATTGATTGTATTTCCTTGTTGCAATCCGTGCTAAATTCTCCGCATGCTTATAGTCAAAATAAAGCTTTCACTAAACATATAGTCGATGCTTTGATGCAATCTTATGAAGAAAAACTTGAGTTGGAAGTTTATATACCTAGAAAGCTTTATGATGAGTGGTAACCTACTATAAAAATAAAAATAAAAGATCATGAATGCTATGCTTTGTGTGATTTGGGTGCCAGTGTCTCCACTATCCCAAAAACTTTGTGTGATTTGCTAGGGTTCCATGAGCTTGATGATTGTTCTTTAAGTTTGCATCTTGCGGATTCCACTATTAAGAAACCTATGGGAAGAATTAATGATCTTCTTATTGTTGCCAATAGGAATTATGTGTCCGTAGATTTCATTGTTCTTGATATAGATTGCAATCCTTCATGTCTTATTATTCTTGGTAGACCTTTCCTTAGAACGATTGGTGCAATTATTGATATGAAGGAAGGAAATATTAGATTCCAATTTCTATTAAGGAAAGGTATGGAACACTTTCCTAGAAAGAAAATAAAATTACCATATGAATCTATCATGAGAGCCATTTATGGATTGCCTTCCAAAGATGGCATTACCTAGATCTATCTTGTATCGTGCCTAGCTAGGGGCGTAAAACGGTAGCGCTTGTTGGGAGGCAACCCAATTTTTGGTTTTTTGTTTTTTGTTGCTGTTAGAGAATAAATTTTTGCATCTAGCCTCTTATTAGATGTGGTTTCGTGTTTTGTTTAGTGTTTGTGCCAAGTAGAAACTTTGGGAAGACTTGTGTGAAGTTTATATGATCTTGCTGTGAAAAACAGAATCGTTAATGCTCGCTAAAATAGTCGTGGGATTTTACTGGAGCGTGATTTTTAGTTGATTCTTTTTGCTTCTGATTTTTAGGAAGATTGCGCAAATTTAAAAATTTAGTTTAAATTTTTTGGAGTTCCTGAAATAGGCGATCCCTGCAGATTACTACAGACTGTTTTGTCTTTGACAGATTCTGTTTTTCGTGTGTTGTTTGCTTATTCCGATGCATCTATGAGTAATATTGGAGGATATGAACCATAGAGAAGTTGGAGTACAGTAGGTTTAACACCAATATAAACAAAGAATGAATTCATTGCTGTACCTTTGAGTAGTGGTTTGCTTTCTTATACTAACGGAGCTCACGAGAATTTTTGTCTAAGTTTTGTGTTGTGAAGTTTTCAAGTTTTGAGTATTGCTTTGATGGACTATGGAACAAAGGGTATCAAAGGCCTAAGCTTGGGTATGCCCATGGCACCCCAAGTAAATTCAAGATAATCAAAAGCCTAATCTTGGGGATGCCCCGGGAAGGCATCCCCTCTTTCGTCTTTATCCATCGGTAACTATACTTGGAGCTATATTTTTATTTGCAACATGTTATGTGTTTTGCTTGGAGCGTCTTGTATAATTTGAGTCTTTGCTTGTTAGTTTTCCACAATCATCCTTGCTGGACACACCTATTCGAGAGAGTTAAATACAGCCTAGAAATTATTAGAACACTCTATGTGCTTCACCTATATCTTTTGAGTTGAATAGTTTTTGCTCTAGCACTTCACTTATATCTTTTAGAGCATGGTGGTGGTAATATTTTGTAGAAATTGTTAAACTCTCATGCTTCACTTATATCTATTTGAGAGTCTATTAAAACAGCATGGTAATGTGTTTAGGCTAAAGAAACTAGTCTTCACATGATAAACATCCAATGTCAATGTTGTAAAAAAAATCACACCAGGTGCACTGAATAGAATGAGATGTTGGATGCTTGATAATTGTTTTGAGATATGAGGATAGTGATATTAGAGTCATGCTAGTGGAGTTATTATGAAATTGAGAAATACTCGTGTTAAGTTTAGTGATTCCCGTATCATGCACGTATGGTGAACCGTTGTGTGACTAAGTTAAAGCATGAGGTATTTGTAGAGTGTCAACCTTTGTGTGGAGGTCGGGGGCGCACGATGGTTAACTCCTACCAACCTCCCCCCTAGGAGCATGTGTTGATTTCTTTGTTTTGATGACTCGCAGATATTTGCAATAAGTATATGAGTTCTTATGACTAATGTTGAGTCCATGGATTATACGCACTCTCACCCTTCCACCATTGCAAGCCTCTCTTGTACCGCGCAACTTTCGCCGGTGCCATAAACCCACTAGATATCCTTCCTCAAAACTGCCACCATATTGTTCCTCAAAACAGCCATCATACCTACCTATCATGGCATTTCCATAGCCATTTCGAGATATATTGCCATGCAACTTTCCATCATTCCGTTTATATGACACACATCATATTATCATATTGCCATGCATGATCATGTAGTTGACATTGTATTTGTGGCAAGGCCACCATGCATAACTTTTCATACATGTCACTCTTGTTTCATTGCACATACCGGTACACCGTCAGAGGCATTCATATAGAGTCATACTTTGTTGTAGTATCGAGTTGTAATATCAAGTTGTAATGAAAGTGTGATGATCGTCATTATTAGAGCATTGTCCCATGGGAGGAAAGGCTAAATCTATAAAGCCCCTCCGCAAAAAAAAGGAGAAAGGCCAAAGAAAAAAGAAAGGCTGCCCCCCCCCCCCAAAGGGACAATTTCTACTATCTTTTTCCACACTTGCGCTTCAAAGTAGCATCATGTTCTTCATTGTAGAGAGTCTCATGCTTAGTCACTTTCATATACTAGTGGGAATTTTTCGTTATAGAACTTGGCTTGATTTTTCAACGATGGGCTTCCTCAAATGCCCTAGGTCTTCGTGAGCAAGCAAGTTGGATGCACACCCACTAGTTCCTTTTGTTGAGCTTTCATTCATACTTAGCTCTAGTGCATCCGTTGCATGGCAATCCCTACTCACTCACATTGATATCTATTGATGGGCATCTCCATAGCCCGTTGATACGCCTAGTCGATGTGAGACTATCTCCCTCCTTTTTGTCTTCTCCACAACCACCTCTATTCCACCCATAGTGCTATATCCATGGCTCACGCTCATGTATTGCGTGAAAGTTGAAAGGTTTGAAAAGATAGAGTATTAAAACAAATGCTTGGCCGAAATCGAGGTTGTGCATGATAACGAGGGATCATAGTCAACACTATATGATTTTGTAGGGATAACTTCCTTTAGCCGTAGTATTTTCAGAAGACATGATTGCTTTGTTAGTATTGCTTGAAGTATTGTTATTTCTTATGTCAATATAGACTTTTATCTTGAATCTTTCAGATCTGAACATTCATGCCACAATTAAGAGAATTACATTGAAAAACTATATTGGTTAGCATTCCACATCAAAAATTTCTTTCTATATCATTTACCTACTCGAGGACGAGAAGGAATTAAGCTTGGGGGTGCTTGATACGTCTCCAATGTATCTATAATTTTTTATTGTTCCATGCTATTATTTATGAAGTCTTGGATGTTTAATGGGCTTTATCATTCACTTTTATATCATTTTTGGGACTAACCTACTAACCCAAGGGCCGAGTCCAGATTGCTGTTTTTTTGCCTCTTTCAGGGTTTTGCAGAAAAGGAATATCAAACGGAGTCCAAACAGAATGAAACCTTCGCGAGAGATATTTTTGGAGAAAATCACGCACGTGGAGCTTGAGGACCAAGTCAAGGGATAGAGAGGTGGCCCTCGAGGGTGGGGGGCGCGCCCCCTTCCTAGGGCGCGCCCCCTGCCTCGAGGCCCCCTCGTGTGGCCCCCGGTGCCCTCGTTCTTCCTATATAAGTCCACGTACCCTAGAAACTCCATACGCAGAGAGAAAATCCTAATTCCACCGCCGTAGCTTCTGTTCCCGTGGAGATCCCATCTTGGAGCCTGTTTCGGAGCTCCACCGGAGGGGGATCCATCACGGAGGCCTTCATCATCATCATCATCGCCCTCACCACGAGTTCTGAGTAATTTACCACAGACCTTCGGGTCCATAGCTAGTATCTAGATGGCTTCTTCTATCTCTGGATCTCAATACAAAGTTCTCCTCGGTCTTCGAGGAGATCTATTCGATGTAATCTCTTTTTGCGGTGTGTTTGTCGAGATCCGATGAATTGTGAGTTTATGATCAAGGTTATCTATGAAAGATATTTGGTTCTTCTCTGAACTTTTTATGTGTGCTCATAATATCCTTGCAAGTCTCTTCGAATTATTGGTTTGGTTTGGCCTACTAGATCTATAGTTCTTGCAATGGGAGAAGTGCTTGGCTTTGGGTTCAATCTTGCGGTGTCCTTTCCCAGTGACAGTAGGGGCAGCAAGGCACGTATTGTATTGTTGCCATCGAGGATAAAAAGATGGGGTTTACATCATATTGCTTGAGTTTATCCCTCTACATCATGTCATCTTGCTTAAAGCGTTACTCTGTTCTTATGAACTCAATACACTAGATGCATGCTGGATAGCGGTCGATGTGTGGAGTAATAGTAGTAGATGTAGGCAGGAGTCGGTCTACTTGTCTCGGACGTGATGCCTATATACAATGATCATGCCTAGATACTCTCATAATTATTCGCTTTTCTATCAATTGCTCGACAGTAATTTGTTTACCCGCCGTAGAATATCGCTATCATGAGAGAAGCCACTAGAGAATACTATGGCCCCCAGGTCTATTCTCAACATATCAATCTACATCTACTTTACTTTTACCGCTTTTATTTGCTGTTTTATTAAACCAAAAATACCAAAAATATCAACTATCATCTCTATCAGATCTCACTCTCGTAAGTGACCGTAAAGGGATTGACAACCCCTTATCGCTTTGGCTGCGAAGTTCTTATTTGTTTGTGCAGGTGCGATGGACTCGCGCGTGGTCTCCTACTGGATTGATACCTTGGTTCTCAAAAACTGAGGGAAATACTTACGCTACTGTGCTGCATCTCCCTTTCCTCTTCGAGGGAATACAACCCAAGCTCAAGAGGCAGCAATGATCAGGAAAATCATTTAGCAATTCGAGAAGCTTCCCCCAAAATTGTGGGAGACTGTCTTCTTCAATTTGCACAATATTAAATATTTCCTGCAAGGCAACTTGTTTCTTATGAGCAGGGAAATATTTTTTAGAGAAGTAATAAATCATGTCCTCGGGACTACGCACACAACTATGAGTAAGAGTATTGTACCAAGCTGCGGCATCGCCCTTTAATGAGAATGGAAATAAATCGAGAATATAATAGTAGCGAATTTTCTCATCATGAGCAAATAGGGTGGCTATATCATTGAATCATGACAACCCACAAGTGTAGGGGATCGCAACAGTTTTCGAGGGTAAAGTATTCAACCCAAATTTATTGATTCGACACAAGGGGAGACAAAGAATACTCTTAAGTATTAGTAGCTGAGTTGTCAATTCAACCACACCTGGAAACTAATTTAGTAGCAAAGTAATATGGAAGTAACGGTAGTGTTTTTGTAGTGATTGTAATAGTAGTAGCAGAAAAGTAAATAAGCAACAAGCAATATGTGAAAAGCTCATAGGCATTGGATCGATGATGGGGAATTATGTCGGATGTGATTCCTCATGTAATAGTTATAACCTAGGGTGACACAGAACTAGCTCCAATTCATCAATGTAATGTAGGCATGTATTCCGAATATAGTCATACGTGCTTATGGAAAAGAACTTGCATGACATCTTTTGTCCTACCCTCCCGTGGCAGCGGCGTCCTAGTGGAAACTAAGGATATTAAGGCCTCCTTTTAATAGAGTACCAGACCAAAGCATTAACACATAGTGAATACATGAACTCCTCAAACTACGGTTATCACCGGGAGTGGCCCCGATTGTTGCCTGTGTTGCAAGGTGTGAAGTTGAGTAAGACTCAATGCCCGACCACTTCAGAAGATAGAGAGAAAATGAAAGTCATTCCCTATGCCTCAGCCATAGGATCTATCTATTGGGGAACGTAGTATTTTAAAATTTTCCTACGATCACGCAAGATCTATCTACCAGATGCATAGCAACGAGAGGGAAGAGTGTGTCTACGTACCCTCGTAGACCGGAAGCGGAAGTGTCAAGTGACGCGGTTGATGTAGTCGAACTTCTTCGCGATTCAACCGATCAAGCACCGAACGTACGGCACCTCCGCGTTCAGCACACGTTCAGCTTGATGACGTCCCACGAGCTCTTGATCCAGTTGAGCTTCACGGGAGAGTTTCGTCAGCACGACGGCGTGGTGACGGATATGATGTATTCACCGGCGCAGGGCTTCGCCTAAGCACCGCGACGATATGACCGAGGTGTGTTTCTGTGGAGGGGGGCACCGTACACGGCTGGAACAATTCAACTTGTGTGTCTTTGGGTGCCCCCCTGCCCCCGTATATAAAGGAGCAAGGGGGAGGCCGGCCGGCCCTTCTATGGTGCGGCTAGGAGTGCAATCCTACTAGGAATAGGATTGCAATCCTATTCCTAGTAGGAACTACCAAAGAAGGAAGAGAGGGAAAGCAAAAGAAGGAGAGGTGGCGCCCCCCAATCCTAGTCCAACTAGGAACCCTAGGTGGGGCGCCGGCCAGCCCCTATGGGCTGCCTCTCTCTTTTCCATAAGGCCCACTATGGACCATCCCCCCTCGTAGGGGGTTCCGGTAACCCCCTCCGGCAATCCCGTTAAATCCGAAACTTTTCCGGAACACTTCCGGTGTCCGAATATAGTCGTCCAATATATCAATCTTTATGTCTCGGACATTCCGAGACTCCTCGTCATGTCCGTGATCTCATCCGGGACTCCGAACTACCTTGGGTACATCAAAACTCATAAACTCATAATACCGATCGTCATCAAACGTTAAGCGTGCGGACCCTACGGGTTCGAGAACTATGTAGACATGACCGAGACTCATCTCCGGTCAATAACCAATAGCGGAACCTGGATGCTCATATTGGCTCCTACATATTCTACGAAGATCTTTATCGGTCAAACCGCATAACAACATACGTTGTTCCTTTTGTCATCGGTATGTTACTTGCCCGAGATTCGATCGTCGGTATCTCCATACCTAGTTCAATCTCGTTACCGGCAAGTCTCTTTACTCGTTCCGTAACACATCATCTTGTGACTAACTCATTAGTCTTTTGCTTGCAAGGCTTATTGTGATGTGTGTTACCGAGAGGGCCCAGAGATACCTCTCCGACACTCGGAGTGACAAATCCTAATCTTGATCTATGCCAACACCACGAATACTTTTGGAGACACCTGTAGAGCATCTTTATGATCACCCAGTTACGTTGTGACGTTTGATAGCACACAAGGTGTTCCTACGGTATTCGGGAGTTGCATAATCTCATAGTCATAGGAACATGTATAAGTCATGAAGAAAGCAATAGCAGTAAAACTAAACGATCAAAGTGCTATGCTAACGGATGGGTCTAGTCCATCACATCATTCTCCTAATGATGTGATCCCGTTGATCAAATGACAACTCATGTCTATGGTTAGGAAACATAACCATCTTTGATCAATGAGCTAGTCTAGTAGAGGCATACTAGGGACATACTGTTTTGTCTATGTATCCACACATGTACTAAGTTTCTGGTTAATACAATTCTAGCATGAATAATAAACATTTATCATGATATAAGGAAATATAAATAACAACTTTATTATTGCCTCTAGGGCATATTTCCTTCAGTCTCCCACTTGCACTAGAGTCAATAATCTAGCTCACATCGCCATGTGATTTAATACCGATAGTTCACATCGTTATGTGAATAACACCCATAGTTCACATCACCATGTGACCAACACCCAAAGGGTTTACTAGAGTCAATAATCTAGTTCACATCGCTATGTGATTAATACCCAAGAGTAATAAGGTGTGATCATGTTTTGCTTGTGAGAGAAGTTTAGTCAACGGGTCTGTCACATTCAGATCCGTATGTATTTTGCAAATTTCTATGTCTACAATGCTCTGCATGGAGCTACTCTAGCTAATTGCTCCCACTTTCAATACGCATCCAGATTGATACTTAGAGTCATCTGGATTTAGTGTCAAAGCTTGCATCGGCGTAACCCTTTACGACGAACTTTTTATCACCTCCATAATCGAGAAATATTTCCTTTAGTCATCCAATTACTAAGGATAATTTTGACCGCTGTACAGTGATCTACTCCTGGATCACTATTGTACATCCCTGTCAAACTCATGGCAAGGTACACAACGTGTTTTGTACACAGCATGGCATACTTTATAGAACCTATGGCTGAGGCATAGGGAATGACTTTCATTCTCTCTATATTTTTCTGCCGTGGTCTGGCTTTGAGTCCTACTCAACTTCACACCTTACAAGTCAGGCAAGAACTCCTTCTTTGACTGATCCATTTTGAACTACTTCAAAATCTTATCAAGGTATGTACTCATCGTAAGTCTTATCAAGCGTCTTGATCTATCTCTATAGATCTTGATGCCCAATATGTAAGCAGCTTCACCAAGGTCTTTCTTTGAAAAACTCCTTTCAAACACTCCTTTATGCTTTCC
The DNA here is from genome assembly GCA_902687465.1 of Secale cereale. Taxonomy (NCBI): domain Eukaryota; kingdom Viridiplantae; phylum Streptophyta; class Magnoliopsida; order Poales; family Poaceae; genus Secale; species Secale cereale. The sequence goes on from LR738709.1 coordinate 412,081,708, forward strand.
AGAAAATTCTACATCATTTCCGATCGACAATATGTCATTCACATATACTTATCAGAAAGGTTGTAGTGCTCCCACTCACTTCTTGTAAATACAGGCTTCACCGCAAGTCTGTATAAATCTATATGCTTTGATCAACTTATCAAAGCGTATATTCCAACTCCGAGATGCTTGCACCAGTCCATAGATGGATCGCTGGAGCTTGCACATTTTGTTAGCACCTTTAGGATTGACAAGACCTTCTGGTTGCATCATATACAATCCATTAAAGAATGCAATTTTGTTATCCATTTGCCAGATTTCATAAAATGCGGCAATTGCTAACATGATTCGGACAGACTTAAGCATCGCTACGGGTGAGAAAGTCTCATCGTAGTCAACTCCTTGAGCTTGTCGAAAACCTTTCGCAACAAGTCGAGCTTTGTAAACAGTAACATTACCGTCAACGTCGGTCTTCCTCTTGAAGATCCATTTATTTTCGATGGCTTGCCGATCATCGGGCAAGTCAACCAAAGTCCACACTTTGTTCTCATACATGGATCCCATCTCAGATTTCATGGCCTCAAGCCATTTTGCGGAATCTGGGCTCATCATCGCTTCCTCATAGTTCGTAGGTTCATCATGGTCTAGTAACATGATTTCCAGAATTGGGTTGCCGTACCACTCTGGTGCGGAACGTACTCTGGTTGATCTACGACGTTCAGCAGAAACTTGATCCGAAGTTTCATGATCATCATCATTAACTTCCTCACTAATTGGTGTAGGAATCACTGGAACAATTTTCTGTGATGTACTACTTTCCAATCCGGGAGAAGGTACAATTACCTCTTTAAGTTCTACTTTCCTCCCACTCACTTCTTTCGAGAGAAACTCCTTCTCTAGAAAGGATCCACTCTTAGCAACAAAGACCTTGCCTTCGGATCTGTGATAGAAGGTGTACCCAACAGTTTCTTTTTTGGGTATCCTATGAAGATTTACTTCTCCGATTTGGGTTCGAGCTTATCATGTTGAAACTTTTTCACATAAGCATCGCAGTCCCAAACTTAAAGAAATGACAACTTAGGTTTCTCGTCAAACCACAGTTCATACGGTGTCATCTCCACGGATTTAGATGGTGCCCTATTTAACGTGAATGTAGCTGTCTCTAATGCATAACCCCAAAAGCAATAGTGGTAGATCGGTAAGAGACATCATCGATCGCACCATATCTAATAAAGTACGGTTATGACGTTCGGACACACCATTACACTGTGGTGTTCCAGGTGGCGTGAGTAGTGAAACTATTTCACATTGTTTTTACTGAAGGCCAAACTCGCTAACTCAAATATTTTACCTCTACGATCATATCGTAGAAACCCTTATTTTCTTGTTACGATGATTCTCCACTTCACTCTGAAATTCTTTGAACTTTTCAAATGTTTCAGACTTGTGCTTCATTAAGTAGATATACCCATATCTGCTCAAATCATCAGTGAAGGTCAGAAAATAACGATACCCGCCGCGAGCTTCAACACTCATTGGCCCACATACATCAGTATGTATGATTTCCAACAAATCTGTTGCTCGCTCCACAGTTCCGGAGAACGGAGTTTTAGTCATCTTGCCCATGAGGCATGGTTCGCAAGCACCAAGTGATTCATAATCAAGTGATTCCAGAATTCCATCACTATGGAGTTTCTTCATGCGCTTTACACCAATATGACCTAAACGGCAGTGCCACAAATAAGTTGCACTATCATTATTAACCTTGCATCTTTTGGCTTTAATATTATGAATATGTGTATCACACGATCGAGATCCAACAAACCATTTTCATTGGGTGTATGACCATAGAAGGTTTTATTCATGTAAACAGAACAACAATTATTCTCTAACTTACATGAATAACCGTATTGCAATAAACATGATCAAATCATATTCATGCTCAACACAAACACCAAATAACACTTATTTAGTTTCAACACTAATCCCGAAAGTATAGGGAGTGTGCGATGATGATCATATCAATCTTGGAACTACTTCCAATACACATCGTCACTTCATCCTTTAACTAGTTTCTGTTCATTATGCAACTCCCATTTTGAGTTACTACTCTTTAGCAACTAAACCAGTATCAAATACCGAGGGGTTGCTATGAGCACTAGTAAAATACACATCAATAATCTGTATATCAAATATACCTTTGTTCACTTTGCCATCCTTCTTATCCGCCAAGTATCTAGGGCAGTTCCACTTCCAGTGACCATTTCCTTTGCAGTAGAAGCACTTGTTTCAGGCTTGAGTTTAGCTTTGGGTTTGTTCATGGGAGTGACAACTTGCTTGTCATTCTTCTTGAAGTTCCCCTTCTATCCCTTTGCCCTTTACTTGAAACAAGTGGTCTTGTTAACCATCAACACTTGATGCTCTTTCTTGATTTCTACCTTCGCCGATTTCAGCATCGCGAAGAGCTCGGGAATTACTTTCGTCATCCCTTGCATATTATAGTTCATCACAAAGTTCTACTAACTTGGTGATAGTGACTAGAGAACTTTGTCAATTACTATCTTATCTGGAAGATTAACTCCCACTTGATTCAAGTAATTGTAGTACCCAGACAATCTGAGCACATGCTCACTGGTTGAGCTATTCTCCTCCATCTTGTAGGCAAAGTACTGTCAGAAGTCTTATACCTCTCGACACGGGCATGAGTATGAAATACTAATTTCAACTCTTGGAACATCTTATATGCTCCGTGGCGTTCAAAACGTTTTTGAAGTCCCGGTTCTAAGCCGTAAAGCATGGTGCACTTAAACTATCAAGTAGTCATCATACCGAGCTTTTGTCAAAACGTTCATAACGTCTACATTTGCTCCTGCAACAGGTCTGTCACCTAGCGGTGCATCAATGACATAATTCTCTGTGCAGCAATGAGGATAATCCTCAGATCACGGAACAATTCCGCATCATTGCTACTAACATCTTTCAACTTAGTTTTCTCTAGGAACATATAAAAATAAATGTGGAGCAACATCGCGAGCTATTGATCTACAACATAGATATGCTAATACTACCAGGACTAAGTTCATGATAAATTAAAGTTCAATTTAATCATATTACTTAAGAACTCCCACTTAGATAGACATCCCTCTAGTCATCTAAATGATCACGTGATCCAAATCAACTAAACCATGTCCGATCATCACGTGAGATGGAGTAGTTTCAATGGTGAACATCTTATGTTGATCATATCTACTATATGATTCACGCTCGACCTTTCGGTCTCCAGTGTTCCGAGGCCATATCTGCATATGCTAGGCTCGTCAAGTTTAACCCGAGTATTCTGCGTGTGCAAAACTGGCTTACACCCGTTGTATTTGAACGTAAAGCTTATCACACCCGATCATCACGTGGTGTCTCGGCACGACGAACTTTCGCAACGGTGCATACTCAGGGAGAACACTTATACCTTGAAATTTAGTAAGGGATCATCTTATAATGCTACTGTCGTTCTAAGCAAAATAAGAAGCATAATAAGATAAACATCACATGCAATCAAAATATGTGACATGATATGGCCATCATCATCTTGTGCTTTTGATCTCCATCTCCAAAGCACCGTCATGATCACCTTCGTCACCGGCGCGACACCTTGATCTCTATCGTAGCATCGTTGTCGTCTCGCCAACTATTGCTTCTACGACTATCGCTACCACTTAGTGATAAAGTAAAGCAATTACATGGCGATTGCATTTCATACAATAAAGCGACAACCATATGGCTCCTGCCAGTTGCCGATAACATTACAAAACATGATCATCTCATACAAAACCGTATAACTCATCATGTCTTGACCATATCACATCACAACATGCCCTGCAAAAACAAGTTAGACGTCCTCTACTTTGTTGTTGCAAGTTTTACGTGGCTGCTACGGGCTTAGCAAGAACCGTTCTTACCTACGCGTACAAAACCACAACGATGTTTCGTCAAGTATGTGCTGTTTTAACCTTCACAAGGACCGGGCGTAGCCACACTTGATTCAGCTAAAGTGAGAGAGACAGACACCCGCCAGTCACCTTTAAGCAACGAGTGCTCGTAACGGTGAAACCAGTCTCGCGTAAGCGTACGCGTAATGTCGGTCCGGGCCGCTTCATCTCACAATACCGCCGAAGCAAAGTATGACATGCTGGTAAGCAGTATGACTAGTATCGCGCACAACTCATTGTGTTCTACTCGTGCATATCATCTACGCATAGACCTGGCTCATGATGCCACTGTTGGGGAACGTAGTATTTTAAAATTTTCCTACGATCACGCAAGATCTATCTACCAGATGCATAGCAACGAGAGGGAAGAGTGTGTCTACGTACCCTCGTAGACTGGAAGCGGAAGCGTCAAGTAACGCGGTTGATGTAGTCGAACTTCTTCGCGATTCAACCGATCAAGCACCGAACGTACGGCACCTCCGCGTTCAGCACACGTTCAGCTTGATGACGTCCCATGAGCTCTTGATCCAGTTGAGCTTCACGGGAGAGTTTCGTCAGCACGACGGCGTGGTGACAGATATGATGTATTCACCGGCGCAGGGCTTCGCCTAAGCACCGCGACGATATGACCGAGGTGTGTTTCTGTGGAGGGGGGCACCGCACACGGCTGGAACAATTCAACTTGTGTGTCTTTGGGTGCCCCCCTGCCCCCGTATATAAAGGAGCAAGGGGGAGGCCGGCCGGCCCTTCTATGGTGCGGCTAGGAGTGCAATCCTACTAGGAATAGGATTGCAATCCTATTCCTAGTAGGAACTACCAAAGAAGGAAGAGAGGGAAAGCAAAAGAAGGAGAGGTGGCGCCCCCCAATCCTAGTCCAACTAGGAACCCTAGGTGGGGCGCCGGCCAGCCCCTATGGGCTGCCTCTCTCTTTTCCATAAGGCCCACTATGGACCATCCCCCCTCGTAGGGGGTTCCGGTAACCCCCTCCGGCAATCCCGTTAAATCCGAAACTTTTCCGGAACACTTCCGGTGTCCGAATATAGTCGTCCAATATATCAATCTTTATGTCTCGGACATTCCGAGACTCCTCGTCATGTCTGTGATCTCATCCGGGACTCCGAACTACCTTCGGTACATCAAAACTCATAAACTCATAATACCGATCGTCATCAAACGTTAAGCGTGCGGACCCTACGGGTTCGAGAACTATGTAGACATGACCGAGACTCATCTCCGGTCAATAACCAATAGCGGAACCTGGATGTTCATATTGGCTCCTACATATTCTACGAAGATCTTTTATCGGTCAAAACCGCATAACAACATACGTTGTTCCTTTTGTCATCGGTATGTTACTTGCCCGAGATTCGATCGTCGGTATCTCTATACCTAGTTCAATCTCGTTACCGGCAAGTCTCTTTACTCGTTCTGTAACACATTATCTCGTGACTAACTCATTAGTCTTTTGCTTGCAAGGCTTATTATGATGTGTGTTACCGAGAGGGCCCAGAGATACCTCTCCGACACTCGGAGTGACAAATCCTAATCTTGATCTATGCCAACACCACGAATACTTTCGGAGACACCTGTAGAGCATCTTTATGATCACCCAGTTATGTTGTGACGTTTGATAGCACACAAGGTGTTCCTACGGTATTCGGGAGTTGCATAATCTCATAGTCATAGGAACATGTATAAGTCATGAAGAAAGCAATAGCAGTAAAACTAAACGATCATAGTGCTATGCTAACGGATGGGTCTAGTCCATCACATCATTCTCCTAATGATGTGATCCCGTTGATCAAATGACAACTCATGTCTATGGCTAGGAAACATAACCATCTTTGATCAATGAACTAGTCTAGTAGAGGCATACTAGGGACACTCTGTTTTGTCTATGTATTCACACATGTACTAAGTTTCCGGTTAATACAATTCTAGCATGAATAATAAACATTTATCATGATATAAGGAAATATAAATAACAACTTTATTATTGCCTCTAGGGCATATTTCCTTCACTATCATGTATGCAATGTTGTGTACCAGACTTGATGTGTGCCTTGCTATAAGTTTAGCAGGGAGGTACCAAAGTAATCCAGGAGTGGATCACTGGACAATGGTCAAGAACATCCTGAAGTACCTGAAAAGGACAAAGGATATGTTTCTCGTGTATGGAGGTGACAAAGAGCTCGTCGTAAACGGTTACGTCGACTCAAGCTTTGACACCGATCCAGATGACTCTAAGTCACAAACCGGATATGTATTTTTATTAAACGCTGGAGCTGTCAGTTGGTGCATTTCCAAGCAGAGCGTCGTGGCGGGATCTACGTGTGAAGCAGAACACATAGCTGCTTCGGAAGCAGCAAATGAAGGAGTCTGGATGAAGGAGTTCATATCCGATCTAGGTGTAATACCTAGTGCATCGGGTCCAATGAAAATCTTTTGTGACAACACTGGAGCAATAGCCTTGGCAAAGGAATCCAGGTTTCACAAGAGAACAAAGCACATCAAAAGACGCTTCAATTCCATCCGCGATCAAGTCAAGGAGGGAGACATAGAAATTTGCAAGATACATACGGATCTGAATGTTGCAGACCCGTTGACTAAGCCTCTTCCACGGGCAAAACATGATCAGCACCAAGACTCCATGGGTGTTAGAATCATTACTTTATAATCTAGATTATTGACTCTAGTTCAAGTGGGAGACTGAAGGAAATATGCCCTAGAGGCAATAATAAATATGTTATTTGTATTTCCTTATATCATGACAAATGGCTTTTATTCATGCTAGAATTGTATTAACCGGAAACTTAGTACATGTGTGAATACATAGACAGAACAGTATGTCCCTAGTATGCCTCTACTAGACTAGCTCATTGATCAAAGATGGTTATGTTTCCTGGCCATAGACATGAGTTGTCATTTGATCAACGAGATCACATCATTAGGAGAATGATGTGATGGACAAGACCCATCCGTTAGCTTAGCACTATGATCGTTTAGTTTTACTGCTATTGCTTTCTTCATGACTTATACATGTTCCTATGACTATGAGATTATGCAACTCCCGAATACCGGAGGAACACCTTGTGTGCTATCAAACGTCACAATGTAACTGGGTGATTATAAAGATGCTCTACAAGTGTCTCCGAAAGTGTTCGTGGTGTTGGCATAGATCAAGAATAGGATTTGTCACTCCGAGTGTCGGAGAGGTATCTCTGGGCCCACTCGGTAATACACATCATAATAAGCCTTGCAAGCAAACGACTAATGAGTTAGTCACGAGATGATGTATTACGGAACAAGTAAAGAGACTTGCTGGTAATGAGACTGAACTAGGTATTGAGATACCGACGATCGAATCTCGGGCAAGTAACATGCCGATGACAAAGGGAACAACGTATGTTGTTATGCGGTTTGACCGATAAAGATCTTCGTAGAATATGTAGGATCCAATATGAGCATCCAGGTTCCGCTATTGGTTATTGACCGGAGATGAGTCTCGGTCATGTCTACATAGTTCTCGAACCCGTAGGGTCCGCACGCTTAACGTTTGATGACAATCGGTATTATGAGTTTATGAGTTTTGATGTACCGAAGGTATTTCAAAGTCCCGGATGAGATCACGGACATGACGAGGAGTCTCGGAATGTTCGAGACATAAAGATCGATATATTGGACGACTATGTTTGAACACCGGAAGGGTTTCGGAAGGTTTCGGGCATATACCGGAGTACCGGGGGGTTACCGGAACCCCCCGGGGAGTTAATTGGCCTAATGGGCCATAGTGGAATGGGCGAGGAGGCGGCCAAGGTGGGGGCACGCCCCCCACAAGCCCAATCCGAATTGGGAGGGGGGTCGGCCCCCCTTTCCTTCTTCTCCCTCTCCTCCTTCCTTCCTCTCCTACTCCTAATAGGGAAAGGCCCCTCCCCTCCCCCTCTCCTTTATATACGGGGGTAGAGGCACCCCATAGACACACAAGTTGATCAGTTGACCTCTCCCAACCGTGTGCGGTGCCCCTCTCCACAAAAATACACCTCGGTCATACTGTTGCAGTGCTTAGGCGAAGCCCTGCGCCGGTAGCTTCATCATCTCCATGACCACGCTGTCGTGCTGACGAAACTCTCCCATGAAGCTCTACTGGATCAAGAGCTTGTGGGACATCATCAAGCTGAACGTGTGCTGAACGCGGAGGCTCCGTACGTTCGGTGCTTGATCGGTTGGATCACGAAGAAGTTCGACTACATCAACCGCATCACTAGACGCTTCCGCTCCCGATCTACGAGGGTACGTAGACACACTCTCCCCTCTCGTTGCTATGCATCTAGTAGATAGATCTTGCGCGATCGTAGGAATTTTTTTGAAATACTACATTCCCCATCAGTGGCATCATGAGCCAGGTCTATGCGTAGATGATATGCACGAGTAGAACACAAGTGAGTTGTGGACGATACTAGTCATACTGCTTAGCAGCATGTCATACTTTGATTCGGCGGTATTGTTGGATGAAGCGCCCCGGACCGACATTACGCGTACGCTTACGCGAGACTGGTTCTACCGATGTGCTTCGCACACAGGTGGCTGGCGGGTGTCAATTTCTCCAACTTTAGTTGAATCAAGTGTGGCTACACCTGGTCCTTGTGAAGGTTAAAACAACACATACTTGACGAAATATCATTGTGGTTTTGTATGCGTAGGTAAGAACGGTTCTTGCTAAGCCCATAGCAGCTACATAAAACTTGCAACAACAAAGTAGAGGACGTCTAACTTGTTTTTGCAGGGCATGCTGTGATGTGATATGGTCAAGACATGATAAGTGGTACGTTATTGCATGAGATGATCATGTTTTGTAAAGTTATCAGCAACTGGCAGGAGCCATATGGTTGTCGCTTTATTGTATGAAATACAATCGCCATGTAATTGCTTTACTTTATCACTAAGCGGTAGCGATAGTCGTGGAAGCAATAGTTGGCGAGACGACAACGATGCTATGATGGAGATCAAGGTGTCGCGCCGGTGATGATGGTGATCATGACGGTGCCTTGGAGATGGAGATCAAAAGCACAAGATGATGATGGCCATATCATGTCACATATTTTGATTGCATGTGATGTTTATCTTATTATGCTTCTTATTTTGCTTAGTTTGGCGGTAGCATTATAAGATGATCCCTTACAAAATTTCAAGGTACAAGTGCTCTCCTTGAGTACGCACCATTGCGAAAGTTCGTCGTGCCGAGACACCACATGATGATCGGGTGTGATAAGCTCTAGGTTCACATACAACGGGTGCAAGCCAGTTTTGCACACGCAGAATACTCGGGTTAAACTTGACGAGCCTAGCATGTACAGACATGGCCTCAGAATACTGGAGACCGAAAGGTCGAGCGTGAGTTATATAGTAGATATGATCAACATAAGATGTTCACCATTGAAAACTACTCCATCTCACGTGATGATCGGACATGGTTTTGTTGATTTGGATCACGTGATCATTTAGATGACTAGAGGGATGTCTATCTAAGTGGGAGTTCTTTAGTAATATGATTAATTGAACTTTAAGTTATCATGAACTTAGTCCTGATAGTTTTTTGCATATCTATGTTGTTGTAGATCAATGGCCCATGCTATCGTTCCTTTGAATTTTAATGCACTCCTAGAGAAAGCTAAGTTGAAAGATGATGGTAGCAATTACACGGACTGGGTCAGTAACTTGAGGATTATCGTCATTACTGCACATAAGAATTATGTCCTTGAAGCACCGCTGGGTGACAAGCCTGCTGCAAGAGCAACCCCGAACGTTATGAACGTCTGGCAAGCTTGTTCTGACGACTACACGATAGTTTAGTGTGCCATGCTTTACGGCTTAGAACCGGGACTTCAACGACGTTTTTGAATGTCATGGAGCATATGAGATGTTCCAGGAGTTGAAGCTGATATTTCAAGCAAATGCCCAGATTGAGAAATATGAGATTTCCAATAAGTTCTACAGCTGTAAGATGGAGGAGAACAGTTCTATCAGTGAACACTTGCTCAAAATGTCTGGGTACTACAATCATATGACTCAACTTGGTTGCAAAGTTTATTAAGATAGTATTATTGATAGAGTTCTTTAATCACTGCCACCAAGCTATAAAGGCTTCATGATGAACTATAACATGCAAGGGATGCAAAAGACAATTCTCGAGCTCTTTGCTATGCTCAAAGCTGCGGAGGTAGAAATCAAAAAGGAGCATCAAGTGTTGATGGTCAACAAGACCACTAGTTTCAGGAAAAAGGGCAAGGGAAAGAAGGGGAACTTCAAGAAGAATAGCAAGACAATTGATACTCCCACGAAGAAACCCAAGTCTGGAGCCAAGCCTGAAACTGAGTGCTTCTACTGCAAAGGGACTGGACACTGGAAGCGGAACTGCCCCAAGCATTTGGCGGATAAGAAGGATGGCAAGGTGAACAAAGGTATATGTGATATACATGTTATTGATGTGTACCTTACTAATGCTCGTAGTAGCACCTGTGTATTTGATACCGGTTCGGTTGCTAATATTTGTAACTCGAAACAGGGACTACGGATTAAACGAAGTTTGGCTAAGGACGAGGTGACGATGCGCATGTGAAATGATTCCAAAGTCGATGTGATCGCCGTCGGCACGCTACCTCTACATCTACCTTTGGGATTAGTTTTAGACCCGAATAATTGTTATTTGGTGCCAGCGTTAAGCAAGAACATTATATCTGGATCTTGTTTATTGTGAGACGGTTATTCATTTAAATCTCAGGATAATGGTTGTTCTATTTATATGAGTAATATGTTTTATGGTCATGCACCCTTGAAGAGTGGTCTATTCTTGTTGGATCTCGATTGTAGTGATACACATATTCATAATATTGAAGCCAAAAGATGCAAGGTTAATAATGATAGTGCAACTTATTTGTGGCACTACCGTTTAGGTCATATTGGTGTAAAGCGCATGAAGAAACTCCATAGTGATGGACTTTTGGAATCACTTGATTATGGATCACTTGGTGCTTATGAACCATGCCTCATGGGCAAGATGACTAAAACTCCGTTCTCCGGAACAATGGAGCGAGCAACAGATTTGTTGGAAATCATACATACTGATGTATGTGGACCGATGAGTGTTGAAGCTCGCGGCGGGTATCATTAATTTCTGACCTTCACTGATGATTTGAGCAGATATGGGTATATCTACTTGATGAAGCACAAGCCTGAAACATTTGAAAAGTTCAAAGAATTTCACAGTGAAGTAGAGAATCATCGTAACAAGTAAATAAAGTTTCTACGATCTGATCGTGGAGGTGAATATTTGAGTTACGAGTTTGGTCTTCATTTGAAACAATGTGGAATAGTTTCACAACTCACGCCACCCAGAACACCACAACGTAATGGTGTGTCCGAACGTCGTAACCGTACTTTATTAGATATGGTGCAGTCTATGATGTCTCTTACCGATTTACCACTATCGTTCTGAGGTTATGCTTTAGAGACAGCTGCATTCACGTTAAATAGGGCACCATCTAAATCTGTTGAAACGACGCCTTATGAACTATGGTTTGGCAAGAAACCAAAGTTGTCGTTTCTTAAAGTTTGGGGCTGCGATGCTTATGTGAAAAAGCTTCAACCTGATAAGCTCGAGCCCAAGTCGGAGAAATGTGTCTTCATAGGATACCCAAAGGAGGCTGTCGGGTACACCTTCTATCATAGATCCGAAGGCAAGATATTCGTTGCTAAGAATGGATCCTTTCTAGAGCAGGAGTTTCTCTCGAAAGAAGTGAGTGGGAGGAAAGTGGAACTTGATGAGGTAATTGTACCTTCTCCTGAATTGGAAAGTAGTACATCACAGAAACTAGTTCCAGTGATTCCTACACCAATTAGTGAGGAAGCTAATGATGATGATCATGAAACTTCGGATCAAGTTACTGCTGAACTTCGTAGATCAACCAGAGTACGTTCCACGCCAGAGTGGTACGGCAACCCAGTTCTGGAAGTCATGTTACTAGACCATGATGAACCTACGAACTATGAGGAAGCGATGATGAGCCCAGATTCCGCAAAATGGCTTGAGGCCTTGAAATCTGAGATGGGGTCCATGTATGAGAACAAAGTGTGGACTTTGGTTGACTTGCCCGATGATCGGCAAGCCATCGAAAATAAATGGATTTTCAAGAGGAAGACCGACGCTGACGGTAATGTTACTGTTTACAAAGCTCGACTTGTTGCGAAAGGTTTTCGACAAGTTCAAGGAGTTGACTACGATGAGACTTTCTCACCCGTAGCGATGCTTAAGTCTGTCTGAATCATGTTAGCAATTGCCGCATTTTATGATTATGAAATCTGGCAAATGGATGTCAAAACTGCATTCCTGAATGGATATCTTAAAGAAGAGTTGTATATGATGCAACTAGAAGGTTTTGTCGATCCTAAAGGTGCTAACAAAGTGTGCAAGCTCCAGCGATCCATCTATGGACTGGTGCAAGCATCTCGGAGTTGGAATATACGCTTTGATGAGGTGATCAAAGTATATGGTTTTATACAGACTTTTGGAGAATCCTGTATTTACAAGAAAGTGAGTGGGAGCTCTGTAGCATTTCTAATATTATATGTGGATGAGCAGACTAAGGCATAGCCTAGTGGTGGAAAGAGGTTGATGCCTTCCCACCCACCCAAGTTCAAGGCATGATACTTGCAATTTGGGTTTGTTGCACCAATTATACTATAGGGGCCTCCCTTACAGTCTTTCTATCAAAAATATTATATGTGGATGACATATTGTTGATTGGAAATGATATAGAATTTCTGGATGGCATAAAAGGATACTTGAATAAGAATTTTTCAATGAAAGACCTCGGTGAAGCTGCTTACATATTAGGCATCAAGATCTATAGAGATAGATCAAGACGCTTAATTGGACTTTCACAAAGCACATACCTTGATAAAGTTTTGAAGAAGTTCAAAATGGATCAGTCAAAGAAAGGGTTCTTGCCTGTGTTGCAAGGTGTGAAGTTGAGTAAGACTCAAGGCCCGACCACTGCCGAAGATAGAGAGAAAATGAAAGTCATTTCCTATGCCCCAGCCATAGGATTTATCATGTATGCTATGCTGTGTACTAGACCTAATGTGTGCCTTCCTATAAGTTTAGCAGGGAGGTACCAAAGTAATCCAGGAGTGGATCACTGGACAGCGGTCAAGAACATCCTGAAGTACCTGAAAAGGACAAAGGATATGTTTCTCGTGTATGGAGATGACAAAGAGCTCATCGTAAATGGTTACGTCGATTCAAGCTTTTACACCGATCCGGATGACTCTAAGTCACAAACCGGATATGTATTTTTATTAAACGTTGGAGCTATCAGTTGGTGCAGTTCCAAGCAGAGCGTCGTGGCGGGATCTACGTGTGAAGCGGAATACATAGCTGCTTCAGAAGCAGCAAATGAAGGAGTCTGGATGAAGGAGTTCATATCCGATCTAGGTGTAATACCTAGAGCATCGGGTCCAATGAAAATCTTTTGTGACAACACTGGAGCAATAGCCTTGGCAAAGGAATCCAGGTTTCACAAGAGAACAAAGCACATCAAAAGACGCTTCAATTCCATCCGCGATCAAGTCAAGGAGGGAGACATAGAAATTTGCAAGATACATACAGATCTGAATGTTGCAGACCCGTTGACTAAGCCTCTTCCACGGGCAAAACATGATTAGCACCAAGACTCCATGGGTGTTAGAATCATTACTTTATAATCTAGATTATTGACTCTAGTTCAAGTGGGAGACTGAAGGAAATATGCCCTAGTGGCAATAATAAAGATATTATTTGTATTTCCTTATATCATGATAAATGTCTTTTATTCATGCTAGAATTTTATTAACCGGAAACTTAGTACATGTGTGAATACATAGACAAAACAGTATGTCCCTAGTATGCGTCTACTAGACAAGATCATTGATCAAAGATGGTTATGTTTCCTGGCCATAGACTTGAGTTGTCATTTGATCAATGAGATCACATCATTAGGAGAATGATGTGATGGAAAAGACCCATCCGTTAGCTTAGCACTATGATCGTTTAGTTTTACTGCTATTGCTTTCTTCATGCCTTATACATGTTCCTATGACTATGAGATTATGCAACTCCCGAATACCGGAGGAACACCTTGTGTGCTATCAAACGTCACAACGTAACTGGGTGATTATAAAGATGCTCTACAGGTGTCTCGGAAAGTGTTCGTGGTGTTGGCATAGATCAAGAATAGGATTTGTCACTCCGAGTGTCGGAGAGGTATCTCTGGGCCCACTCAGTAACACACATCATAATAAGCCTTGCAAGCAAATGACTAATGAGTTAGTCACGAGATGATGTATTACGGAACGAGTAAAAAGACTTGCCGGTAATGAGATTGAACTAGGTATTGAGATACTGACGATCGAATCTCGGGCAAGTAACATACCGATGACAAAGGGAACAACGTATGTTGTTTTGCGGTTTGACCGATAAAGATCTTCGTAGAATATGTAGGAGCCAATATGAGCATCCAGGTTCCGCTATTGGTTACTGACCGGAGATTTGTCTCGGTCATGTCTACATAGTTCTCGAACCCGTAGGGTCTGCACGCTTAACGTTTGATGACGATCGGTATTATGAGTTTATGAGTTTTGATGTACCGAAGGTAGTTCGGAGTCCCGGATGAGATCATGGACATGACGAGGAGTCTCGGAATGTCTGAGACATAGAGATCGATATATTGGACGACTATGTTTGGACACTGGAAGGGTTCCGGAAGGTTTTGGGCATATACCGGAGTACCGGGGGGGTTACCGGAACCCCCCGGGGATTTAATGGGCCTTAATTGGCCATAGTGGAAAGGGAGAGGAGGCGGCCAAGGTGGGGGCATGCCCCCCACCAGCCCAATCCGAATTGGGAGGGGGCGGCCCCCTTTCCTTCTTCTCCCTCTCTTCCTTCCTTCCGCTCCTACTCCTACTAGGGAAAGGGGGGAATCGTACTCCCGATGGGAGTAGGACTCCCTAGGGCGCGCCATAGAGAGGGCCGGCCCCTCCCCTCTGTGATAGCCTGGCTTATTAGGGATGATAGACTACTCATATGAATAAGGAATTCCTTCTTTTCCGGAAGCCCATTCAGACAGAACTCGAAAGTTAAGCGTGCTCAGCTTGGAGTAATTTCAGGATGGGTGACCGACCGGGAAGTTGCTCCCGGGTGCGCACGAGTGAGGACAAAGTGCGCAGAAAAGACTAGTATTGATATGTGGGACCAGTCTAGATCTCGCCAGGAGTAATGACCACCGGCGGGTGTGTCCGGGGCGTTACAAGTTGGTATCAGAGCCGACCCTCGTGGTTACACGGATGTTTGCGAACACGTGCGTGGTCATGTTGTTCATGATGTTTGTGACCCGTCGTGGGACACGGCATGGCACATGTGCCGGACTGGAAGCACAGACGTATGTGCCAAGTGGGAACGTTCCTGTGGCCCGACGAGGACGCCGATTCCTCTGAGTGGGGGTGTATGTGATAGCCTGGCTTATTAGGGATGATCAATAAGGAATTCCTTCTTTTCCGGAAGCCCATTTGGACAGAACTCCAAAGTTAAGCGTGCTCAGCTTGGAGTAATTTCAGGATGGGTGACTGACAGGGAAGTTCCTCCCGGGTGCGCACGAGTGAGGACAAAGTGCGCAGAAAAGACTAGTATTGATATGTGTGGCCAGTCTAGATCCCGCCAGGAGTAACGACCACCGGCGGATGATGCACTTCATATTCAACCCCTACACCAATGAATTTGTTCTCGTCTATCTGGATGATATCTTGGTATTCTCCAAGAATGAAGAAGACCATGCCAAGCACCTCCGTTTGGTCCTTGACAGGCTCCGTGAACACAAGTTCTATGTGAAGTTCTCCAAATGTGAATTCTGGCTGGATAAAGTCATATATCTTGGCCATGTTATCTCTGCCGAGGGCATTTCGTTGAACCCCGAGAAGGTTGAAGCTATTGTCAACTGGGAACCTCCGCATAATGTCAAGCAACTCCGAAGCTTCCTTGGTCTCGCTAGCTATTGCAGAAGGTTCGTTAAGAACTTCTCCAAGATTGCCAAGCCTATTTCCAACCTGTTGCAGAAGAATGTCAAGTACTCCTGGACTCCTGATTGTGATGTGGCATTCAAAACACTCAAAGAGAAGCTCATTTCTGCTCCGGTTCTTGCTCCTCCGGATGAGTCCAAGCCTTATGAAGTCTTTTGTGATGCTTCATTGCAAGGTCTTGGTGGTGTTCTCATGCTAGACAAGAAGATTATGGCATACACTTCACGTCAGTTGAAACCATATCAGAAGAATTACCCCACACATGATTTTGAGCTAGCAACAGTTGTACATGCCTTGATCACGTGGAGACACCTTCTGTTGGGCAGAAAAGTGGACATCTTCACCGATCACAAGAGCTTGAAGTACATCTTCACACAGCCAAACCTTAACCTTCGCCAGACTCGTTGGGTTGAGATGATTCAAGAGTACGATCCAAGCATTGAGTACACTCCTGGCAAGGCCAATGTCATTGCAGATGCCTTGAGTAGAAAGGCGTATTGCAACAGTCTCCTTCTCAAACCATTCCAGCCTGAACTTTGTGAATCATTCAGGAAGCTCAACCTCCAAGTCGTTCCGCAAGGCTTTCTTACAAACCTTCAAGTTGCTCCTACCTTGGAAGATCAAATCCGTGAGGCCCAACTCAGTGATGCTATGGTGCTGAAAGTGAAACATGGTATTGCTAAGGGTACTCCCAAGTACAAGTGCTATCGCGTTGATGAGAAAGACACCTTGTTCTTTGAGGATAGGATTGTGGTTCCTAAGGGTGATATCAGGAAGCTCATAATGAATGAAGCACATGACTCCCTCCTCTCGATACATCCCGGAAGTTCTAAGATGTACCAAGACCTCAAGCAATCATATTGGCGGACTCTCATGAAAAGGGAGATTGCCCAATTCGTGAATGAACGTGATGTCTACAGAAGAGTGATGGCAGAGCATCAACGTCCAGCCGGTCTCCTTCAACCTCTACCTATTCCTGAGTGGAAATTCGATCACATTGAGATGGATTTCTTCACTGGGTTTCCCAAGTCCAAGAAGGGAAATGATGCTATCTTTGTGGTGATTGACAAGCTAACTAAAGTAGCTCATTTTCTTCCCGTCAAATAATCCATCAACGCAACTCAGCTGGCAGAACTATACACCTCAAAAATTGTTTCTTTGCATGGCATTCCTCAAGTGATCTCCTCAGACCGTGGAAGCTTGTTCACATCCAAGTTCTGGGATTCTTTTCAGTCAGCCATGGGCACAAAGATTCGCTTCAGCACTGCGTTTCACCCTCAGACTAGTGGTCAAGTCGAAAGAGTGAGCCAGATCCTCGAAGATATGCCAAGAGCTTGTGTCATCTCCTTCAGTATGAAATGGGAAGATTGCCTTCCGTTTGACGAATTCTCCTACAATAACTGCTTCCAAGCAAGTGCCAGCAAAGCTCCTTTTGAAATCCTCTATGGAAGAAAGTGTCGTACCCCTCTCAACTGGTCCGAGACTGGTGAACTATAACTTCTTGGAAATGATTTGATCTCAGAAGCCGAGGAAATGTGCAAAGTCATACGTGAGAATCTCAAAGCCGCGCAATCGCGTCAAAAGAGCTACTATGACGGCAAGCATCGTGACTTGGCTTTCCACATTGGAGACCATGTCTATCTCCATGTTTCTCCCATGAAGGGCACTCAAAGGTTCGGTATCAAGGGCAAGCTTGCTCCAAGATACGTGGGCCCTTTCAAGATTCTTGGCAAGATAGGCGATCTAGCCTACCAACTCGAGCTTCCCTCCAACTTTGCAAATGTGCATGATGTGTTTCACGTGTCTCAACTCCGCAAGTGCTTCAAGACGCCTGAACACACCATTCCGTTCGAAGAGATTGATCTTCAACAAGACTTGTCTTATCGTGAGTACCCCGTTGCTATTCTTTAAGAAACTGAGCGCAAGACCCGCAACAAGTCCATCAAATTCTTGAAAGTGAAGTGGTCACACCATACCGACCGAGAAGCTACGTGGGAACGAGAAGATCACCTTCGTTCCGAGTATCCCTCCTTCTTGGGACGAGATCTTTTTGTAGTGGAGGAGAGTTTGTAACACCCCATATGTGATACTTTCCACAAATGGCAATAAAGCAATTCTCATTTTGATTCTTGTCCTTTTCCTTGGGGGTTCTTGTCATTTAAGCTTTATTTTTGTTTTGCATTGTCATTTTATTTTGCATCCATGCATTACTTCATCATCATCATGGCACCATATTCATCTTAGCTTCATTTTTTTACTTGCCTTTGGTTGGGATGTGAGTCACCTTGATGATGTTGTGTGTTGTTGGTGTCTAGCCATGCCCTTGCTTAAACCCTAAACCCCCTCCTTCTTATTCACCTCTTCTCCCTCCTCCTTTTTCTTCCTTTCTTTAATTACTTTTGCTAGTGACCTAGCCTATTCCATTAATGTTCATCTCCTCCCCACTTCCAAGTTACACTGTCATGAGTCACCTTGCAAGGCTACACATCTGTTAGAATTATTTTGGTTGGGTTTTAAAATGATTCAACTTTGAATTATTTTCAAACTTGAATTATTTTACTTCCTCTAAAAATGCCCAGGGAAATTTTGTAAAATAGTGTGGAACTCCAGGAGCTTGAGGATATTTTTATATTCTCCAAACTCCTCACCTAGCCCCCTGTACTTTTCCTTTTGTGCAGCTGTTAATTTATTAAACAGAAATTGGATAAGATGGAAAAGACAGCAGCAACAGTAGCTGGGCCTTCATCCCCACCTGCACCAGGCCCAGTAGCCAGCCAACAACCCAGCTCCAGCCCCCTCCGCAGCAGGCCGCGGCCCAACCAGCGCCCACGCGAGCAGCCGTCGCGCGCAGTCGCGCCGTCCCTTTTCCCTCGCGCGGACCCGCATGTCAGCCTCTCTCCCGCTCTACTCCGTCTTCCTCCGTCGCTCGTGTCCAGAGACAGAGCACGGGCACGCCAATGCGCCGTGATCTCACGGACGTCGAGGCCTCGCGATCACCGCTCCTTTTAAACCCGAGAAGCAGCCCTATGGTTCCTCCTCCTCCCTCCTTTCCCCTCGCGCCGCCGCCTTAGGTAAGCAAACACACACACCCGCAACCGCACGCCATGGCCGGCCCGAACGAGAGCTCATCTCCAGCGTAGGAGCGTCGCCGGCCTCCTCTCCGTCGTTCTCGAGTACCGCAACGCCACCCCGAGTCCGTTCTGAAGCAGATCCGAGCCTCAGATCGCCAAGCCCGGCGACCAGTTCGTCATCTTCTTCTTCCTCTGTTCGCGGACAGCGTCCTCGCCAAGTTTAGAGCTCGTCTGCATCCTCTCCGGCGTGTCTCCGTCGTCCTCCCCATGTCCTAGGGTTAGGAGGTACTCCCTACTCCTCCCTGCATTTTCTTCGCCGCGTGTGGATCTTTGTACGCGTCGCCGGAGCAGTTTCTTCTCCGTGCTCTCGGTGCCCCGATGTTTTCTGAATTTTGTTGCTGTCACGCGCATTAGTAGTTGCCGTAGGCCTCGCGCTTCGTCCGCTCTGGATCTGCCAGTTTGCGCACGTCGCCAGCGCTCGAGCGCAAGCTCGTGCACCACCTGCGCTGGCCTCCGTCTCCACCTGCACGTCTGCACACTTCCGTCCACCTGCCTCGCCATGGCCGAGCCGAGCGCAAGCTCATGCTCGAGTCTCTGCCCGCGCAAGCACCGCAGCAGCATCCTCTGCTCGATCCCGCGCGCCCGCAGCCAGTCAATGCACCACCTCGCCCTGTCCTGCTCCCGCCGGCGACCCCGCAGTCGTCGCCGTCTCTGTGCTCGCAGGGAAGCCAGATCCTCTCCGGGCCAGCTCTTAAGGAGCCATGCCCCCTCTCTGTCAGAGTCGCTCGCTTAGCTCAGTGGCTTGGTTCTCCGTCAATTATGCAGGGGGTCGTGGGTTCGAAACCCACCGGGGCTGTGGTTTCTCCCCCCATTTTTGTTTTCCTTGTGAGGCTGACAGGCAGGCCCCACTTGCCAGCCTCACCACACTCTCCACCCTCACGCGCACACAGCCGCCGCCACCTCAGCGTCCCTGACCCCATAGGACAGTGGCTGCGGCTAGGTTAGCCCGGGTCATTCTGACCTTTTGGCGTCTGTTTTTCTTTTCTCTTTTGTTTTTCTTTTGTTTTTCTGCATTTACCTTGCATGTTTAATATCTGTTTAAATATGCTTCTGATGAGAATGAGTTGTATATGAAAATGCTTAGTTTTTCATGTGGATTATTTATATGCTCTTTGTTGCCATGTTTAAAACAATTAAAATGCTGTTTTAATTATTTTGTGTTTAAAATGTGTTTAAACTTGTAAAAAATATCTTAACTAAATATCTACAACTCCAAATTTAACAAACTTTATATGCATTTGGGGTGGGAAAATGTGTAGAATGATGTGGTGCTGTTGTTTTGCATGTTTAACAACTTAAAAATACGAGTTTCTCAGATCTGTCCCAAATGCATTTAAATGAATATGGGAGTTTCCGGAAATTGTCGTTTGTTCTTTCCGGCCCATTTAAAAATGCTAGCATGTTGATGTAGTCCTAGTTGCATCCTTGCCATGTTAATCAACTCTTTTAAACTTGTTGGGTGCTTGTTCTAAGATTCTACATAATCTTGTGAACATGTTAGTTTTGTTCTTTGCTTGCTTCATACATGTGTTGTGATCTTGTTTGCTATGTTGCTTGTGCATTCTTTGTGTCCCTAGGAGATGCATCATGTCCTACCATGTCCATATGCATCATATTCATGCATCATGTGTTTGAGCATTGCATGATGATTTATTGTGTTTTGGTGTTGCATTGTTCTGTTGGTTACAGCCCGGTGACGATTCGGAGTTCGAGGTTCCTACCGAGGCTGAGTTTGAGGAGCAAGGTTACGATCCCTCCGTGGAATCAACATGCAAGATGACTAATTGACCATTCCCTGATATCACTACTATCTTTGCCTATGCTAGATGTCTCGCTCTTTAGATATTGCCTCGATGCCTATTCCTGTTTGTCATCCCTCCTATTGTTGCCATGAAACACTCTAACCACCTTCCTAGCAAACCATTGTTTGGCTAAGTACGCATCGCTCAGCCCCTCTTATAGCGTTGTTAGTTGCAGGTGAAGTTTTGAAGATTCCTGCCCCGTGATGAAGTTTTGTTGGGATATCACAATATATAATCTGTTAAACTAATTCACATATATATTGGTAATGGGTGGAAGGCTAAGCCTCTTGCTTGGTGTTTTGTTCCACTCATGCCACCCTAGGAACCGAGAAACCGGTGTTATGTTCCTTGATTTTGCGTTCCTAACACGGTTGGGGTTTATGGGCCCCCCTTGATAATTCGCTCTGTGCTAAAGCTTTTCCAGCAAGGCCCAACATTGGTTTTACATTTGCCTAATAACTAAAAATTTGCATAGGGCGTTGCAAACCCGAGTTCTTAATTAACAACCCGGGCCAGTGCTCCTCATGAGTGTTGGTCCAAACTGGGGGTCCTGCAGGGCCACCTTGGGGAAACCCGAGGGCTGGTAAAAACCTGTAGCATCGCCCATCCGGTCGTGGCCTGAGACGAGATACACGCGGCTACTATCAGGGTGTCGGCACGCCGAGAGGTCTTGCTGGATTAGTTTTACCTTTGTCGAAATATCTTGAGCACGGGATTCCGAGAATACTCGGGTCTTCCCACTTTGGAGTTGCGACTCCGTAGATCATGAGCTTGTGATGGGCTAAGTTGGGAAACCCCTGCAGGGTTTGATCTTTCGAAAGCCGTGCCCGTGGTTATGTGGCAGATGGGAATTTGTTAATATCCGGTTGTAGATAACTTGACACCTTATTCATGAATACACTACCTGCATGAGTAACTGTGATGGTCTCTTTCCGAAGGGCTTCGGGAAGTGAACACGGTGGGGTTATGTTTGATCGTGAGGAGCTAGGATCACTTCTTGATCAACTTGGCGATCATTGGCACTTGTTCTCTTCTCGCTCTAAACTTGTAAGCTAGTGCTTAGTGCTTGCTGCAACCTTATGTTTTCAGACTTTCCACACCTAAGGCTTTGGTAGTTTTGATATGCGGGAACGGGATTGCTGAGTCCTCTGTGGCTCATAGATTCAACACACACCAGATGTAGGTACTGTTGAGAACTATACTGGAGATGGTTCAGAGCTGTACTGGGAGTTCGATGAAGAGCGTGGACGTTACTATGTGTCTTATCCCGATGATCAGTAGTGGTTCTTACTAGGAGGATCCGAGCTTGTGTTATTTATGGTATCTTTTCGTTTGGATTTCGTCCGTAGTCGGACTCTGATGTTATTTGGATGATGTATGTTATCGTATCATTTTACACGTTCATCCCTGAATTTTACATGAGTTGTGCAAAGATACCATACTTGAGATCATTCTAGTATGCGTTTATATCCTTAAGTCGTGCCTCGACACGTGGGGAACATAGCCGCATACTGGGCATTACACCCTCCCCCTCTCCTTTATATACGGGGGTAGAGGTACCCTATAGACACACAAGTTGATCAGTTGATCTCTCCCAACCATGTGCGGTGCCCCTCTCCGCAGAAACACACCCCAGTCATACTGTTGCAGTGCTTAGGCGAAGCCCTGCGCCGGTAGCTTCATCATCTTTGTCACCACGCCGTCATGCTGACGAAACTCTCCCGTGAAGCTCTACTGGATCAAGAGCTCGTGGGACGTCATCAAGCTGAACGTGTGCTGAACACGGAGGCTCTGTACGTTCGGTGCTTGATCGGTTGGATCATGAAGAAGTTCGACTACATCAACCGCGTCACTAGACGCTTCCGCTCCCGGTCTACGAGGGTACGTAGACACACTCTCCCCTCTCGTTGCTATGCATCTAGTAGATAGATCTTGCGTGATCGTAGGAATTTTTTTTGAAATACTACGTTCCCCATCACCATCACCGCCCAGTAAGCCTACGATGGGATTACTCATGCACGTCAGTGAGCATCATGGAATTGGTAATGGAGGAAGGTTGATGATGACGATGGCGACGATCTCCACTCTCCGGAGCCCCGAACGAACTCCAGATCAGCCCTCCCGAGAGAGATGGCTTGGCGGCGGCTCTGTATCGTAAAACGCGATAATTCTTCCTCTCTGATTTTTTTTTCTCCCCGAAAGAGAATATATGGAGTCAGGGGATACGTCGGTGGAACAACAGGGGGCCCACGAGGCAGGGGGCGCGCCCAGGGGGAGGGGGCGCGCCCCCACCCTCGTGGACAGGGTGTGGGCCCCCTAGCTTGGTTCTTTCCGCATATTTTTTTTATATATTCCAAAATAATTCTCCATTGAATTTCAGGTCATTCCGAGAACTTTTATTTCTGCACAAAAACAACACCATGGCAATTTTGCTGAAAACAGCGTCAGTCCGGGTTAGTTCCATTCAAATCATGCAAGTTAGAGTCCAAAACAAGGGTAAAAGTGTTTGGAAAAGTAGATACGTTGGAGACGTATCAACTCCCCCAAGCTTAAACCTTTGCTTGTCCTCAAGCAATTCAGTTGATAAACTGAAAGTTATAAAGAAAAACTTTGACAAACTCTGTTTGCTCTTGTTGTTGTAAATATGTCAAGCCAACATTCAAGTTTTTAGCAAAGATCATGAACTAACCACATTCACCATAACTTTCAGGTCTCATATCTACTCATATCAATGGCATAATCAACTAGCGAGCAATAATAATAAACCTCGGATGACAACACTTTCTCAAAACAATCATAATATGATATAACAAGATGGTACCTCGCTAGCCCTTTCTGAGACCGCAAAACATAAATGCAGAGCACCTTTAAAGATCAAGGACTGACTAGACATTGTAATTCATGGTAAAAGAGATCCAGTCACAATCATACTCAATGCAAATTAATAGCAATACATGCAAATGACAGTGGTGCTCTCCAACTGGTGCTCTTTTATAAGAGGATGATGACTCAACATAAAAGTAAATAGATAGGCCCTTCGCAGAGGGAAGCAGGGATTTGTAGAGGTGCCAGAGCTCGATTTTTAAATAGAGATGAATAACATTTTGAGCGGTATACTCTCATTGTCAACATAACAACCAAGAATCTCAATATCTTCCATGCTACACACATTATAGGCGGTTCCCAAACAGAATGGTAAAGTTTATACTCCCCCAACCACCAACAAGCACACTCCACGGCTAGCCCGAAACAACGGGTACCGTCCAAACAAGCAACAGCCCTGGGGGAGTTTTGTTTAATTATTATGATTTGATCATGGGACTGGGCATCCCGGTTACCAGCCATTTTCTCATGAATGATGAGCGGAGTCCACTCATCGTGAGAATAACCCACCTAGCATGGAAGATATAGACAACCCTAGTTGATATATGAGCTGGTCGAGCATACAAAACAGAATTTGATTTGAATGTTTAGAGTTTGGCACATACAAATTTACTTGGAACGACAGGTAGATACTGGATAAAGGAAGGTATGGTGGACTCATGTGGAATAACTTTGGGGTTTATGGAAGTGGATGCACAAGAAGTATTCCCGCTTAGTACAGGTGAAGGCTAGAAAGAGACTTGGAAGCGACCAGCTAGAGAGCGATGATACGTCTCCAACGTATCTAGAATTTTTTATTGTTCCATGTTATTATATTATCCTTCTAGGATGTCTTATGGGCGATATTATACACTTTATATGATTTTTGGGACTAACCTATTAACCCAGAGCCCAGTGCCAGTTTCTGTTTTTCTCCTATTTTAGGGTTTTACAGAAAAGGAATATCAAACGGAGTCCAATTGACGAGCCAATTTTTTATGATTTTTTCTGGACCAAAAGAAGCCCTCGAAGCAAAAGAGTTGGGCCAGGGGAGCCACGGGCTGCCCTCGAGGGTGGGGGCGCGCCCTGGGAAGGTGGTGGCGCCCCCCTATCTCGAGGACAGCTCAGAACCTCCCCTAACGTGGGCCCTACGCCAAAAATCCTATAAATACTGAAACCTTCGGAAATTAACCTAGATCGGGAGTTCCACTGCCGAAAGCCTCTGTAGCCACCGAAAACCAATCTAGACCCCGTTCCGGCACCCTGCCGGAGGGGGGAACCCTCACCGGTGGCCATCTTCATCATCCCGACGCTCTCCATGATGAGGATGGAGTAGTCCACCCTCGGGGCTGAGGGTATGTATCAGTAGCTATGTGTTTGATCTCTCTCTCTCTCTCTCTCTCTCTCTCTCTCTCTCTCTCTCTCTCGTGTTCTTGAGATGTCACGATCTTGATGTATCGCGAGCTTTGCTATTCTAGTTGGATCTTATGATGCTTCTCCCCCTCTACTCTCTTGTAATGGATTGAGTTTTCCCTTTGAAGTTATCTTATTGGATTGAGTCTTTAAGGATTTGAGAACACTTGATGTATGTCTTGCACGTGCTTATCTGTGGTGACCATGGGATATCATGTGATCTACTTGATGTATGTTTTGGTGATCAACTTGCGGGTTCTGTGACCTTGGGAACCTATGCATAGGGGTTGGCACACATTTTCTTCTTGACTTTCCGGTAGAAACTTTGGGGCACTCTTTGAAGTTCTATGTGTTGGTTGAATAGATGTTTCTGAGATTGTGTGATGCATATCGTATAATCATGCCCACGGATACTTGAGGTGACATTGGAGTATATAGGTGACATTAGGGTTTTGATTGATTTGTGTCTTAAGGTGTTATTCTAGTACGAACTCTATGACAGATTGAACGTTACTACGGACTCTTGAATAGATCGATCAGAAAGAATAACTTTGAGGTGGTTTCGTACCCTACCATAATCTCTTTGTTTGTTCTCCGCTATTAGTGACTTTGGAGTGACTCTTTTTTGCATGTTGAGGGCTAGTAATATGATCCAATTATGTTATCCTTGTTGGGAGAACTTGCACTAGTGAAAGTATGAACCCTAGGCCTTGTCCACTATCATTGCAACACCGTTTATGCTCACGTTTACCACTTGCTACCTTGCTGTTTTTATATTTTCTGTTTACAAAAACCAATATCTACCATCCATATTGCACTTGTATCACCATCTCTTCGCCGAACTAGTGTACCTATACAATTTACCATTGTATTGGGTGTGTTGGGGACACAAGAGACTCTTTGTTATTTGGTTGCAGGGTTGCTTGAGAGAGACCATCTTCATCCTACGCCTCCCACGGATTGATAAACCTTAGGTCATGTAACATCCCAAAATTCTAAATTTTGGAATGTTATAATAAATAGATTGATTTGATTGCTGTTTGATGTGCTGTGTGAAATTGAGTGAAATTTGGAACTTTTGAAAGTTAAATGAGAGGGAATAAAATGACTTTCCCAAAACTTTCACCTTGCTTTTTGATCTTTGAGGGAATTCAAATTCTTTTCAACACAAAACCCTAGAGTGAAGATAATATGACTTCTTCCATTTATTTTAAAATGATAAAGGGCTCTGAAAGGATTTTGAATTTCATCCTCGAAATCTTTTCAATTCAGAAACTTTAAGTGACTCAATGATTTTCCAGAGAGAAGATAAAATGACTTCTTCAAATTATAGGAAATATGAGTTGGAGGTTTTTCTGAAACTTTCTGCAACTCAATTTCAAATATTGAGTTATTGGGGTTTTATTCAAATTATTTTTCTCCAAAAATAAACTACATGGAAAATAGGGTAACATGATTCCCTATAGCAGAAAATTGGAGAAAAATAAATTTGAGGTCATTTTGGTATTTTAAGTATGATTTTATTGGTTTTTATTTGCAACAGTAGGACCTTTTGATTTATTAGATTTTGTGAGGATTTTATTTGGCAGTAGTAAAATGTTCTTGTTGTAGGGCTGATTTTTCTGCAAACTTTGATATATAATATGCCTATAGGATTTTATTTATTTATTTTGCTTTTATTCGTTTTCTTGGCTGTTAAAAAAATGTTTAAACAAAAAAAAATGCTCCTCCGCCGAAACTGGGCCGGCCCAGCTTCCGCCAGGCCGCGGCCCAGCACCCCGTCGCCTTCGTCGTCGGGACGGACTCCCGCCGCCGCCGCCATGGACGACGTGTCCTCACCAGACTCTCCTCCTGCCCCTTCCCCACGCAAACTCCCCCCCCCTCCGCTTATAAAAACGGGAGCCCCCGGCCCCGCTGCTCGCATCGCCGCTGCCGCGCACTTCCGCCACTGCCGCGAAACGCGGCCGCCGCCGCTAACTTCTCCCACCACCGCCGCCGCTCTCGTTCGCCCCCGCAGCCGCGCCTCCCCTCACCACCGCACTGCGCCACCGCCTCGCCTCCGCCCCGCGCAGCGCCGCCGCAGCCTGCCCCGCCCCTCGCCGGAGTTCCGCCGGCCGGAGCTCCGATCTTCACCCACGACCGAACCGCCGAACCGCCCGGTCTGATCCGCCAAAACCGCGGAAAAGCCGCTGAGGTATAAAACCGTCCTGGTTTTCTGTTTAGTTAGGTTTTTAGTTTTAGATCGGTTTTATTTTTTTTAGGTTTAGTTATATAGTGAACATTCACCCGTTAGGACTAGAAAACGAACGTTCGCTCTTTAGCTTTTCCTTTTTCTGTTTAGCCAGGGACCCATCTGTAATTATTCTTTTGCAGATTAGCCCCTAATCTTCTTTCGGCCATAACTTTTTATCAGTTAGTCCAAATTCAACGAAACCAACGCCCACGTCTTCGTTACGAAGCCCTCTTTACAGTAATACAACTTAAACAAGTTTTTGAAAGTTTTAAAATTTGAATTCAACTAGTTTTAGATTCAAACTTGTTTTGATCATAACTTGAGTTTCGTAGCTCCGTTTGAGTTGATTCTTTTTGCAAAGCGAAGCTCTTGACCTAAACTTTCTGATAAGGCCAAATTCACATAATTTTGGTACTGTTGGAAATTGTTTTGTGTTTCAGGAGTCATTCGTTTGTTTTCGAAGTTTTCCGAAGTGTTTATTCGTTCTGTCCGATCTTTCTGAGTGATTGCTTATGTGTGGTTACTATTGCTTGCTTACAATAGATTGACCGGAGTGTGACGAGTAGATCTATCCATAGTTTTGAGTGCGAATCATCTTCATCAACATTGCAGGCAAGTTCACACTTTGATCATATTTTATAATACCCAGTTTTTCATTGCATTAGTTATATCCTCAAACACATTGCATCAGTAGGAACTTTTAACTTGTGGGACTGGGAAGTAGATTGAGGTAGAACCTATTACCTGCATTATTTTCAAACCCCTAGGAGTTACTTCTACGTTTGCTTAGGTTGCCATTGCTATGCTCGTAGACGTGGTTTGGGTTTGAGTGAAATCCATGACAGATGTGAGTTGTTAATTAATGGTTCAACTTAAGGTGGCTACTTGAATAAACATTTGGGTGGATTGGTTTGGGGCACCCTGGGAGTGAACCAGTGGATTGCCCGGACACCTGGTGATGCCAGTGTTGTCCTAGGAAATCCCGGGGTTTCCGTGTGATTGTCCTATTGGAATGCCACCCAGGCTCAAAGGGATCATATAATATTTTCATGCCTAGAAACTTCCATGTGCAGCCACATGCCAATATGGGCTCTGGCATAGTTGAGTAAGTTGTGGGAAACCTTTCCATGATGGGCTAGCAGATGTAGGGGGATTGTAGGTGTACCGGCCTATCTATCTGGTTAAGGGGACCTCTTCGGAAAGACGGTGTCTCGGTCATCCGTTTCTCAAACATCATGCAGTGCGAGAAATCCAACGGAGGCGATCGAGTCTTGTGGGGAAAGTGCACAAACCTCTGCAGAGTGTACAAACTATTCATGAGTAGCCATGTCCCCGGTTATGGACATCTTTGAGTATCTAGAAGTGGATTATTTGCTGATCTCATCACTCTCTAATTTAATATTGTTGGGTTTAATGATGAACTTTTATTGGGGTTGAGAGGATGTCTATCTTCTCAACGATGTTTCAACTACCATGATAGTTAATTAAAATCTATTCCTTTGCAGTAGGGAAAAATTGGCTTTACGCAAAAACTTTAACCTTACAGCCTCCACCAACCAAATATGCATGTAGTTGTAGGACTTGTTCATTATCATTACAGTGTGAATTTGCCAGTGCATTCAATGTACTGACCCTTTGTGGCTGCAACGTCTCATGTTGCAGGATTATCTTACGACGAGTAAGTGATACGTTAGGGTTACGATTTCTACACTCAACTTTGCCGTTGGTGTTGATGGGAATCCACAACCTTGTTGCTTCCGCTATGATCGATTGAGGTAATGGTATTTACGTTACTTAATACATGTGATTTACCTCTGTTATAAATCCTCGTGTACTGTGTGTGTCAGCATACCGATCCAGGGATGACACAGAACACAGAGACTTCGGTCCATTCGGATCGTGGTCGCTACAAGATGGTATCAGAGCATATGTTGACTGTAGGACGTGACCCTAGAAACTAGCCAGACCATAGGAAAAGTTTTCTCTAAAACTATCTTTCTCAAAAAGATTCTTATCTCTCTTCTTTTCTGAGCTTTGTCAAATCTTCCCATTGACCTTAAATAGTTAGACAATACCCTTTACCATTTGGACCACTTCGGAGTAAAGAGGATTTTACCATACATTGGAAGTGTTGAAGCTACAACAATGGATACTCCGAAAGTTTGAAGAGTTGACAACTTTGAAGATATGATGACAGTTAGAAGACCAACCCCTGTTATGTACTTACGTTAGATGCGACGATTGTGAGCTGTCAATTGTTTGATGTTTTTCCGACAGCCACAACATAAAACCCGTCTTTTCAAAATCATTGTTTGTATTGAGTGTCCCTCTCTATCTCTTCTAAATCTCATCCCAAAACCCTTGGACCCAATAGAGGATGAGTGAAGATAGACTTGAAGTCTCTGGACCAATGACCCAGCCGGAGGCAGAACTATGGATACAAAACATGGAGGATCACTTCAGGAAGAATTTGGTAGCTAGGAAGTATGAGGTTCAATACGCTCTCCAGTACCTTACAAAAAGTGCTGCAACATGGTGGAAGATGCATCAAGCCATACAAGGATGTAGTGGAGCAAGAAGTTGGAAGGAATTCAAGAAGACTCTGTTAGGATCCCGTCTCATCCGAGAGCATGGTGACAACCCGAAGAAGAAATGTTGTGCCTGCAGGATTTGTGGAGAAATAGGACACACCCAGGAGGAGCATAAGGATGAATGCCCTAATTGTGAAGGAAGTCACCTAGCTGAAGAATGCCCAACTAGGCAGATTACTTGTTTCTTGTGTGAAGGGACTACCCATTATCCTGCTCAGTGTCACATTTACCCCATGATACAATGAACAATCCAACAGAAGAAAGAAGCAATGAAAGAAGTCCTCGAGGAAACCCTAAGGGAATCCGTGATGGAGGAAGATATTGACGACCCTGATGGAGAAGGCCTAAACAGATATTACTCCCGTGCTTGCTACTCATGTGGAAAAGAAGGACACCTTTCACAGCAATGCACGAGGGAAAGTCAAGAGTATCTGGGAGACTTCCCGACAGAAGAAGTGGAGTTTGATACACAGGAGATAGAAGAATTGATAGGAACGAAGAAGTCAAGTAATAGGAAGAACATGTGTCCCCAGAAGAACCCAATTTCTGCAGAAAAGGACCTAAGTCACATCACATGTTATCGGTGCAAGGATTTAGGTCATTATGCTATCAACTACCCAACCAGGAAGCGGAGAATCCAGTGAACCAGGATAGTCGCCAAGGAGTCCCTAGTTTTGTCTTATGACATTAGTTTACACTACCAGGAAGTAGAGCATTTTACCAAGAGAAGTTTCAGACCGGAGGAAAGATGACCAGAATAGTTGAGATCTAGATATTAGAATGAAGCATGTAGATTAATATAGAATACACCTTTATTACAATGTTGAGTTGAGTATGGAAATAACATTGTAATAGTTTGTGAAGCAATAGAAGTTGATATTTTGGAATCTAAGAAGGAGATGCTATGAGTTGTTGGATGATTGTGAGTGCCTCTTTTGCTATCTCACCCATACCTAGACCTAGAACCCATGGACCAGTTGACCCCAAACCTTTCTCAGACAAAAAGACCCCGTTTTACCCAAGGATGTCCGTATGTTTTCCTAAGAACCCCTTTTGTCTTATACCCACAGATGACAACCCTTTACGAGTCTTTTCTCAAAGGCCCGGAAACCATCATGTCCCTGACTAGTGATCAGGATTATCCAAAGATCCTGAAGGACATGATGAAGCATATTCACCTAGAAGGAGATGCAGTTTACAAGGGTTATCCCTTCATGGAGAATGGAGTGGAACTTTGGTACGTGGAGGTACACCTCCACCGTGTGAAAGGAGTTTGCCCAAAGACTATGGGTCAATAATTTTTCATCTCCCGAGTACCACGACCAACATTCTTCGACTCTGTTCGTGAAGCTGCTATGGAGGCCATACGTCAGATTGGAGAAATACTTGAAGCAAGACTTCGTTTTACTCAGGGATGCCTGAGTATGATGCATGCAGAGATGATGGAGATGAAGCACACGACCAATAGGATGAAGCAAAAGATTGATGTTTTTAAGAATCACATTGCACAATTCCAGTGGGACTGAAGCACCCTTAGCTAGGACAAAGGAATAAAGATGGGAGGAATGTTTGACCATACCCCACTATGTGGATGGCAACATTTGTAGTGAAGCACCTTTGTAACTGGAGTGTTGAATACTGGTTCAAGTAGTAATATAAGATTTGATATGAGGAGAATATGGATTATGGATGAACCAGTGCATTTTGTTTAGTTGAACCTTATTGAGTGAACCCTGGACCAATAGAAAAGAAAGTGTTGCTCCAAGGAGTAGAGTTTGCACAAATAGTTGGAGTTATGTTTGATATGAAGTTTACCCCAAGGTTATGAAGGAAAGAAGTACAATTGGATTTTTAAGAGGATGTAAGGCTGGAGTATGAAACAATAGTGACTCCAAGGATGAGTTAAGGATATACAAGTTCTGAAGTGGACCCACAAGCCGAGGACCTAAAGGAGGCTACGTAATTATAAGGGAACCACGAGACTTGTCAGAAGTGTTATGTTTCTGCTGTAGTAAAGCAGTGCATTTCGCTATAGGTTGAACTAAGAAGAAGGAGTTTTGTGCTAAGTATTGGAGTAGACCGTAGTAAGTCGAGAATCAATACAGTTAGCAGCCTGGTATTGATTTTGGATTTTATGAGTTGTTACTCTATAATGATGAGTGAAGACATGATGCATGGAATAAGATATTGAAGAAAACTAGTGTTATTCATTTTAAGTGTGGTAGAATCCAACACCGTTACCCGAATACACTAGCTAGTGGTTAGATACGTCCGACTTGGAAAGGACTACCCAAGGATGAGTCTGAGTAATTACATCGTAGTTTTACCCAAGAGAAGTAAAGGATACTTGGATGGATTTAAGAGAAAACCCAGGAAGTTGGATGTTGGAAGTATGATCAGTTGCAACCCGATGATGAGACCAAGTGTTGCTAGTGAAGAGATGAGCCATAACCCACAGGCCCCAGGACCTGTCAAGGAAGCAAGCACATTCTTGCTGAAGGAAAACCCCTGGTAGAAGTTACGACCTTTGTCAATAGACGATCTTATAGGTGGTTACGTTAAACCCATGGGTTGTGAAGAAACGCTAGATGTTTTGTTCAGCTTGCAGAATCCATGGAATTATCCAAACTTAGTTCGTTGACAAGAGAAATTCTGCAATGCTTGTGAGGATGACCGAGTGTTAGAATGCGAGATTCACTAAACCATATACAAGGTAATGATTTGGGTGCGGGATGGATTGATCACCATACCAACTTACTCTTATTATTCGCCTCTGTTATACGGGATGGTAAATCTGAGTGACTTACCTATAGTAGAGAGACGACGATGTCAAAACTTTGTTTAAACCTTAGAACGGTATAGAATTTTTTTCCCTTGTACACGGCAGCTGTTGCCAACCGCAGGATATACGGCAAGGATGAAGCCTAGACCCGTTTTATGCAGGGACCCAATAAATTGTTTGATGACCCCCATGAGAGACCGATATTTGTTTAGTATTGGCGCCAGACCTATCAGCTAAGAGGAATCAGTCTCGAAAGGACTGTATCGAGATGAAATGATACAAGAATTGAGGGCAAAAGTTATGCCACTTCTGAAAGAGCCAGAGAAGGAAATACCTTGAAGTTTTAAGAAGACCGATGCCGTCAACAATAAGGATGGAGTACTTGAGTTTTGAAGGAACCGTAACCATCATTCTAAGTGTGGTAGCACACTAGGCCACACCAATCAGTGGATTTGTTAGGAGACCCCCAAACCCTAACCTATTTCTTGCTAGCCTCTCCGAATCTCGAGGACGAGATTCATTTTAAGTGTGGTAGGTTTGTAACATCCCAAAATTCTGAATTTTGGAATGTTATAATAAATAGATAGATTTGATTGCTGTTTGATGTGCTGTGTGAAATTGAGTGAAATTTGAAACTTTTGAAAGTTAAATGAGAGGGAATAAAATGACTTTCCCAAAACTTTCACCTTGCTTTTTGATCTTTGAGGGAATTCAAATTCTTTTCAACACAAAACCCTAGAGTGAAGATAATATGACTTCTTCCATTTATTTAAAATGATAAAGGGCTCTGAAAGGATTTTGAATTTCATCCTCGAAATCTTTTCAATTCAGAAACTTTAAGCGACTCAATGATTTTCCAGAGAGAAGATAAAATGACTTCTTCAAATTATAGGAAATATGAGTTGGAGGTTTTTCTGAAACTTTGTGCAACTCAATTTCAAATATTGAGTTATTTGGGTTTTATTCAAATTATTTTTCTCCAAAAATAAACTACATGGAAAATAGGGAACATGATTCCCTACAGCAGAAAATTGGAGAAAAATAAATTTGAAGTCATTTTGGTATTTTAAGTATGTTTTTATTGGTTTTTATTTGCAACAGTAGGACCTTTTGATTTATTAGATTTTGTGAGGATTTTATTTGGCAGTAGTAAAATGTTCTTGTTGTAGGGCTGATTTTTCTGCAAACTTTGATATATAATATGCCTATAGGATTTTATTTATTTATTTTGCTTTTATTCGTTTTCTTGGCTATTAAAAAAATGCTCCTCCGCCGAAACTGGGCCGGCCCAGCTTCCGCCAGGCCGCGGCCCAGCACCCCGTCGCCTTCGCCCTCGGGACGGACTCCCGCCGCCGCCGCCATGGACGGCGTGTCCTCACCGGACTCTCCTCCTGCCCCTTCCCCACGCAAACTCCCCCCCTCCGCTTATGAAAACGGGAGCCCCCGGCCCCGCTGCTCGCATCGCCGCCGCCGCACACTTCCGCGGCCGCCGCGAAACGCCGCCGCCGCTAACTGCTCCCACCACCGCCGCCGCTCTCGTTCGCCGCCGCAGCCGCGCCTCCCCTCACCACCGCACCGCGCCACCGCCTCACCTCCGCCCCGCGCAGCACCGCCGCAGCCTGCCTCACCCCTCGCCGGAGTTCCGCCGGCCGGAGCTCCGATCTTCACCCACGACCGAACCGCCGAACCGCCCGGTCCGATCCGCCAAAACCGCGGAAAAGCCACTGAGGTATAAAACCGTCCTGGTTTTCTGTTTAGTTAGGTTTTTAGTTTTATATTGGTTTTATTTTTTTAGGTTTAGTTATACAGTGAACGTTCACCCGTTAGGACTAGAAAACAAACGTTCGCTCTTTAGCTTTTCCTTTTTCTGTTTAGTTTCGGCTAGGGACCCATCTGTAATTATTCTTTTGCAGATTAGCCCCTAATCTTCTTTCGGCCATAACTTTTCATCAGTTAGTCCAAATTCAACGAAACCAATGCCCACGTCTTCGTTACGAAGCCCTCTTTCCAGTAAAACAACTTAAACAAGTTTTTGAAAGTTTTAAAATTTGAATTCAACTAGTTTTAGATTGAAACTTGTTTTGATCATAACTTGAGTTTCATAGCTCCGTTTGAGTTGATTCTTTTTGCAAAGCGAAGCTCTTGACCTAAACTTTCTGATAAGGACAAATTCACATAATTTTGGTATTGTTGGAAATTGTTTTGTGTTTCAGGAGTCATTCGTTTGTTTTCGAAGTTTTCCGAAGTGTTTATTCGTTCTGTCTGATCTTTCTGAGTGATTGCTTATGTGTGGTTACTATTGCTTGCTTACGATAGATTGACCGGAGTGTGACGAGTAGATCTATCCAGAGTTTTGAGTGCGAATCATCTTCATCGACATTGCAGACAAGTTCACACTTTGATCATATTTTCCAATACCCAGTTTTTCATTGCATTAGTTATATCTTCAAACACATTGCATCAGTAGGATCTTTTAACTTGTGGGACTGGGAAGTAGATTGAGGTAGAACCTATTACCTGCATTATTTTCAAATCCATGGGAGTTACTTCTACATTTGCTTAGGTTACCATTGCTATGCTCGTAGACGTGGTTTGGGTTTGAGTGAAATCCATGACAGATGTGAGTTGTTAATTAATGGTTCAACTTAAGGTGGCTACTTGAATACACATCTGGGTGGATTGGTTTGGGGCACCCTGGGAGTGAACCAGTGGATTTCCCGGACACCTGGTGATGCCAGTGTTGTCCTAGGAAATCCCGGGGTTTCCGTGTGATTGTCCTATTGGAATGCCACCCAGGCTCAAAGGGATCATATAATATTTTCATGCCTAGAAACTTCCATGTGCAGCCACATGCCAATATGGGCTCTGGCATAGTTGAGTAAGTTGTGGGAAACCTTTCCATGATGGGCTAGCAGATGTAGGGGGATTGTAGGTGTACCGGCCTATCTATCTGGTTAAGGGGACCTCTTCGAAAAGACTGTGTCTCAGTCATCCGTTTCTCAAACATCATGCAGTGCGAGAAATCCAACGGAGGCGATCGAGTCTTGTGGGGAAAGTGCACAAACCTCTGCAGAGTGTACAAACTATTCATGAGTAGCCGTGTCCCCGGTTATGGACATCTTTGAGTATCTAGAAGTGGATTATTTCCTGATCTCATCACTCTCTAATTTAATATTGTTGGGTTTAATGATGAACTTTAATTGGGGTTGAGAGGATGTCTATCTTCTCAACGATGTTTCAACTACCATGATAGTTAATTAAAATCTATTCCTTTGCAGTAGGGAAAAATTGGCTTTACGCAAAAACTTTAACCTTACAGCCTCCACCAGCCAAATATGCATGTAGTTGTAGGACTTGTTCATTATCATTACAGTGTGAATTTGCCAGTACATTCAATGTACTGACCCTTTGTGGCTGCAACGTCTCATGTTGCAGGATTATCTTACGACGAGTAAGTGATACGTTAGGGTTACGATTTCTACACTCAACTTTGCCGTTGGTGTTGATGGGAATCCACAACCTTGTTGCTTCCGCTATGATCGATTGAGGTAATGGTATTTATGTTACTTAATACATGTGATTTACCTCTGTTATAAATCCTCGTGTACTGTGTGTGTCAGCATACCGATCCAGGGATGACACATAACACAGAGACTTCGGTCCATTCGGATCGTGGTCGCTACAGGTCATCCACTTGAGGGAAATTTGCTACTGTCCTACAAACCACTACACTTGGAGGCCCAACAACGTCTACAAGAAGAAGGTTGTGTAGTAGACATCAAGCTCTTTTCTGGTGCCGTTGCCGGGGAGGTTAGTGCTTGAAGGTATATCTTTAGATCTTGCAATCGAATCTTTTAGTTTCTTGTTTTATCACTAGTTTCGTTTATAAAAGAAAACTACAAAAAAATGGAATTAAGGTTACCTCATATGCTTCATTTTTTTAATATCTTTCATGAAAATGATGGGAAGGAAAATTGTTCTCAAGTTCTAGAAGAAGAATTACATAGAATGATTGGCATTAAATATGCGCATAATGAGCATGATTGCAATGTTGTTAGTACGAATTCTTTGAATACCCATGATGCTAATGATATGCACAATCACAAGTTTGGGGAAGCTATGTTTGATGAAGATCATATTTTTAGTCCCCCAAGTTTTGATGATAATATTTATTATGATGAAAGCATGCCTCCTATTTATGATGATTATATTTATGAAAGTGGATTTGGAGAGGTCATGACTTTATTTAGTGATGAATCCACTATTTCGGAAGAGGTTCCAATTGATTTTGAGAACAAAGTTGCTATCTATGATGATTATTGTGATGACACGTATGCTATAAAAAACAAATATAACCATGAAACTTGTCATCATGATTTTAATTTTCAATTGGATTATGCTTCACATGATAGTTATTTTGTTGAGTTTGCTCCCACTACTATTGATGAGAATAAATTTGCTTATGTGGAGAGTAGTAAAATTTCTATGCAAGTAGATCATGAAAATAATGCTTTATGTGCTAGTTATATTGTTGAATTCATTCATGATTCTACTGAAAATTATTATGAGGGAGGAACATATGCTTGTAGGAATTGCAATAATATCAAGAATCCTCTCTATGTGCTTAAAGTTTTGAAGCTATGCTTGTTTTGCCTTCCTATGCTAGTTGATTATTGTTCCCATAAGTTGTTTGCTCACAAAATCCCTGTGCATAGGAAGTGGGTTATACTTAAATGTGCTATTCATATTCTTCATGATGCTACTTTTATGTTTCAATTCTTATCTTTTACGCGAGCATCATTGAAATCATTGTGCCTAGCTAGGGGCGTTAAACGATAGCGCTTGTTGGGAGGCAACCCAACTTTATTTTAGTTTCTTTGTTTTTGCTTCTGTTTAGGAATAAATATTGCATCTAGCCTCTTATTAGATGTGGTTTCATGTTTTATTTAGCGTTTGTGCCAAGTAGAACCTTTGGGAAGACTTGTGTGAAGTTTATATGATCTTGCTGTGAAAAACAGAATCGTTAGCGCTCGCTAAAGTAGTCTTCAGATTTTACTGGAGCATGGTTTTTAGTTGATTCTTTTTGCATATGATTGGTAGACAAATTCCACAAATTTAACAATTTAGTTTGAATTTTTTGGAGTTCCAGAAGTAGGCGAAACCTGCAGATTACTACAGACTGTTCTGTTTTTGGCAGATTCTGTTTTTCGTGTGTTGTTTGCTTATTTCAATCCATCTATGAGTAGTATTGGGAAGTATGAACCATAGAGAAGTTGGAATACAGTAGGTTTAACACCAATATAAACAAATAATGAATTCATGGCAGTACCTTTGAGTAGTGGTTTGTTTTCTTATAATAACAGAGCTCACGAGATTTTTGTCTAAGTTTTGTGTTGTGAAGTATTCAAGTTTTGAGTATTGCTTTGATAGACTATGGAACAAAGAGTAGCAAGGGCCTAAGCTTGGGGATGCCCATGGCACCCCAAGGTAAAATTCAAGGACAACCAAAAGCCTAAGCTTGGGGATGCCTCGGGAAGGCATCCCCTCTTTTGTCTTCATCCATCGGTAACTATACTCGAAGCTATATTTTTATTCACCACATGATATGTGTTTTGCTTGGAGCGTAAATTTAGTTTATTTTGTTTTGCTTGCTGTTTGAATAATATCCCAAGACCTGAAGTTCTTAAATGTTAGAGAGTCTTCACATAGTTACATAATTATTCAACTACTCATTGATCTTCACTTATATCTTTCGGAGTAGTTTGATATTGCTCTAGTGCTTCACTTATATCTTTTAGAGCACGTCGGTGGTTTTATTTTGAAGAAATAGATGAACTCTCATGCTTCAATTATATTCTTTTGAGAGTCTTCTAAAACAGCATGGTAATGTGTTTAGGCTATAAAACTAGTCTTCACATGATAGACATCCAAGATCAATGTAGTAAAAACTTTCATACTAAGTGCTTTGAATATGATGAGAAGTTGGATGCTTGATAATTGTTTTGAGATATGAGGATAGTGATATTAGAGTCATGCTAGTGGAGTTATTATGAAATTGAGAAATGCTTGTGTTAAGGTTAGTGATTCCCGTAGCATGCACGTATGGTGAACCGCTATGTGACGAAGTTAGAGCATGAGGTATTTGTAAAGTGTCAACCTTTGTGTGGAGGTCAGGGGCGCACGATGGTTAACACCTACAAACCTCCCCCCTAGGAGCATGCGTTGATTGCTTTGTTTTGATGACTCATAATTTTTTGCAATAAGTATATGAGTTCTTATGACTAATGTTGAGTCCATGAATTATACGCACTCTCACCCTTCTACCATTGCTAGCCTCTCTTGTACCGCACAACTTTCGGCGGTACCATACACCCACTATATATCCTTCCTCAAAACAGCGACCATATATTTTCCTCAAAATAGCCACCATACCTACCTATCATGGCATTTCCATAGCCATTTCGAGATATATTGCCATGCAACTTTCCACCGTTCCGTTCATATGACACGCATCATATTGTCATATTGCCATGCATGATCATGTAGTTGACATCGTATTTGTGGCAAAGGCACCATGCATAATTTTTCATACATGTCACTCTTGATTCATTGCACATCCCGGTACACCGCCGGAGGCATTCATATAGACTCATACTTTGTTCTAATATCGAGTTGTAAATCAATAAAAGTGTGATGATCATCATTATTAGAGCATTGTCCCGTGTGAGGAAACAAAAAAAAAGAGATAAATTCCAAATAAAAAAAGGATGGCCCCAAAAAAATAGAGAGGGGCTAAAAGGGGGGGGGGGGGAGAAAGCGAAAGCCCCTCCAAAAAAAATGAGAGAAAAGAGAGAAGGGACAATTGCTACTATCCTTTTCCACACTTGTGCTTCGAAGT
This sequence comes from Secale cereale, assembly GCA_902687465.1. NCBI lineage: Eukaryota > Viridiplantae > Streptophyta > Magnoliopsida > Poales > Poaceae > Secale > Secale cereale. The sequence goes on from LR738709.1 coordinate 412,121,487, forward strand.
AGCACCATGTTCTTCATGATAGAGAGTCTCATGTTTAGTCATTTTCATATGCTAGTGGGAATTTTCATTATAGAACTTGGCTTGTATATTCCAACGATGGGCTTCCTCAAATGCCCTAGGTCTTCGTGAGCAAGCAAGTTGGATGCACACCCACTAGTTTCTTTTGTTGAGCTTTCATACATATTTAGCTCTAGTACATCCGTTGCATGACAATCCCTACTCACTTACATTGATATCTATTGATGGACATCTCCATAGCCCGTTGATACGCCTAGTCAATGTGAGACCATCTCCCTCCTTTTTGTCTTCTCCACAACCACCTCTATTCCACATAGTGCTATGTCCATGGCTCACGCTCATGTATTGCGTGAAAGTTGAAAGGTTTCAAAGAATAGAGTATGAAAACAAGTGCTTTGTTGAAACCGGGGTTGTGCATGATATGAATATTTTGTGTGATGAAGAGGGAGCATAGCCAGACTATATGATTTTGTAGGGATAACTTTCTTTAGCCATAGTATTTTGAGAAGACATGATTGCTTTGTTAGTATGCTTGAAGTATTATTATTTCTTATGTCAACATAGACTTTTGTCTTGTATCTTTCAGATCTGAACATTCATGCCAAAATTAAGAGAATTACATTGAAAAAACTATGTTGGTTAGCATTCCACATCAAAAATTCTGTTTTATCATTTACCTACTCGAGGACGAGCAGGAATTAAGCTTGGGGATGCTGATACGTCTCCAACGTATCTATAATTTTTTATTGTTCCATGCTATTGTATTATCCTACTAGGATGTCTTATGGGATTTATTATACACTTTTATATGATTTTTGGGACTAACCTATTAACCCAGAGCCCAGTGCCAGTTTTTGTTTTTCTCCTGTTTTAGGGTTTTACAGAAAAGGAATATCTAACGGAGTCCTATTGACGAGCCAATTTTTTATGATTTTTTCTGGACCAAAAGAAGCCCCCGAAGCGAAAGAGTTGGGCCAGGGGAGCCACGGGCTGCCCTCGAGGGTGGCGAGCGCGCCCTGGGAAGATGGTGGTGCCCCCTATATCGAGGACAGCCCAGAAGCTCCCCTGACGTGTGCCCTACGCCAAAAAATCCTATAAATATTGAAACCTTCGAAAATTAACCTAGATCGGGAGTTCCGCCGCCGAAAGCCTCTGTAGCCACCGAAAACCAATCTAGACAACATTCCGGCACCCTGCCGGAGGGGGGAACCCTCACCGGTGGCCATCTTCATCATCCCGGCGCTCTCCATGACGAGGATGGAGTAGTCCACCCTCGGGGCTGAGGGTATGTATCAGTAGCTATGTGTTTGATCTCTCTCTCTCTCTCTCTCTCTCTCTCGTGTTCTTGAGATGTCACGATCTTGATGTATCGCGAGCTTCGCTATTCTAGTTGGATCTTATGATGCTTCTCCCCCTCTACTCTCTTGTAATGGATTGAGTTTTCCCTTTGAAGTTATCTTATCGGATTGAGTCTTTAAGGATTTGAGAACACTTGATGTATGTCTTGCACGTGCTTATCTGTGGTGACAATGGGATATCATGTGATCTACTTGATGTATGTTTTGGTGATCAACTTGCGGGTTCCGTGACCTTGGGAACCTATGCATAGGGGTTGGCACACGTTTTCGTCTTGACTTTCTGGTAGAAACTTTGGGGCACTCTTTGAAGTTCTTTGTGTTGGTTGAATAGATGTTTCTGACATTGTGTGATGCATATCGTATAATCATGCCCACGGATACTTGAGGTGACATTGGAGCATCTAGGTGACATTAGGGTTTTGATTGATTTGTGTCTTAAGGTGTTATTCTAGTACGAACTCTATGATAGATTGAACGTTACTACGGACTCTTGAATAGATCGATCAGAAAGAATAACTTTGAGGTGGTTTCGTACCCTACCATAATCTGTTTGTTTGTTCTCCGCTATTAGTGAATTTGGAGTGACTCTTTGTTGCATGTTGAGGGCTAGTAATATGCTCCAATTATATTATCCTTGTTGAGAGAACTTGCACTAGTGAAAGTATGAACCCTAGGCCTTGTCTACTATCATTGCAACACCGTTTATGCTCACGTTTACCACTTGCTACCTTGCTGTTTTTATATTTTCAGTTTAGAAAAACCAATATCTACCATCCATATTGCACTTGTATCACCATCTCTTCGCCGAACTAGTGCACTTATACAATTTATCATTGTATTGGGTGTGTTGGGGACACAAGAGACTCTTTGTTATTTGGTTGCAGGGTTGCTTGAGAGAGACCATCTTCATCCTACGCCTCCCACAGATTGATAAACCTTAGGTCATCCACTTGAGGGAAATTTGCTACTGTCCTACAAACCTCTGCACTTGGAGGCCCAACAACGTCTACAAGAAGAAGGTTGTGTAGTAGACATCAAGCGACAACAGTCAGGAACATGCATTAAAATTAATCAACAATGAATGCAAGCATGAGTAGGATATAAATCACCATGAACATAAATATCGTGGAGGCTATGTTGATTTTGTTTCAACTACATGCGTGAACATGTGCCAAGTCAGACCACTTGAATCATTCAAAGGAGGATACCGCCCTATCATACCTCATCACAACCATTTTAATATCATGTTGGCACGCAAGATAGACCATTATAAACTCTTAGCTAATTAAGCATGGCATGAGCAGCTATGATCTCTAATTGTCATTGCAAGCATGTTTCATTCATAGCAAGCTGAATCAGGAACGATGAACTATCATATCTACAAAAACAAGAGAGGTCGAGTTCATACCAGCTTTTCTCATCTCAATAAATTCATCATATATCGTCATTATTGCCTTTCACTCGCACGACCGAACGGTGTGGATAATAATAATAGTGCACGTGCATTGGACTAAGCTGGAATCTACAAGCATTTAATACAAGAGAGAAGACAAGGTAATATGGCTCAAGGTTAAATCAACAATAATGCATATAAGAGCCACTAAGCATTTTCAATCATGGTCTTCTCCTCTTGACCCCCAAAGAAAAGAAAAGAAACTATTTACACGGGAAAGCTCCCAACAAGCAAAAGAAGAACGCGAAATCTTTTTGGATTTTCTTTTAGTTACTACTACTACATGCATGGAAAGTGAACTAGCTAAAAGCTACAACTAATTTTCTTGTTTTTCTTAAGGTTTTTCTAACACGTAAGAAAAAGAATAAGAAACGAATTGAAACTAGCATGGATAGTACAATAAAAGAGTGTGAGCACCGACAACTAGAATAAGTGTGTGAACATGAATGTAATGTCGGTGAGAAATACGTACTCCCTCAAACTTAGGCCTTTGGCCTAAGTTGGTCTATGGCCACAGATCGAAGCTACTTTCTCCGGTGTACCGAGGAGCGTCCTCTGGGTGCCACTGGTTGGCAATCACATCCGGATCCCACCCATAAACCGACTGCCGGTAAGGGTCAAGTGGTGGCTCCGGCTCCGGCTTTGAAGCTTGTGCCTGGCTCCGGTACTTATAGGCGGCATCTGGCAAAACGAGGAATATGCATGAAAGCAGATCAAACAGAGATGGTGCAGGCAAGGTAATAATCTCACAATATTTTTCATCAAACCTCAATTTATACTTAAGCAACGTCTCCTTGTCTTTAACAATAAAATCATGTGCGATCATACTCTTATAATCTAGATAAGCAGGGGCCAGCAATTTTTCTTCCCTCTCATGATGCCTAATAGGTATTCTAAAGTGTTCAGCAAGGCGGGAAGCAAAGATGCCTCCAAAGACAGGACCTTTTGTGCGGTTCAAACTTAATCGTTTAGCCACGACGGCACCCAAGCTAAAGGTTGTGTCTTGGAACAAAGCATGGCGCAAAATGACAATATCAGGGGCCCTGAGATTCCCACTATTCCCGCGACCAATTAAACATCTACTAGCAAATATAGCAAAGTAGCGTAGAACAGGAAAAATATATACTAGTAATTCTTGCCCCTGAAACTTGCCTAGTTTCCCCTATAGCTATCATATCAATAAACCCCTCAACATCCTTGCGATGGGGTTCCTCAAGACTACCCGTAAAAGGTATCTTACATACTTGACAAAAATCATAGAACGACATCTCCTTAACCTCATCATATAAATGAAACTCCACTGAAGGTGGTAATTTCTTAGCATGAAAATGAAAGTTTTGCGTGAAAATATTAGTGTGCAAGTGCTACTTCTCGAGCTTGCGTTGTATTCCCTCGAAGAGGAAAGGGTGATGCAGCACAGTAGCGTAAGTATTTCCCTTAGTTTTTGAGAACCAAGGTATCAATCCAGTAGGAGACCATGCGCGAGTCCCTCGCACCTGCACAAACAAATAAGAACTTCGCAGCCAACGTGATAAGGGGTTGTCAATCCCTTTACGGCCACTTACGAAAGTGAGATCTGATAGATAGGATAGTTTTATATTTTTGTTATTTTTGGATATAAGAACAGAAAGTAAAAATAGTAAAGTAAAGTAGATTGTAGATTTAATATGTTGAGAATAGACCCGGGGCCCATAGGTTTCACAAGTGGCTTCTCTCATGATACCAGAATTCTACGGTGGGTGAAGAAATTACTGTCGAGCAATTGATAGAAAAGCAAATAATTATGAGAATATCTAGGCATGATCATTATATATAGGCATCACGTCCGTGACATGTAGACCGAAATGATTCTGCATCTACTACTATTACTCCACACATCGACTGCTATCCAGCATGCATCTAGAGTATTAAGTTCATAAGAACAGAGTAAGGCTTTAAGCAAGATGACATGATGTAGAGGGATAAACTCAAGCAATATGATATAAACCCCATCTTTTTATCCTCGATGGCAACAATACAATACGTGCCTTGCTGCCCCTGCTGTCACTGAGAAAGGACACCGCAAGATTGAACCCAAAGCCAAGCACTTCTCCCATTGCAAGAACTATAGATCTAGTAGGCCAAACCAAACCAATAATACGAAGAGAATTGCAAGGATATTATAATCATACATAAAAGAATTCAGAAAAGAACCAAATATTTCTCATAGATAATCTTGATCATAAACCCACAATTCATCGGATCTCGACAAACACACCACAAAAAGATTACATCGAATAGATCTCCTCGAAGACCGAGGAGAACTTGGTATTGAGATCCAAAAAGAGAGAATAAGCCATCTAGGTACTAACTATGGACCCAAAGGTCTGTGGTAAACTACTCACAACTCATGGTGAGGCGATGGTGTTGATGTAGAAGCACTCCGTGGAAGATCCACCCTCCAGCGGAGCTCCGGAACAGGCCCCAAGATGGGATCTCACGGGAATAGAAGGTTGCGGCGGTGGAATTAGGGTTTTCTCTGTTGCTTCGATGTTTTCAGGATACATGGGTATATATAGGAGGAAGGAGTACGTCGGTGGAGCAACATGGGGCCCACGATGGTGGGGGGCGCGCCGAGGGGGAGGGGGCGCGCCCTGGACCCTCGTGGGAACCCCGTGTCTTCTCTGCCTTGGTGCTCAAGTCTGTCGTGAAGATATCGTTCCAAAAATAACGCTTCCGAAGGTTTCATTCCGTTTGGACTCCGTTTGATATTCTTTTTCTGCGAAACCCTGAAATAGGCAAAAACAACAATCTGGACTGGGCCTTTGGGTTAATAGGTTAGTCCCAAAAATAATATAAAAGTGTATAATAAAGCCCATTAAACATCCAAAACATCATATATAATAGCATGGAACAATAAAAAATAATAGATACGTTGGAGACGTATCAAGCAACCCCAAGCTTAATTCCTGCTCGTCCTCGAGTAGGTAAATGATAAAAACAGAATTTTTGATGTGGAATGCTAACCAACATAATTTTCAATGTAATTTCTTTATTGTGGCATGAATGTTCAGATCCGAAAAATTCAAGACAAAAGTCTATATTGACATAAAAATAATAATACTTTAAGCATACTAACAAAGCAATCATGTCTTCTCAAAATAACATGGCCAAAGAAAGTTATCCCTACAAAAACATATAGTTTGGCTATGCTCCCTCTTCATCACACAAAATATTCATATCATGCACAACCCCGGTTTCAGCCAAGCACTTGTTTTCATACTCATTTTTTTCAAACCTTTGAACTTTCGCGCAATACATGAGCGTGAGCCATGGACATAGCACTAAAGGTGGAATAGAATGGTGGTTGTGGAGAAGACAAAAAGGAGGAAGATAGTCTCACATCAACTAGGTGTATCAATGGGCTATGGAGATGCCCATCAATAGATATCAATGTGAGTGAGTAGGGATTGCCATGCAAGGGATGCACTAGAGCTATAAATGTATGAAAGCTCATCAAAAGAAACTAAGTGGGTGTGCATCCAACTTGCTTGCTCATGAAGACCTAGGGCATTCGAGGAAGCCCATCATTGGAATATACAAGCCAAGTTCTATAATGAAAATTCCCACTAGTATATGAAAGTGACTAAACAAGAGACTCTCTATCATGAAGAACGTGGTGCTACTTTGAAGCACAAGTGTGGAAAAAGGATAGTAGCATTGTCCTTTCTCTATTTTCTCTCATTTTTTTGGAGGGGCTTTCTCCTTTTGTTTTTTTAGCCCCTCTCTACATTTTTTTGGGCCATCTCTTTTTTTGGCCTTTCCTCACATGGGACAATGCTCTAATAATGAAGATCATCACACTTTTACTGATTTACAACTCGGTATTACAACTCGATACTAGAACAGAGTATGACTCTATATGAATGCCTCCGGTGGTGTACCGGGATGTGCAATGAATCAAGAGTGACATGTATGAAAAATTATGCATGGTGGCCTAGCCACAAATACTATGTCAACTACATGATCATGCATGGCAATATGACAATATGAAGCGTGTCATATGAACGGAACGGTGGAAAGTTGCATGGCAATATATCTCGGAATGGCTATGGAAATGCCATGATAGGTAGGTATGGTGGCTGTTTTGATGAAGGTATATGATGGGTGTATGGTACCGGCGAAAGTTGCACGGTACAAGAGAGGCTAGCAATAGTGGAAAGGTGAGAGTGCGTATAATCCATGGACTCAACATTAGTCATAAAGAACTCATATACTTATTGCAAAAATTTACGAGTCATCAAAACAAAGCAATCAACGCATGCTCCTAGGGGGGAGGTTGGTAGGAGTTAACCATCGCGCGTCCCCGACCTCCACACAAAGGATGACACTCAACAAATACCTCATGCTCTAACTTCGTCACATAGCGGTTCACTATACGTGCATGCTACGGGAATCACAAACTTTAACACAAGTATTTCTCAAATTCATAATTACTCCACTAGCATGACTCTAATATCACCATCCTCACATTTCAAAACAATCATCAAGTATCAAACTTCTCATCATATTCAATGCACTTTATATGAAAGTTTTTACTACATTCATCTTGGATGCCTATCATATTAGGACTAATTTTATAACCAAAGCACATCACCATGCTGTTCTAAAATACTCTCAAAAGGATATAAGTGAAGTATCAGAGCTCAAAAATTTCTACAAAATAAAATCACCACCATGCTCTAAAAGATATAAGTGAAGCACTAGAGCAAAACTATCTAGCTCAAAAGATATAAGTGAAGCACATAGAGTGTTCTAACAAATTCTAGACCATATTTATCTCTTTCAAAAAGGTGTGTACAGCAAGGATGATTGTGGCAAACTAACAAGCAAAGACTCAAATCATACATGACGCTCCAAGCAAAACACATATCACGTGGTGCATAAAAATATAGTCCCGAGTATAGTTACCGATAGATGAAGACGAAAGAGGGGATGCCTTCCCGGGGCATCCCCAAGCTTAGGATGTTGGTTGTCCTTGAATTTTACCTTGGGGTGCCTTGGGCATCCCCAATCTTAGGCTCTTGCCACTCTTTGTTCCATAGTCCATCAAAGCCATACTCAAAACTTGAAAACTTCGCAACACAAAACTTAGCCAAAAATCTCGTGAGCTCCGTTAGTATAAGAAAACAAACCACCACTCAAAGGTACTGCAATGAACTCATTCTTTGTTTATATTGGTGTTAAACCTACTGTATTCAAACTTCTCTATGATTCATATCCTCCAATACTAGTCATAGATTCATCAAAATAAGCAAACAACACACGAAAAACAGAATCTGTCAAAAAACAGAACAGTGTGTAGTAATCTGTAACTTTTGAATACTTCTGTAACTCCAAAAAAATTGAAATAAATTGGTAAATGTGAGGAATTTGTCTATTAATCATATACAAAAAGAATCAACTAAATAGCACTCTCCAGTAAAATCTGGTGACTATTCTAGTGAGCGCTAACATTTGTGTATTTTACAGCAAGATCATATAAACTTCACACAAGTCTTCCCAAAGGTTCTACTTCGCACAAACACTAATTAAAACACAAAACCACATCTAAACAGAAGCTAGATGCAATATTTCTTCCTAAACAGAAGCAAAAAACAAAGAAAATAAAATTGGGTTGCCTCCTAACAAGCGCTATCGTTTAACGCACCTAGCTAGGCACGATAATTCAATGATGCTCACATGAAAGATAAGAATTGAAGCACAAAGATAGCATCATATAGCATGTGACAAACACATCTAAGTCTAACATACTTCCTATGAATAGGCATCTTATAAGAAAACAAATTATTAATGCAAGCAAAAACTAGCATATGCAAGGAAGAAGGCATGAACAATAGCAATCTCAACATAACAAGGGGTAATTTAGTAACATGAAAGTTTCTACCACCATATTTTCCTCTCTCATAATAATTGCATGTAGGATCATAATCAAATTCAACAATATAGCTGTCATATAACATATTCTAAACACGATCCACATGCATGCGAAGTTGACACTCATCCAAAATAGTGGGGTTGACATTAACTAAAGTCATGACCTCTCCAAACCCACTTTTATCAAATGTTTCATAAGATTGAATATTCTCCAAATATGTGGGATATAAAGTTGACACTCTTCCAAACCCACTTTCAATATTATTGCAAACATTATTATCAATCTCATATTCATCATGGGGCTTAAATAAATTTTCAAGATCATAAGAAGAATCACCCCTAGCATGATCATTGCAACAAGTAGTGGACATAACAATACTAGCATCCCCAAGCTTAGGGTTTTGCATATCATTAACACAATTGACATTAATAGAATTTATAATAACATCATTGCAATCATGCTTTTCATTCAAGGAGCTACCATGAATCACTTTTTCTTTTAACAATTCTTCACAATTTTCAGATTCATGAATTTCAAGCAAAACCCCATAAATATAATCTAGTGCACACAACTCACTAGCAATTGGTTCATCATAATTGGATCTCTTAAAAAGATTAGCAAGTGGATGAGGATCAATAATTTAGCAAGCAAAGATGCAAGCTAATGGAGGGCACATGGCAAAACGAGCAAACAAAAAGGCAAACGAAAAAGGGCGAATAAAACGGCAAGGGTGAAGTGGGGGAGAGGAAAACGAGAGGTAAATAATGAAATGCGAAGGATAAGGGTTTGTGATAGGTACTTGGTATATGACTTTTGCGTAAGCCTCCCCGGCAACGGCGCCAAAAATTCTTCTTGCTACTTCTCGAGCTTGCGTTGTATTCCCTCGAAGAGGAAAGGGTGATGCAGCACAGTAGCGTAAGTATTTCCCTCAATTTTTGAGAACCAAAGGTATCAATCCAGTAGGAGAACACGCGCGAGTCCCTCGCACCTGCACAAAAAAATAAGAACTTCGCAGCCAACGCGATAAGGGGTTGTAAATCCCTTTACGGTCACTTACGAAAGTGAGATCTGATAGATAGGATAGTTTGATATTTTTGGTATTTTTGGATATAAGAATGGAAAGTAAAAACAATAGAGTAAAGTAGATTGTAGATTTAATATGTTGAGAATAGACCCGGGGGCCATAGGTTTCACTAGTGGCTTCTCTCATGATACCAGAATTCTACGGTGGGTGAACAAATTACTGTCGAGCAATTGATAGAAAAGCGAATAATTATGAGAATATCTAGGCATGATCATTATATATAGGCATCACGTCAGTGACAAGTAGACCGAAACGATTCTGCATCTACTACTATTACTCCACACATCGACCGCTATCCAACATGCATCTAGAGTATTAAGTTAATAAGAACAGAGTAATGCTTTAAGCAAGATGACATGATGTAGAGGGATAAACTCAAGCAATATGATATAAACCCCATCTTTTTATCCTCGATGGCAACAATACAATACGTGCCTTGCTGCCCCTGCTGTCACTGGGAAAGGACACCGCAAGTTTGAACCCAAAGCCAAGCACTTCTCCCATTGCAAGAACTATAGATCTAGTAGGCCAAACCAAACCAATAATTCGAAGAGACTTGCAAGGATATTATAATCGTACATAAAAGAATTCAGAAAAGAACCAAATATTTCTCATAGATAATCTTGATCAGAAACCCACAATTCATCGAATCTCGACAAACACACTGCAAAAATATTACATCGAATAGATCTCCTCGAAGACCGAGGAGAACTTGGTATTGAGATCCAAAAAGAGAGAAGAAGCCATGTAGGTACTAACTATGGACCCGAAGGTCTGTGGTAAACTACTCACAACTCATGGTGAGGCGATGGTGTTGATGTAGAAGCACTCCGTGGAAGATCACCCCTCCGGCGGAGCTCCGGAACAAGCCCCAAGATGGGATCTCACGGGAACAGAAGGTTGCGGTGGTGGAATTAGGGTTTTCTCTGTTGCTTCGATGTTTTCAGGGTACATGGGTATATATAGGAGGAAGGAGTACGTCGGTGGAGCAACATGGGGCCCACGAGGGTGGGGGGCGCGCCCAGGGGAGGGGGCGCGCCCTGGACCATCGTGGGCACCCCGTGTCTCCTCTGCCTTGGTGCTCAAGTCTCTCGTGAAGATATCATTCCAAAAATAACTCTCCCGAAGGTTTCATTCCGTTTGGACTCCGTTTGATATTCCTTTTCTGCGAAACCCTGAAATAGGCAAAAACAGCAATCTGGACTGGGCCTTTGGGTTAATAGGTTAGTCCCAAAAATAATATAAAAGTGTATAATAAAGCCCATTAAACATCCAAAACATCATATATAATAACATGGAACAATAAAAAATTATAGATACATTGGAGACGTATCATCAAGAGATACTGTTCACGCTGGTCGTGGAGGAAGTCGGTGAGGCCTGCATTGTCCGCCAAATAATAAAAGTCTTTATAAATCTCGGCGGCTTCCAAGAACTCATTACAAGGCCATTCACACGGCTGAACTTCCGCAGTGCGAGGAAGATTATATTTGGGCTTCTTATTCTCTTCCTTCTGTTTATCCTTTGAACCTTTACTGGAAGAGCCTCTCAACAATCTCCTCATCATTTTCCTCCTCTGAAATTTTCTGAAATTTTTAGTAACTCAAAATAAAAGTGAACCAAACTCAACAAGATTGATAGCAACAACTCCTACAAGTGCCTAGAGACTATATCATGCATTAGAACTACTTGGGACCAAAGAAATTTAACATGCAAGCTCAAGAACAAGGTCACCACAGCAGCAAAAATTTGCAATAAATAAAGCACTGGAACAAAAACTAATTGGACCAATGGAGGAGTCACATACCAAGGAACAATCTCCCCAAACAGTTTTGTGAATGGATCTTTGAGCAAGGAGATCGAAAATGGCAGGAAGATGAGCTAGAAGGTAAAAGGAGGATACAGAAAGTTGTGATATCTAGATTCACCCATCTCATGCTCATCAAAAGGAATCCATTAACAAGGTTGATCAAGTCTTGTTAATAAAATCTTTCCGAATAACATGAAACCGGAGAATTTTTGAATAATGCTAGGTTACCTCAATGGGGATATGTATGTGCCCGACAATAAGAATATCATATATCTTCTTGACAGTAGGAAGAGGAAATTCAAAACCTCCGATAGTAATAGTTGAAAATTTTCCAATAGAATTTATACTGTGGACCTAAGGTTGTTTCCTCGGAAAGTGTACCGTATGCTCACTACCATTGACATGAAAAGTGACATTGCCTTTGTTGCAATCAATAACAGCCCCTGCAGTATTCAAAAAGGGTCTACCAAGGATAATAGACATACTATCGTCCTCGGGAATATCAAGGATCACAAAGTCCGTCAGAATAGTAACATTTGCAACCACAACAGGCACATCCTCACAAATACCGACAGGTATAGCAGTTGATTTATCGGCCATTTACAAAGATATTTCAGTAGGTGTCAACTTACTCAAGTCAAGTCTATGATATAAAGAGAGAGGCATAACACTAATGCTGGCCCCAAGATCACATAAAGCAGTTTTAACATAGTTTCTCTTAATGGAGCAAGGTATAGTAGGTACTCCTGGATCTCCTAGTTTCTTAGGTATTCCACCCTTAAAAGTGTAATTAGCAAGCATGGTGGAAATTTCAACTTCAGGTATCATTCTTTTGTTGGTAATAATATCTTCCATATACTTAGCATAAGGATTTGTTTTAAGCATATCAGTCAAACACATACAAAAAAGATAGGTCTAATCATCTTAGCAAAGCGCTCAAAATCCTCATCATCTTTTTTCTTGGATGGTTTAGGAGGAAAGGGCATGGGTTTTTGAACCCATGGTTCTCTTTCCTTACCGTGCTTCCCAGCAACAAAGTCTCTCTTATCATAACGTTGATTCTTTGATTGTGGGTTATTAAGATCAACAACAGGTTCAATCTCTACATCATTATCATTACTAGGTTGAGCATCATCATGAACATCATCATGAACATTATCACTAGGTTCATGTTCATTACCAGATTGCGTCTCAGCATCATAAACAGAGATATCATTGGGATTCTCAGGTGTGTCAGCTACAGGTTCACTAGAAGCATACAAAGTCCTATCATTTTTCTTTTTCTTCTTCTTAGAAGAACTAGGTGCATCTAAATTTGCTCTCTGAGAATCTTGCTGAATTCTCTTAGGGTGGCCCTCAGGATACAAAGGTTCCTGAGTCACTTTACCCCCTCTAGTTACAACTCTAACAGCAAAGTCATTATTCTTACTATTTAATTCATTGAGAAAATCATTTTGAGCCTTAAGTACTTGTTCTACTTGAGTGGTAACCATAGAAGCATGTTTACTAATGAGTTTCAATTCACCATTAAATCTAGAGTCTAGACATATAATCACTCAAGCGTTCAATCATATAAGCATTACGTTGCAATTGTCTACCAACATAAGCATTGAAGTTTTCTTGTTTCACAATAAAATTGTCAAACTCATCTAAGCATTGGCTAGCAGACTTATAACGAGGAATATCACCTTCATCAAATCTATAAAGAGAATGTACCTTTACTACCTATGTCGGGTTATCAAGACCATGTATTTCTTCAATAGGCGGTAAATTCTTAACATCTTCAGCTTTAATACCTTTCTCTTTCATAGATTTCTTTGCCTCTTGCATATCTTCAAGACTGAGAAATAGAACACCCCTTTTCTTTGGAGTTGTCTTAGGGGCTGGTTCAGGAAGTGTCCAATTATTTTCATTGTTCAACATATTATTCAATAGTAATTCAGCTTGATCAACTGTTCTTTCCCTGAAAACACAACCAGCACAACTATCCACGTGGTCTCTGGAAGCATCGGTTAGTCCATTATAAAAGACATCAAGTATTTCATTCCTCTGAATAGGATGATCCGGCAAAGCATTACGTAACTGGAGAAGCCTCCCCCAAGCTTGTGGGAGACTCTCTTCTTCAATTTGCACAATGTTATATATTCCCCGTAAGGCGGCTTGTTTCTTATGAGCGGGTAAATATTTAGCAGAGAAGTAATAAATCATATCCTGGGGATTACGCACACAACCAGGATCAAGAGAATTAAACCATGTCTTAGCATCACCCTTTAACGAGAATGGAAATAAATTAAAGATATAGTAATAACGAATCTTTCCTCGTTAGTAAACAGGGTGGCTATATCATTTAACTTAGTAAGATGTGCCACAACAGTTTCAGATTCATAGCCATGGAAAGGATCAGATTCAACCAAAGTAATTAACTCAGGATCGACAGAGAAATCATAATCTTTATCAGTAACAAAGATAGGTGAAGTAGCAAAAGCAGGGTCATATTTCATTCTAGCATTCAAAGACTTTTCCTTCAGCTTAGCTAATAATTTCTTAAGATCATATATATCGTTGCAAGCAAGAAAGTCTCTAGCAATTTCTTCATCCATAATATAACCCACATGAATAACAGGCAATTCATATCTAGGGGGAGAATCTTCATCATCACTTTCATAAATATTATCAGTTTCAATATTTGCATTCTCCCTAACCTTAGCAATTTGTTCATCTAGAAATTCACCTAGTAGCACAGTATTATCAAGCATAGAAGTAGTTTCATCATACATAGTAGAAGTGGCATCATCAAGAACATACGACATATCAAATTCAATAGCAGGAGTAGGTGTCACAAATTTACTCATAATAGAGGGTGAATCAAGTGCAGAGCTAGATGGCAGTTCCTTACCTCCCCTCATAGTTGAGGGAAAGATCTTGGTCTTTGAGTCCTTCAAGTTCTTCATAGTGATCAACAGATATAAATCCCAAGTGACTTAAAGAATATAGCTACGCTCCCCGGCAACGACGCTAGAAAATAGTCTTGATAACCCACAAGTGTAGGGGATCGCAACAGTTTTCGAGGGTAAAGTATTCAACCCAAATTTATTGATTCGACACAAGGGGAGCCAGAGAATACTCTTAAGTATTAGCAGCTGAGTTTTCAATTCAACCACACGTGGAAACATTGTATCTGCAGCAAGGTAATTTAGTAGCAAAGTAATATGGAAGTAACGGTAGTGTTATTGTAGTGATTGTAACAGTGGCAGCGGAAAAGTAAATAAGCAACAAGCAATATGTGAAAAGCTCGTATGCATTGGATCGGTGATGTGGAATTATGTCGGATGCGATTCCTCATGTAATAGTTATAACCTAGGGTGACATAGAACTAGCTCCAGTTCATCAATGTAATGTAGGCATGTATTCCGAATATAGTCATACGTGCTTATGGAAAAGAACTTGCATGACATCTTTTGTCCTACCCTCCCATGGCAGCGGGGTCCTAGTGGAAACTAAGGGATATTAAGGCCTCCTTTTAATAGAGTACCAGACCATAGTGAATACATGAACTCCTCAAACTACGGTCATCACCGGGAGTGGTCCCGATTGTTGTCACTTCGGGGTTTCCGGATCGTAACACATAGTAGGTGACTATTGACTTGCAAGATAGGATCAAGAACACACATATATTCATGAAAACATAATAGGTTCAGATCTGAAATCATCGCACTCGGGCCCTAGTGACAAGCATTAAGCATGGCAAAGTCATAGCAACATCAATCTTAGAACATAGTGGATACTAGGGATCAAACCCTAACAAAACTAACTCGATTACATGGTAAATCTCATCCAACCCATCACCGTCCAGCAAGCCTATGATGGGATTACTCACGCACGGTGGTGAGCATCATGGAATTGGTGATGGAGGAAGGTTAATGATGACGATGGCGACGATCTCCCCTCTCCGGAGCCCCGAACGGACTCCAGATCAGCCCTCCCGAGAGAGATTAGGGCTTGGCGGCGGCTCCGTATCGTAAAACGCGATAATTCTTCCTCTCTGATTTTTTCTCCCCGAAAGAGAATATATGGAGTCAGGGGATACGTCGGTGGAACAACTGGGGGCCCATGAGGCAGGGGGGCGCCCCCCTCCTGGACAGGGTGTGGCCCCCCTGGCTTGGTTCTTTCCGCAGATATTTTTATATATTCCAAAATAATTCTCCGTTGAATTTCAGGTCATTCCGAGAATTTTTATTTTTGCTCAAAAACAACACCATGGCAATTCTGCTGAAAACAGCGTCAGTCCGGGTTAGTTCCATTCAAATCATGCAAGTTAGAGTCCAAAACAAGGGCAAAAGTGTTTGGAAAAGTAGATACGTTGGAGACGTATCAGCTAGCAGTCCGCCGCACGACGTTCCTCCTGCACGCACGGATACAGTTAGAGGCGGTGCGCTTGCTCCACTCCAGTGAACCTATTCGCGGGATCCGATCGACTACGTGGGAGATCGGCAAGGAGGAGACGACTCCGCGAACGCGCTGCCTCAACTCTACTTCCGCTGCACGACACTACGCGTCTAGTGGTAACGATCTGTGATCCATCTCCCTTAGCATGTTCCTGGATGTTCTGCAACTAGGAAAAATTAATTTGCAGTCGATGCACCCTACGGTAGAACCCAACAGTGGTATAAGAGCCTCTGCTATAGGATTTGGATTCAGATCATATGCATATTAGATATGTGGAGGCGATAAATAAGATCTGTTGTCGTTTATGAGATCGGCTATGTGCACGGTTGATTAGATAAATTTCACATGGGGATTGAAGTGGCTATGTTTTCTATCAATCGGGATCGATGAGGTCGTGACACAACCTACCCCTACCGGTTGGTTATCCGCCATCGGGGTTAACATTGAAACATAGTGGATACTAGGGATCAAGCCCTAACAAAACTAACTCGATTACATGATGAATCTCATCCAAATTCTCACCGACAGCGAGCCTACGAAGGAATTACTCACTCCCGGTGGAGAGTGATGTCTACTACACAACCTTCTTCTTGTAGACTTGTGTCGGTGACGGAGTCGTGGATTAAGGGGTCCTCATGTGGCTGGATAACTCGTGGTGGGCCGGACTGGTGGACCGAAGATCATTGCTGAAGATCGTCTCTCGTATCCGGATAGGACTCCTATATGTGTATAATGGCAGGTTTTAGGTTCGGGTGTAATCTTTCCTTCATTTGCAAGTTGGTTATGTACAAACCCTAGGGCCCCTGGTGCGTATATAAACTGGAAGGTTTAGTCCGTAGAGGCTGAGCAACGACATAATCATAGGCTAGACTTTTAGGGTTTAGCCATTACGATCTCGAGGTAGATCAACTCTTGTAATCATATTCATCAAGATCAATCTAGCAGGAAGTAGGGTATTACCTTGATCGAGAGGGCCTGAACCTGGGTAAACATCATGTCCCCGGTCTCCTGTTACCATTGATCCTCAGATACATAGTTCGGGACCCCCTACTCGAGATCCACCAGTTTTGACACCGACATTAGTGCTTTCATTAAGAGTTCCACTATGTTGTCGACCGAAGGACTAATGGATCGCTTCGTCAACAATGACGACACTACCGCCGAGGGGACTTTTCCTCCTGGCCAGCTTTTTGTGTTTGGCGGCTTCACGCTCCGTGCCGACACGGAAGGCCATCTCGAGCAGGTTGAGAGTAACACCCCTGGCCATCAGGTCAGGTTTGGAAGCTTGAACTACATTGCTGATATCCGCAGAGACTTGATCTTCAACGGATTCGAGCCCACGGCGATCGCTCCTTGCCACCACGAGGAACATGACCTAAATCTGTCATCAGACCACCACTAGGGGATAGCACCTGTAACCGCTCTGGCCCTAGATCCAGAGCAGATCGCGTCACCTGAGGACGGGAAGCTCAACCCCGCCACGGAAGCTGCATACTCAGCGGCGTTGGAGCCGCACACAGACCCAACCCTGAGCGTGATCTGTGTTACTGGAACTTCGGACTCGTCTCCGGCTGCAGGTTCCGGACCATGTGCATCTACGTCCTTAAAGCTTGATCAGGCGTCTATCATCGAATTCAGCTCCATAGATATCTTCTGGCACTCACCTTTAGGCGATGTGCTAAACTCATTAAAATCCCTCTCCTTAGCTGGGGACACACAACCGAATTGTATCCGGTTTGAAATGGAGGCTGATGATGGAGAATTTCGCATCCCACCCACCACTCACTTGGTAGCCACGGTCGAAGATCTAACCGATCTACTTGACTACGCTTCGGAAGACTTCGAAGGGATGGACCTCGAAGCCGAAGCAGATCTAGACCAAAACCCGCCCGTAACCGGGCGATGGACGGCTACTGTAATGCCCAGGATGGGACTATATCTCCTACGTGTCGAGGCACGACTTAAAGATATAAGCCCATTCTGGAATGATCGCAAGTTTGGTACCTTTGCACATCTCATGTAAAAGTAGGGATGAAAACGGAAAAGATAGTTGGCTTACACTCGCCACGTCACACAATTCATTACATGTCCAAACATCATTCAAATAAACATCACTACCCGTCTACGGGTGAAGATCCAAATGAAAGATACCAAACATAACATTAAACCACAGGTCTGAATCGCCCCTAGTAGAAACCTCTACTGATCGTCGGGATAGTGCACATAGTAACGGCTACGGTCCTCGTCGTACTCCCAGTACAGCTCGGTGCCGTCACTTGAATAGATCGCCTGAGTACCTGCATCTGGTGTGGTGTAGAGTCTGTGAGCCACAGAGGACTCAGCAATCCCGTTCCCGGGTAACACAACTATCCAAGCCTTGGGTGTGGAACAAGGCTGAAAAAAGAACAAGAAGTTGCAGCAGCACTAGCACTAACTTACGTAAAAGAGAGCGAGAAGAGAAGTGCCTCGGACGAGAGATGATCACAAAGTGATCCTAACTAAGCAAGTCAAACATAACCCCACCGTGTTCACTTCCCGAACCCCTTTCGGAAAATGACTGTCACGGTACTCACGCTGGTAGTGTATTCTGAACATGGTGTCGAGTTTTCTACAACCGGATATTAACAAATTCCCATCTGCCACATAACCGCGGGCACGGCTTTTGAAGTTCATAACCCTGCAGGGGTGTTCCAACTTGGCCCATGACAAGCCCACGATCCGCGGAGTCGCAACTCCAAGGTGGGAAGGCCCGAGTATCCTCGGAATCCCGTGCTCAAGATACTCCGACTAAGGTAAGGCTAATCCAGCAAATCCTCCCGGCGTGCCGACACCCTAATAGTAGCCGCGCATATCTAGTCTCAGGCCACAACCGGATGAGCGCTACGTACAGATACCGAAGACCCCAGCGAACTGGGTGGCACCACAAGTGGATCTAGTTTGGACCAACACTCAAATCGAGCACTGGCCCAGGGGGGTTGATTAATTAATCCTCGGGTTAATTACTCCCTCGGTAAGTTTTTAGTTGTTTAGGCAAATAGTACCAATGTTGGGACTTGCTGGAAAAGACTTAGCACCTAGCGGTTTATCGAGGGGGTCCCATAACCCCAACCGTGTGAGGAACGCATAATCAAGGAACATAACACCGGTTTATACGGTTCCTAGGGCGGCATGAGTGGAACAAAACACCAAGCAAAAGGCTTAGCCTTCCACCCATAACCAATATATAGATGATTTCATTTAAGAATTATATAGTGTGATATCCCAACAAGCTTCAACAAGAAGCAAGAATCTTCAATCTTCTCCTGCAACTAACAATGCTATAAGAGGGGCTGAGCGAAGCTTACTTAGCCATTCAAAGGTTTGCATCGGTAGGGTGGTTAAACAGGATCATGGTTACAATAGGAGGCTGACAGGAAAACATGGGCATCGAGGCAAAACTATAGAGCGAGACTTCTAGCAATAGGCAAAGATAGTAATGTTATCGGGGTCAGGTCATCTTGCCTGAAGAGTCGTCGATGGGATCGTAAGCGGGCTCCTCGTTCTCAACCTCGGTAGTAACCTCGTTCTCGTACTCGGTCTCGGCTTCCGGCTCTACTCAACACAAAACACAACGAGGCACGAAATCAACAAGATGCAATGCGCAGAACTACAGGATGCATGACTGATGCACTAAGGAAGCACTACAGATGCACTTAGGAAGAACGGAAAGTCAACATAGGAAGCACAGAGGTACAACACAAGGAACATGGCAATATGCAACTAGCAATATACTTCAAAACATGTTAACAAATAGGATATTATGAATCTACATGCAAAAACACACAAGTTACATATAGGACTTGCTCAAAACGGAGCAACGGGCTAAAAGATACACCCGAAACAAAAAACATGGCAAAGCTGAAATTAACAGCCACATAGCAACTTCGGAGCAAGAAATATATAGTCTACAGCACTCAAACATGATGGCAATGAGCATGGACATAAAGTAGACATATCCTACAGCAAACAATTCCATTGGAGCTTCTCCATAGGAGGCATGGATCAATAGCAACAAGCTATGACATATTGAACTTGACAACAAAATCCTGACAACAGTAATTTATAGCAACTTGGAGCAAGAAGTAAATATGCTACAGCCACCCAAATAAGCATGTGAGAGCATGAATGGATAGCCAACAACATATACAACAAGGAATCATCAAGAGTCACCCCAAAACTATCATGGATTTGCCTAGAACAACAAGCAAACATGGCATCTGGAAATTACAGATTCCAGACTTTGTGAAATTTCACTAAGTATTAAAACAACAGTAATATCATGGCATGTTTGTGAGCAAGTTTAAGTCACCTCAAAGCAAAACATGGCAAGTGGTTTGCACCACAGCAAAGTACACATGATGGGGAGTCCAAAATATCTAAGCATGCAACAAGGGGACAACCACATCAATAGCAACGAGCTCCTCAACTAGGCATCTCGTAACAAGTTAACAACATAACAGCCACAAGCACTTTTGCAAAGGAGATAAACATGGCAAGATGAAAACGGTCATGCAAGCTAAAGCAACCAACATGGAGAGCATCTCATGATGAACATGTGGACATCTCATTTGCTTCATTTGGATAAACATGCAACAAGTTATCACATTGCAAACATGGCATGAAAACAACTAATAGCAGCAGTTTATAACAAGTAGCACTCTTCTCATGAAGATTAAGACATCTAGATGACCTCAAACATGCATGGCACAATGGAATAAAACATAGTACAAGTCACCACGATCATTTTGACATGTCATATGCTCAAATCGGACATGCACAGTAAAAGTTATCATCAAAACAAAACTGCATCAGACATAAGAAAACTAGGGACTGAGGGAAATTGAAGCAACCTCAGGTCAGATCTGGGTCAAACGGGTCGGGTCAACCGGGCAGAGCGGGCGCGGACCGGATCCTGCGGGTCAACGGGCTAACGGGCCCACGGGTCGCGGATCGGGCGGATCCCGGCCCGTTAGGTCTTGCGGCGCAGATCGGGGCTGGCCGATCGGATCGATCGAGGCCGAACCCTCGAGCCCGAGCCGGCGGTGGCTCCCTTCGAGCTGTGGCCGGCGGGGCTGGGATCCCGGCGAGGCGGCGCACTCCCGGCCGGCGAGGGAGGGGCCGAGGCGGCGGTCGCCGGCGAGAGGCCGGGGCGGCGGCGGCGGCGAAGGGCCGGCGCGGCGCCCCCCTTGCGGCCTAGAGGCGCGGTGACCAAGGGGCGGCGGCGCGATGGAGGAGAACGGCGGCGGCGGCTCGGAGGTAGAAGACGAAGCGGTCGCGGGCCCACGCGGCGGAACTCGGAAGCACGGCTCGGCTGAGTCGGAAGCACGGGCGCGGCACGTCGGAAGCACAGCGGCGACGAGGTTGAAGACGAGGTCGGAAGCACGGCGGCTCAACGGTGGAAGCACCGCGCGTCATCGGTGGAAACACGGTGCGGCAACAGTGGAAACATTAGGATTTCAGACGCGAAATTTGAGGTGGGTGGACGTTTATATAGGCACAAGGAGCTAGGGTTGTCCAAATGAGGGTAGGTTTTCGGCCACGAGATCACAATTGGATGGCCTAGATGAAGGGAAGGGTTTGAGTTGGGTTGGTGGGCTGTTGGAGGGGTTTCTTGGGCCTCAAAGAGGAGGTACTTTTAGCCCACGAGAATAACTGTTGGAGTATCAAACGAACTCCAAACGCAACGAGATTTGACAGGCGGGTTACACATAACAAAACAACATCGCACGACAAGTCTCACGCCAAACCGGAAACGTTACACGGCCAAACACAAAAGTAGGTCTCGGGGATGTCACGGACACGTGAGAGAGCTCCGGAACTCGAAACGGACAACGGGAAGGAACGAGTGGGACCGGATGCAAACGACAACACAAATGCAATGCCATGCACATGACAACATGACATGGATGAATGCACACACGCACACGACAAAAGACGAAAAACCCGAAAAGACGAAGAACCCGGGATGGAACTGATGAAGCCAAAGATATATATTGCCCAAAAGGGAAAGTATTACATCCGGGGCATTACAAACTCTCCTCTACTACGAAAAGATCTCGTCCCAAGATCTAGGACTGGAAGAAGGAAGGGTACTCGGAACGAAGGTGATCTTCTCGTTCCCACGTAGCTTCTCGGTTGGTATGGTGTGACCACTTGACTTTCAAGAACTTGATTGACTTGTTGCGGGTCTTGCGTTAGGTTTCTTCGAGAATAGCAACGGGATGCTCTCGGTAAGACAAGTCTTGTTGAAGATCAATCTCCTCAAACGGAATGGTGCGTTTAGGTGTCTTGAAGCACTTGCGGAGTTGAGACACATGAAACACATCATGAACATTGGCGAAGTTGGAAGGGAGCTCAATTTGATAGGCTAGATCGCCTCTTTTGCCAAGGATCTTGAAAGGCCCGACGTATCTAGGAGCAAGCTTTCCTTTGATACCGAATCTTTGGGTGCCTTTCATAGAAGAAACACGGAGATAGACATGATCCCCAATGTTGAAGGCCAAATCATGATGCTTGCCATCATAGTAGCTCTTCTGACGCGACTGAGCAGCCTTGAGATTCTCACGTATGACTTTGCACATTTCTTCGGCTTCTGAGATCAAGTCATTGCCAAGAAGTTGACGTTCACCAGTCTCGGACCAGTTGAGAGGGGTACGGCACTTCCTGCCATAGAGGATTTCAAACGGAGCTTTGCCGGCACTTGCTTGGAAGCTGTTGTTGTAAGAGAACTCGGCAAACGGAAGGCAATCTTCCCATTTCATGCCAAAAGATATGACACAGGCTCTGAGCATGTCTTCTAGAATCTGATTCACTCTCTCGACTTGACCACTAGTCTGAGGGTGAAATGCAGTGCTGAAACGAATCTTAGTGCCCATGGCAGACTAAAAGGAGTCCCAGAACTTGTAAGTGAACAAACTTCCACGGTCTGAGGAGATAACTTGAGGAATGCCATGTAAGGACACAATTCTGGAAGTGTACAATTCTGCCAGTTGAGCAGCATTGATGGATTCTTTGACTGGAAGGAAGTGAGCGACTTTGGTAAGCTTGTCAATCACCACAAAGATAGAATCATTCCCTCTCTTGGACTTAGGAAAACCAGTGACGAAATCCATTTCAATGTGGTCGAATTTTCACTCGGGAATAGGAAGAGGTTGGAGAAGACCGGCTGGACGTTGATGCTCTGTCTTCACTCTTCTGCAGACATCACATTGATTCACGAATTGGGCAATCTCCCTTTTCATGCGTGTCCACCAGTAAGATTGCTTGAGGTCTTGGTACATCTTGGAACTACCAGGATGAATCGAAAGGAGGGAATCATGTGCTTCTTCCATTATGAGCTTCCTGAGATCACCTTTGGGAACCACAAGTCTATCCTCAAAGAACAAGGTATCTCTCTCATCAACGCCATAGCACTTGTATTTGGGAGTACCCTTTGCAATACCATGTTTCACTTTCTGCACCATAGCATCACTGAGTTGGGACTCACGGATCTGATCTTCCAAGGTAGGAGCAACTTGAAGATTTGCAAGAAAGCCTTGCGGAACAACTTGGAGGTTGAGCTTCCTGAATGCTTCACAAAGCTCAGGCTGGAACGACTTGATAATGAGGCTGTTGCAATATGCCTTTCTGCTCAAAGCATCTGCAATCACATTTGCCTTGCGAGGTGTGTATTCGATGTTTGGATCATACTCTTGGATCATTTCGACCCAACGAGTCTCGCGGAGGTTCAGATTCGGCTGTGTGAAGATGTACTTCAAGCTCTTGTGATCGGTGAAGATGTCGACTTTTCTGCCCAACAAAAGGTGTCTCCACGTAATCAAAGCATGTACCACAGCTGCTAGTTCGAGATCATGTGTGGGGTAGTTCTTCTCACTTGGCTTCAGTTGACGAGAAGTGTATGCCACAATTTTCTTGTCCTGCATTAGCACACCACCAAGTCCTTGAAGAGAAGCATCACAGAATACTTCGTAGGGCTTGGACTCATCTGGAGGAGTAAGAACTGGAGCAGAGATGAGCTTTTCTTTGAGAGTTTTGAAAGCCACATCACAATCGGGAGACCAGTTGTACTTGACATTCTTCTGCAGCAAGTTGGAAAGAGGCTTGGCAATCTTGGAGAAGTTCTCAACGAACCTTCTGCAATAGCTAGCAAGACCAAGAAAGCTTCGGAGTTGCTTGACGTTCTGAGGAGGTTCCCAGCTGACAATCGCTTCAACTTTCTCGGGGTTCACAGCAATACCGTCAGCGGAGATGATATGGCCCAGATATAAGACCTTATCGAGCCAAAATTCGCATTTGGAGAACTTGGCATAGAACTTATGTTCACGGAGTCTGTCGAGAACCAGACGGAGGTGCTTTTCGTGATCCTCTTCATTCTTGGAGAATACCAAGATGTCATCCAGATACACAAGCACAAACTCGTTGGTGTAGGGGTTGAAAATGTAGTGCATCATTCTCGAGAAGGTAGGTGGAGCATTGGCGAGACCAAAAGACATGAATGTATACTCATATGAACCGTAGCTCGTTCTGAAGGCAGTCTTGGGGATATCTTCTTCACGAATGCGAATTTGGTGATAGCCCATTCGGAGATCGAGCTTTGAGAACACTTTAGCTCCTTTGAGCTGCTCGAACAATTCATTGATGTTGGGGAGCGGATACTTGTTCTTTATTGTCTTCTTGTTCAATGGCCGGTAATCGACGCAAAGGCGCTCCGTGCCATCTGATGTCTACACACGCTTCTACTCTTGTAGACTATGTTGGGCCTCCAAGCGCAGAGGTTTGCAGGACAGCAGCAATTTCCCTCAAGTGGATGACCTAAGGTTTATCGAACTCAGGGAAGTAGAGGTTGAAGATGGTCTCTCTCAAGCAACCCTGCAACTAAGATACAAGAAGTCTCTTGTGTCCCCAACACACCTAATACAACTAGGAGTTGTATAGGTGCACTAGTTCGGCGAAGAGATGTT
This sequence comes from Secale cereale, assembly GCA_902687465.1. Taxonomy (NCBI): domain Eukaryota; kingdom Viridiplantae; phylum Streptophyta; class Magnoliopsida; order Poales; family Poaceae; genus Secale; species Secale cereale. The sequence goes on from LR738709.1 coordinate 412,146,572, forward strand.
AAATGGCAAGTGATATGGATGATAGGAGTGGCAAAGCAAAGTAATATAAATCTGTAATAAAAAGTGCAGCAAGCAAACAAGTGGTAAACGTGAGCACAAATGGTATTGCAATGGTGGAAACAAGGCCTAGGGATCATACTTTCACTAGTGGCAACTCCCAACAATATTAACATAATCGAATCACATGATATTTCCCATAAAACATGCAATGGAGACGCACCCGGAGGTCATTCCTTCGTGGTCAAGAGAGGACGAGAATTATGTAGGGCTACAAAAGCACACCTCAAAGTTCGTAGTTCTCAATCTAAGGATTTCCCAATGTCATCGCGGCCATCCAAAGAGAGTCCCACAATCACCACAACATATCTAAAGGATAGTCAAAGACAAGCACCAAGAGACTCTCAATCTTCAATCAACACACAAGAGAGGAAATCACTCATGAAAATATTTTTCTAATCCATGTCCAATAGACCGCTGTCACCTTGGTCTCGGGGATTATACTAGATAAAGACAAGTGAGTACATCAATCCAATACATGGAGGAAGGGGAAATATCATGGGATCACCCTAGATTAACATATCCTATGATCACAACGAAGATCACATCATGGGAGAGAGAGATAACCACATAGCTACTGGTAGATACCTCGGCCTCGAGGAGGAACTACTCCCGCATCATGGAGGGAGGAAGCAACGTCGATGGAGATGAATCCGGGGGCACTTCCACGTCCCGGCAGGGTGTCGGCACAGGAATTCTGGTCCCCCGAAGCTTGATGGCGATGGCGGCGGAGATCGGAATTGCGTCTGGAAAAAAGGGGTCTGGAATCAGGGTTTCCTCGACGGGTGTTAAATATATGCCAAAGGGGGTCGCCAGGGGAGCTAAGGGGGGCCCAGGCGCCCCCCCCCGGCGCGGCCAGGAGGGGGCTGCGTGGCCAAGGCGCCTGGAGCCCTGGTGGCCCCCCTCCGGCCCTACTTTGGCCGCAAGGAAGCTTCCGGAACGCTGATTTTTTATATAATTTTTCCGGGATTTTTCTGGCAGTTTATGTAATGGGAAAACCTGAAATACAAAAACAGCAGAAAACAGAAACTGGCACTGGGGTGCACTGAGTTAATAGGTTAGTCCAAATATGATCAAAAGTGTATGGAAGTGTATAAATATCATAGCAATATCACACAAAAGAGGCATGGAGCAAGCAGAAATTATAGATACGTTCTGGACGTATCAACATCCCCAAGCTTAATTCCTGGTCGTCCTCGAGTAGGTAAATGATAACAAGCATAATTTCTGTGGTGACATGCTATTAACCATATAAGGACTTTTTACAGTCATATGACAAGTGCTTACTGAGACAATGAATCTGTAGTAGTTAAGTTGCCTCATGAGAAAATCACAAAGAACTGAAAGTTTTACAATATGATACTGAAACACTCAATAGATTTGTAATGAGAATGGTGTGCAAATATGATAAAGTGGTACCTCGCTTGCCCCCTTTAGTGAAGCAAAACATAAATGCAGGGGCACCTCCAAGGTTTAAGTGAGGACTAGATACAATGATTTCAGAATAAACGATATCATAATCATGCAAAAGACAATGGTACTTTGGGACAATGCACATTACACTCAGAATGACAATCATGCTCTAAATAGTTGGTGCTTTAAAGAAGGTGGAGACTCTCGAACCGTGGCTTTTGTTGGCAAGGTTGAAAACCCGTGGTCGGAAACAAAGACAAAACATGTACCAGAGCTCTTGGTTTTAAAAATAGAGGTAATAATTATTTTTTTAGATTATGCATATTTCGTCAACGAATGCTAGCAGATAACTCAATTACTTCTTGAGCTGGACAAGTTTCGAGGAACGGCTCCCGAATGAGGACGATCACATCCTCTTAATCTCCTTTGTTTATCACTGCCAAAGTTTTCTGATTTCTCATGAACAAAGCGTGAAGGAGGGTTTGTTTGTTGTATAAATTTTTAATGAGCCGGGCGCACTCTATGCCAGTTCCTTCTCGTATTATGGGTTTGCACATTAGACATGCAATCCCGGGGTGAAGCTTGTCCAACTTAAAAAGATCATGAATTAACTACTACTTCCTCATGAGCTAAAACAGAGGCACAAAAGAGAAATGCTTTTTTGAATAATTTCGAGATGGTACATGAAAGTCTTCGTTAGGAATGGCAGGTAAATACCATGTATAGGAAGGTATGGTGGACTCATATGGCATAACTGGTTTAAAGAATTTTGGATGCACAAGCAGTCAGTCCGCTTAGTACAGGCGAAGGTTAGCAAAAGACTGGGAGCGACCAACTAAGAGAGCAATGACGGTCATAATCATGCAGAGCGACAAAGCAACATTGAATCAGGCATGGAAGTTATATCGCTACTCAGAAACTAAAGACCATCAAGGCTTGATAGACTTTCTTTACAGTCTTAAATATGCGTGAGCATACGCCAAGTCAATCAAAATAAATTCTTGAAGGAAGATATCACTAAACCATACCACATCATAAGCAAACAAATCATGTTGGTACTCCAATAACATATTAAGAACCCCCCAGCTATTTGAGACTAACCATAAGAAAACATGAACTACTAAGTACCATTATGCACATAGCATTTTTATCATAGACATATCGACCAGTGCAACAGAAGCCAACTATCTTAATAAGATAAGCATGATAACTAAAGAGAGTTCCAGCGACCAACTAAACAAAAGCTCTTTAAAAAGATAAGCATGAAAACTAAGAGCTGAACATGATAGTAGCTATTGAAAGACAAAGAACACACACAGCAAGGATAGACATGAAAATTCTATGTTATGTTCTAGGTTGAAGTGGAGCGTGTTTCTCTCCCACACACAGAAAGCTGAGTTCCAACTCGTTATGAACAGCAAGCAAAGCTAAAGAAAACTAAAAAGGAAACTAAAAGCAAGACGCTCCAAGCATAGCACATAACACATGAAGTGATAAAAATATAGTGGAACGAAAGACGAACTGATAATTGTTGATGGAGAAGGCGATGCACGGGGGCATCCCCAAGCTTAGACGCTTGAGTCTTCTTGAATATTTCTTGGGGGTGCACGGGGGCATCCCCAAGCTTGAGCGTTTGACACTCCTGAATCTTTTTATCATCTTCCCTCGCACACTTGAAAACTCCCTTCATACATAACTCATCATAATCTGATTAGCGAGGTTAGTACCCATAATAAAATAATTTTTCCTTGCTGGAAATAAGGATATTCTTGAAGGTCTACTGTTTCTCAAGATTGCCAAAAGGTTTTTGCAAAGAAAAAGAAAGCTCAAGGTTTGCAAAATGAAGGAAAGGCAAAACAGGACAGAATCTGTGAAAAACAGACCAGCAGGTAGTAAATAATTTTTTCGGGGCACTTCTGCAACTCAAATCAAAAAACTCAGAACAGACGCCCGAAAGCCAATTGTATAGAGCATGCTGTCAAAAAAATTCAGACCAAAAATATGATCTGGTGATTTTATACGAATTTTTCTGTCCAAGGACAGAATCTGTTTCCTGGACAGCACGTCACAACTTTTGAACTTTCTTGCAATCGGAGGCTAAACTTGGCACAAAGTTGAAAAATAAAGATACAATGATGTTGCTACAGTAGTAACAAACATCAAGACCACTAAAAACTGAAAGCAAAGATAACAAGGGTTGTCTCCCTAGAGCTCTTTCTTTATAGCCATAAAGATAGGCTTAAGACTTTAATGATGCTCTCGTAGGAATAAGAGCTGAAGAACAAAAGAGAGCATCAAGAAGCAAATACCAAACACATTTAAGCCTAACATGCTTCCTATGCATAGGAATATTGCAATAGAATAATTCATTGAAGCACAAAGCAACTAGCATAGGAAGGCAAAACAAGCATAACTTCAAAATATTCACCATAAAGAGAGGAAACTTCTTATTATCAAGATATTTAGAACCAAGTCTCCCTCTCTCATTATAAATTTCAGTGGCATCATGGATGAACTCAACAATATAAGCATCACATAAAGCATTGTTACCATGATCCACATGCAAAAAGGTACTCTTACTCTCCACATAAGCATAATCTTTCTCATTGGTAATAGTGGGAGTAGGACTATCATAAACAACTTGAACACTATAGATTAATTGGGTATTAGGAAGATGGTGTTCAACAAGGGAGTAATTCCCTCCATGATTATGACAAGTTTCATAAGAATAATTTCTCCTTATGTCATAGGTACCTTTATAATCACTATAGATTGGAGTTATAACATCATCATAGTAGAGAAGAGCATTATCATTGCTAGCAACTATATTTGTAATCATGTTGTCTTTATTCTTACTAGCAAAAGAATTATCAATTATCACATCACTAGTGGGTAAAGGATTTGCAATCCTATCATCCCCAAGCTTAGAGCTTTCCATATCATCACTTTCAGAGTTGGTACCAAAAAGATTTTCAAGATCATAAGTAGCATTATCATCATTTTCCCAATCACAATAAGTAACATGCATATCATAATCAAAATAATCTTCAATAGTACCTACGGACATATCATCAAGATGATAATTAAGGCGATAATCTTCACCTTCTTCTTTAAACTTACAACCGTTAGGATAAAAGTTGATGGGAGGAATATGCTCAGGCCAGGTTGTTACCCATTCTTCTTCCTTCTTGCTCCTCTTCCTCCTCCTCTTCTTTTTCTTCTTCTTCACCTTAGGAGGGAGTGGTTGGAGATGAAGCTTCTCCACATATCCTGGTTTATCATTAGAAACAATAGGGGAAACTTGGGAGAAACTCTCCTTTTTATTAGCAGAAATATAAGAGACATTTTTATACTTTGGTAAAGTTCCCTCCTTTCTAATCTTACTTATGTAATCATTTTCATGGCAATTAACAACACAATAGAGATGGCAATTTTGCAAAGTGTTTTTTATTCCTATGGCATTAACATCTAGCCAAGAAGTCTTTTCTGATAACTCCTCACACATCAAAAATAACATAAGCTCATCATAAAGATCAGAGGTGATCATGTTATCACACAACTGGTTAACAGTTATGTTTTGAAAGTGCATGCATTGAAAATTAAAGTGACCCTCCATACAACAAAGTTCACAAGTAAAAGGATAAAGGTCACACAATTCTCTAGCAATTTCATTTAAATCTCTGACCCAAGTGATTGTTCTTTCATGCTTATGTTGCTTACAATACTTCTCTTCTTCAATCATAGGCCTTTCACAAGGTCTATCCACTCCACAAAAATTGACATGCTTATATAAAACTTCATTTTTAGGAATTAGATCATGCATGTTGCAATCATCATGAACAATTTCATTTTCTTTGCAAATCTCTTTAAAAGGTTTATGATGCTTGATCCAATCCTCCTTAGGCATATTAAGATGTGAAGCAAAAGATTTGAGGAAATCAACAAGGTGTTGAGAATCAAGCCCAAACTTAGCACTAAACTTATTAAAACTTGTAGTTTCAACAAAGGACTTAATGCAATCATACTCATAAATTATACCTGACTCTTTACCTTTGTCGATCTCCCAATCTTCAGTGTTGCGTTGAATTCTTTCAAGGAGTTCCCATTTAGCATCAATCTTTTCGTTTGTGAAAGAACCCATAGAGGAAGCACCGAGCGAATCTTTATCTTGTCGAGAGAGCCTCGCATAGAAATTAGTAATAATCATATCTTTGGGGAGCCCATGGTTAGGACATTTTAGCATTAACGTTTTCAGTCTCCCCCAAGCTTGAGCTATGCTCTCTCCGTCATGAGGATATAAATTATAAACATAATTCCTATTCTCATGGACTTCATGAAGAGGATAAAACTTGGAGTAAAAGAGAGACTGGATCTCTTCCCAATCCAGCAGGTGAGAGTCATCTAGTAGCCTATACCATTCTGAAGCTTTATCTATAAGTGATACGGCGAACAATTTCCTCATGACAAACTCCCTTGATACACCTGCAAGCTTAAATAATGAACATAATTGTGACAGATATAGCAAGTGTTCACCGGGATGTCTGTCGCCTGCATAACGATTAGCCAAAAAATAATCGATAATACCAGCTGGTATTTTATAGGGCACAATTTCAGTAGGGGGAGGAGCAACCACCACAGGTGTGGGGCGTCTTCCCGCAAGCAACGATCCAATAGCAAGGTTGTCCATAAACATAACTAGTGAAATAAAAACAAAAAACAAAAAGATTTAATTGCAAGATCTAAAGATATACCTTCAAGCGCTCACCTCCCCGGCAACGGCGCCAGAAATAGCTTGATGTCTACACACGCTTCTACTCTTGTAGACTATGTTGGGCCTCCAAGCGCAGAGGTTTGTAGGACAGCAGCAATTTCCCTCAAGTGGATGACCTAAGGTTTATCGAACTCAGGGAAGTAGAGGTTGAAGATGGTCTCTCTCAAGCAACCCTGCAACTAAGATACAAGAAGTCTCTTGTGTCCCCAACACACCTAATACAACTAGGAGTTGTATAGGTGCACTAGTTCGGCGAAGAGATGTTAAATGGCAAGTGATATGGATGATAGGAGTGGCAAAGCAAAGTAATATAAATCTGTAATAAAAAGTGCAGCAAGCAAACAAGTGGTAAACGTGAGCACAAATGGTATTGCAATGGTGGAAACAAGGCCTAGGGTTCATACTTTCACTAGTGGCAACTCCCAACAACATTAACATAATCGAATCACATGATATTTCCCATAAAACATGCAAAGGGGACACACTCGGAGGTCATTCCTTCATGGTCAAGAGAGGACGAGAATTATGTAGGGCTACAAAAGCACACCTCAAAGTTCGTAGTTCTCAATCTAAGGATTTCCCAATGTCACAGCGGCCATCCAAAGAGAGTCCCACAATCACCACAACATATCTAAAGGATAGTCAAAGACAAGCACCAAGAGACTCTCAATCTTCAATCAACACACAAGAGAGGAAATCACTCATGAAAATATTTTTCTAATCCATGTCCAATAGACCGCTGTCACCTTGGTCTCGGGGATTATACTAGATAAAGACAAGTGAGTACATCAATCCAATACATAGAGGAAGGGGAAATATCATGGGATCACCCTAGATTAACATAGCCTATGATCACAACGAAGATCACATCATGGGAGAGAGAGATAACCACATAGCTACTGGTAGAAACCTCAGCCCCGAGGAGGAACTACTCCCGCATCATGGAGGGAGGAAGCAACGTCGATGGAGATGAATCCGGGGGCACTTCCCCGTCCCGGCAGGGTTCCGGCACAGGAATTCTGGTCCCCCGAAGCTTGATGGCGATGGCGGCGGAGATCGGAATTGCGTCTGGAGAAAAGGGGTCTGGAATCAGGGTTTCCTCGACGGGTGTTAAATATATGCCAAAGGGGGTCGCCAGGGGAGCTAAGGGGGGCCCAGGCGCCCCCCCGGCGTGGCCAGGAGGGGGGCCGCGTGGCCAGGGCGCCTGGAGCCCTGGTGGCCCCCCTCCGGCCCTACTTTGGCCGCAAGGAAGCTTCCGGAACGCTGATTTTTTATATAATTTTTCCGGGATTTTTCTGGCAGTTTACGTAATGGGAAAACCTGAAATACAAAAATAGCAGAAAACAGAAACTGGCACTGGGGTGCACTGAGTTAATAGGTTAGTCCAAATATGATCAAAAGTGTATGGAAGTGTATAAATATCATAGCAATATCACACAAAAGAGGCATGGAGCAAGCAGAAATTATAGATACGTTCTGGACGTATCACCATCCTTCTTCTTGACAAATAAGACACCACAGCCCCAAGGAGACGTACTAGGCCTGATCAGACCCATACGCTCTTGTGCATCAAGCTGTTTCTTCAGCTCCTTTAACTCTTCAGGAGAGAGCTTGTACGGACGCCGGCATGCTGGCTCAGTACCAGGCTCGAGTTCAGTGACAAATTCCACTTGACGGTGTGGAGGCATGCCTGGAAGTTCTTCAGGAAAAACGTCTTCGTATTCGTTTACCACCGGAATTTGAGAGATGGCATTAATCTCGCCCTTGTCATTGAGAGAGAAAAGCCTGATTGTGTTATCCCTGGAGGCGAAGATAATCACGTCCTCATTAGAATGAGTAATCTTGACTTCCTTATTTGCACAATCAATGTGAGCATCATGCTGAGAAAGCCAATCCATCCCCAGGATGAGGTCAATGTCGGAGTTGCCGAGAACCACCGGATTATCCAGAAAGCGATAATCACCCATGCGAATAGATACATTCGGAGCAACTGAGTTGGAAGTCATTTGCAAACCCGGAGAAATAATCTTCAAAGGTCTAGGAATGCTCTCCGAAGCCAATTCATGCTTAGCAACAAAAGGTCTTGAAATGAAGGACAACGATGCACGCGAATCAAACAATACTTTAGCAGGAAAAGAGTTAACTGAGAGGTTACCCAATATCACATCAGAAGAATTATCCGCTTGCGCTGCATTCATCAGATTCGCTCTTGCAGACTTTGGATTATGCTTGACAATAGCTGTGCTGACAGGTGGAGGAGGCAGAAGGCGCCTTGGGTTGGGGCACTTGTTAGCATAATGACCCTTCTGGCCACACTTGTTGCACACCACTTCTGAGAGAGGACGGTAATGAGGAGCACTTGACTTGGAACCTTGAGACTGATGCTTTGACTGGTTGCTTGGGTTGGGTGGGTGGGAGAAACCACGGCCACCAGAGTTCTTGTTGTTGTTGTAGGGAGCTCGGATCACTGGAGGAGGTGGAAGCCAAAACTTCTGTTGCTTCGCGACCACTTGAGAAGATGGGGAGGAGTGAACAGAGTCTCTAATCCTCTTTTTGGAAGCTTCCATCTTGAGCTGGGCTGCCTCTTGCTTAAGCGCCATGTTATAGAATTTGTCAAACTCATCAGGCTCGAACAAGGTGAGAGAAAGTTGAAGTTCATCCTTCAGACCTCCACGGAACTGATAGATCTTGCTCTTGGCATCTGGGATGTCTTGCTTTGCATAGCGGGCAAGGTTCTCGAACTTGACATTATACTGGTAGACAGTCATAGAGCCTTGCTTCATGTTGCGGAATTGCTCACGCATACCCTCGATGACACTTGTTGGAATGTGGTGAGAGCGAAAGTCCTTGCAGAAATCATCCCAAGAGATCACACGCCCTTCTCTGGAGTCTTTGTACTGCTGCCACCAATCAGCTGCTTGGTCCTTGAGTTGGAAGGCTGCAAACTTCACATAGTCCTCAGGCCTTACATTGCTGCACTCAAAATGCTTCTTGATATCAGTAATCCAATCTTCAGCATCGAGAGGGTCGACACAGTAACTGAAAGCCTTTGGTTGATTAGCCAAGAACTGGTTGAGCGTAGCATGGTGCTGTTGGTTGAAGAAATTGCCTTGGTTCCCCTGAGCACCCTGATTTGCTTGATTTGCTTGCATTTGCTGCATCATCTGCATAAGCATCTGGGTGTTCTGGTTTGTAGTCTGCATAATTGCTCTCCAGGCCTCAGACGGAGGAGGAGGGGAAGGAGGACGTTCAGGAACCTCTTCACCCTCTGGGTTAGCATTGGGAACCCGTTTCGGAGCCATCCTGAAAGAGATGACCACCAATCAACAATTTGATTGAAAGAAGATATAAGCTGAAACAACGGCTAGAATTGCAACATAGTCTTCACAAGAATCATTCGAACAAGAGGAACGAATGAAATTCTTAGTTAAATGATAACAACAATCTTCACGAGAAGCCACTGGGAGACAAACGGTAAATAAGAAAAACAACAAGGTGCAGATAGAACAAACACAAGATAGGAGCTTCGTTTGAATCTTTGTGCTGAAAGCTTATGGAACGTGTTACGAAAGGGTTTTGCAATCCCCGGATCAGCATAGCCAAGGACCCGTTAAGATGCAACTCCCGATCGGAACATCGGCCATAAAACCACTTCACTCAATGTAGAACCCCGAACTCCGTAACCTGCATTCGTTGGAAGAATGCCTACGATCTACTAGATGAACCCACCTATTAATTTCCGAAAGTTTCTAGTTATGCAATCAGGTGTTGGGGATACAGGGGAAGCACCGCGCACTCAACTCTAATCCCACATCAAGCTGCATCCATCCTTCAACACATAACCAGTTGTTTTCGGAAACCGTCTACCTCGGACCTTCGAAATGCATCTACTATACAAGCTATGGCAATACTCCCGAACTACCTCCCCAGTACTGGGTGATGTCGGGGTTATCTTGCCACTAACCGTATAGGAGAGTTTTCGATGTCGGCCGTCTTAAGTATTCTAGAACTGCCGCGATATGTTTGTGACGACAATACCTCGGAGCTCAACTCCCCGGGACACTGCCACAACTCCTAATGTCAGGAGGCATCGAGACCAATATTCTCATCACAAAGACATCGAAACAATCCAAACAATACTCGCGAGATTCCTAAAAAAAATTGTGCAATTTTTGAAAGTAGAAGAGGCAAGAGTAATCGTCAAGAGTCCTCACCAGAGTGAAAGAGATGAGGAGCAAAAGAAATCCTACTCTCCGATATAAATATAGGACTCAAAACATTTTAAGTGTGTGCCTAGACTCAACCGTCAACGATTCGATCAAACAGCGGGGGCTTCTAGGTCGGAGAAGGCTCTGAATACCAACTTGTAATGCCCAGGATGGGACTATATCTCCTACGTGTCGAGGCACGACTTAAAGATATAAGCCCATTCTGGAATGATCGCAAGTTTGGTACCTTTGCACATCTCATGTAAAAGTAGGGATGAAAACGGAAAAGATAGTTGGCTTACACTCGCCACGTCACACAATTCATTACATGTCCAAACATCATTGAAATAAACATCACAACCCGTCTACGGGTGAAGATCCAAATGAAAGATACCAAACATAACATTAAACCACAGGTCTGAATCGCCCCTAGTAGAAACCTCTACTGATCGTCGGGATAGTGCACATAGTAACGGCTACGGTCCTTGTCGTACTCCCAGTACAGCTCGATGCCGTCACTTGAATAGATCGCCTGAGTACCTGCATCTGGTGTGGTGTAGAGTCTGTGAGCCACAGAGGACTCAGCAATCCCGTTCCCGGGTAACACAACTATCCAAGCCTTGGGTGTGGAACAAGACTGAAGAAAGAACAAGAGGTTGCAACAGCACTAGCACTAACTTACGTAAAAGAGAGCGAGAAGAGAAGTGCCTCGGACGAGAGATGATCACAAAGTGATCCTAACTAAGCAAGTCAAACATAACCCCACCGTGTTCACTTCCCGAACCCCTTTCAGAAAATGACCGTCACGGTACTCACGCTGGTAGTGTATTCTGAACATGGTGTCGAGTTTTCTACAACCGGATATTATCAAAATCCCATATGCCACATAACCGCGGGCACGGCTTTCGAAAGTTCATAACCCTGCAGGGGTGTTCTAACTTGGCCCATGACAAGCCCACGATCCGCGGAGTCGCAACTCCAAGGTGGGAAGGCCCGAGTATCCTCGGAATCCCGTGCTCAATATACTCCGACTAAGGTAAGGCTAATACATCAAATCCTCCCGGCATGCCGACACCCTGATAGTAGCCGCGCGTATCTAGTCTCAGGCCACGACCGGATGAGCGCTACGTACAGATACCGAAGACCCCAGCGAACTGGGTGGCACCGCAAGTGGCTCTAGTTTGGACCAACACTCAAATCGAGCACTGGCCCAGGGGGGGTGATTAATTAATCCTCGGGTTAATTACTCCCTCGGTAAGTTTTCAGTTGTTTAGGCAAATAGTACCAATGTTGGGACTTGCTGGAAAAGACTTAGCACCTAGCGGTTTATCGAGGGGGTCCCATAACCCCAACCGTGTGAGGAACGCATAATCAAGGAACATAACACCGGTTTATACGGTTCCTAGGGCGGCATGAGTGGAACAAAACACCAAGAAAAAGGCTTAGCCTTCCACCCATAACCAATATATAGATGATTTCATTTAAGAATTATATAGTGTGATATCCCAACAAGCTTCAACAAGAAGCAAGAATCTTCAATCTTTTCCTGCAACTAACAATGCTATAAGAGGGGCTGAGCGAAGCTTACTTAGCCATTCAAAGGTTTGCATAGGTAGGGTGGTTAAACAGGATCATGGTTACAATAGGAGGCTGACAGGAAAACATGGGCATCGAGGCAAAACTATAGAGCAAGACTTCTAGCAATAGGCAAAGATAGTAATGTTATCGGGGTCAGGTCATCTTGCCTGAAGAGTCGTCGATGGGATCGTAAGCAGGCTCCTCGTTCTCAACCTCGGTAGTAACCTCGTTCTCGTACTCGGTCTCGGCTTCCGGCTCTACTCAACACAAAACACAACGAGGCACGAAATCAACAAGATGCCATGCGCATAACTACAGGATGCATGACTGATGCACTAAGGAAGCACTACAGATGCACTTAGGAAGCACAGAAAGTCAACATAGGAAGCACAGAGGTACAGCACAAGGAACATGGCAATATGCAACTAGCAAGATACTTCAAAACATGTTAACAAATAGGATATTATGAATCTACATGCAAAAACACACAAGTTACATATAGGACTTGCTCAAAACGGAGCAACGGGCTAAAAGATACACCCGAAACAATAAACATGGCAAAGCTGAAATTAACAGCCACATATCAACTTCGGAGCAAGAAATATATAGTCTACATCACTCAAACATCATGGCAATGAGCATGGACATAAAGTAGACATATCCTACAGCAAACAATTCCATTGGAGCTTCTCCATAGGAGGCATGGATCAATAGCAACAAGCTATGACATATTGAACTTGACAACAAAATCCTGACAACAGTAATTTATAGCAACTTGGGAGCAAGAAGTAAATATGCTACAGCCACCCAAATAAGCATGTGAGAGCATGAATGGATAGCCAACAACATATACAACAAGGAATCATCAAGAGTCACCCCAAAACTATCATGGATTTGCCTAGAACAACAAGCAAACATGGCATCTGGAAATTACAGATTCCAGACTTAGTGAAATTTCACTAAGTGTTAAAACAGCAGTAATATTATGGCATGTTTGTGAGCAAGTTTAAGTCACCTCAAAGCAAAACATGGCAAGTGGTTTGCACCACAGCAAAGTACACATGATGGGGAGTCCAAAATATCTAAGCATGCAACAAGGGGACAACCACATCAATAGCAACGAGCTCCTCAACTAGGCATCTCGTAACAAGTTTAACAACATAACAGCCACAAGCACTTTTGCAAAGGAGATAAACATGGCAAGATGAAAACTATCATGCAAGCTAAATCAACCAACATGGAGAGAATCTCATGATGAACATGTGGACATCTCATTTGCTTCATTTGGATAAACATGCAACAAGTTATCACATTGCAAACATGGCATGAAAAAAACTAATAGCAACAGTTTATAACAAGTAGCACTCTTCTCATGAAGATTAAGACATCTAGATGACCTCAAACATAGATGGCACAATGGAATAAAACATAGTACAAGTCACCACGATCATTTTGACATGTCATATGCTCAAATCGGACATGCACAACAAAAGTTATCATCAAAACAAAACTGCATCAGACATAGGAAAACTAGGGACTTAGGGAAATTGAAGCAACCTCAGGTCAGATCTGGGTCAAACGGGTTGGGTCAACCGGGCAGAGCGGGCGCGGACTGGATCGTGCGGGTCAACGGGCTAACGGGCCCGCGGGTCACGGATCGGGCGGATCCCGGCCCGTTAGGTCTTGCGGCGCAGATCGGGGCTGGCCGATCGGATCGATCGAGGCCGAACCCTCGAGCCCGAGTCGGCGGTGGCTCCCTTCGAGCGGTGGCCGGCGGGGCTGGGATCCCGGCGAGGCGGCGCACTCCCGGCCGGCGACGGTGGGGCCGATGCAGCGGTCGCCGGCGAGAGGCCGGGGCGGCGGCGGCGGCGGAGGGCCCGGTCGGCGGCGGCGAAGGGCCGGCGCGGCGGCCCCCATGCGGCCTGGCGGCGCGGTGACCAAGGGGCGGCGGCGCGATGGAGGAGAACGGCGGCGGCGGCTCGGAGGTAGAAGACGAAGCGGTCGTGGGCCCATGCGGCGGAACTCGGAAGCACGGCTCGGCTGAGTCGGAAGCACGGGCGCGGCACGTCGGAAGCACGGCGGCGACGAGGTTGAAGACGAGGTCGGAAGCATGGCGGCTCAACGGTGGAAGCACCGCGCGTCAACGGTGGAAACACGGCGCGGCAACAGTGGAAACATTAGGGTTTCAGACGCGAAATTTGAGGTGGGTGGACGTTTATATAGGAACAAGGAGCTAGGGTTGTCCAAATGAGGGGAGGTTTTCGGCCACGAGATCACAATTGGATGGCCTAGATGAAGGGAAGGGTTTGAGTTGGGTTGGTGGGCTGTTGGAGGGGTTTCTTGGGCCTCAAAGAGGAGGTGCTTTTAGCCCACAAGAATAACTGTTGGAGTATCAAACGAACTCCAAACGCGACGAGATTTGACAGGCGGGTTACACATAACAAAACAACATCGCACGACAAGTCTCACGCCAAACCGGAAACGTTACACGGCCAAACACAAAAGTAGGTCTCAGGGATGTCACGGACACGTGAGAGAGCTCCGGAACTCTAAACGGACAACGGGAAGGAACGAGTGGAACCAGATGCAAACGACAACACAAATGCAATGCCATGCACATGAAAACATGACATGGATGAATGCACACACTCACACGACAAAAGACAAAAAACCCGAAAAGACGAAGAACCCGGAATGGAACTGATGAAGCCAAAGATATATATTGCCCAAAAGGGAAAGTATTACATCTAGGGCATTACAGCTACGTCCTCATACGACGTGTATATGGTGGATACACCTAAGGAGAAGGAGGACGACGGCAATAATGATCCCACAAAGGATAAGCCTGTCGATGAACCTCCCAAGCATCGGCGTCTGAAGCGTCGAACAAAACCCCGTAAAGGGAAAGATAGCAACACTATCACTAATGATGGTGATAGTCCAGAGCAAGCCGAAGACCCCGCAGATCCAACGATGGACCAGGTCGAGCGAGAGAACGGCAAACATAGTCGGAGACCGCTGTCCGATGACGGCGATGCCGAAGACAGCAATTATCAACATGTCTCCGAAGAGGATGTTATCCTGGGCGACAATGAATACATCGTCCCAGAAGAACCCTTAGAACAACAACGCTTCCATCAGAGACTTATTACCACCGTAAGGAGCCTGAAAAAGCAATAGCGGCGGCTTCGAGCCGCACAGGATACGCTCAATGAGATGAAACGAAGTGCTAGACGCTGAGCAAAAATATGGTTGCAATCGCCAAACAAAGGGCTATCCTAAGCGTAAACTGCTGCCCGAATTTGACGACGAGGCTACTGCGCCTATACCGTCGAAGAACAACACTGCCGACAAGCCGGACCGACCACCTCGTGGACGGGACAGAGTGGCTAGCAATGGCGTACACAAGCCCGCACCCCCACCCCGTAAAGGAAAGGAGGACGCGGCTCATGGACGGAAACACGATCTACGTGAGGACCTGAACAAAAAGGTTGGCAAGACCAGATCCATCTACGGATCCAGGGACCATGCTCCCACACGGGACGTCGGCTATCAAGCCGAATATGCCTGTCATACACCAGTTCGGGGTCAATACCGAACATCACAACCGTCGGACATCCGCCATGACATAGCAAAATACACGGGTGCCGCACACCCTCTGTGCTTCACCGATGAGGTGCTGGATCATGAATTTCCAGAAGGGTTTAAACCCGTGAATATCGAGGCGTACGATGGAACGACGGATCCTGCTGTCTGGATAGAAGACTTTATTCTTCACATCCACATGGCTCGTGGAGATGATCTCCACGCCATCAAATACCTACCCCTCAAGCTGAAAGGACTAGCTCAGCACTGGCTGAACAGCCTCCCCGAAAGTTCCATTGGAAGTTGGGAAGAGCTTGAGGATGCTTTTCGGGCCAATTTTCAAGGGACCTATGTCCGGCCCCCGGATGCTGATGATCTAAGTCACATAATCCAACAACCCGGGGAGTCAGCCCGCAAGCTATGGAATCGGTTTCACTAAGAAGAACCAAATTGTCGACTATCCGAATGCCGAAGCCTTAGCAGCGTTCAAGCACAGTGTCTGAGACGAATGGCTAGCTAGACACCTCGGCCAGGAAAAGCCGAGGACAATGGCTGCCCTAACTACCCTCATGACCCGATTTTGCGCGGGCGAGGACATCTGGTTAGCTTGTAGCAGCACCAGCGGCCCTGGCACATCCAAGTCAGGGATGGCAATGGAAAGCCACGACGTAACAAACACAAACGTCAAAACAATGCTGGAAACCCAGATGATACAACGATAAACGCCGGATTCAGTGGATCCATACCCGGTCAACAGAAGAAGCCATTTAAAGGCAACAAAGACGGTCCATCTAGCCTGGACAAAATATTAGATAGGCCCTGCTAGATCCATGGCACCCCAGATAAACCTGCGAACCATACCAACCGCAGTTGTTGGGTCTTCAAGCAGGCTGGCAAGCTCAACGCCGAACACAAGGGAAAAGGGGCCTCAGAGCGAAGACGAGGACGAACCTCGCCAACCGAACAATGGGGGACAGAAGAAATTTCCGCCGGAGATCAAAACAATGAACATGATCTACGTCACTCATATCCCAAAGAGGGAGCACAAGCGCGCACTCCGAGATGTCTATGCCGTTGAGCCTGTTGCCCCCAAATTCAACCCATGGTCGGCCTGTCCGATCAACTTTGATCGCAGGGATCATCCGACTAGTATCCGTCATGGGGGTTCGGCTGCCCTCGTGCTCGACCCAATAATCGATGGATACCATCTCACTCGAGTCCTAATGGACGGCGGCAGCAGTCTCAATATGATATATCAGGACACTGTCCGCAAGATGGGGATAGACCCGTCAAGATCAAGCCAAGCAGCACGACCTTTAAAGGAGTGATACCGGGCGTAGAAGCCCGCTGCACGGGCTCTTTAACATTGGAGATCGTATTCGGCTCTCCTGATAACTTTCAAAGCAAAGAGATAAGCTTCGACATAGCTCCGTTCCGAAGTGGCTATCATGCACTGCTCGGAAGAACAGCCTTCGCCCGATTTAATGCAGTCCCGCATTATGCTTATTTAAAGCTCAAAATGCCTGGACCACGGGGCGTCATCACGGTCAATGGAAATATGGAGCACTCTCTCCGTATGGAGGAGAACACTGCGGCCCTAGCAGCCGAAGTCCAAAACGGCCTATTCAAGCCGAACAGCTCATCGGTCATCAAGACCGCGGACACAGCTAAACGTGCCCGGCATACGCTTGAGTGCGGCAGCTCAGATGAACCTGAGCTCGATTAGCAGCTACCCCCCCCCATCGACTGCCCCATAAGGTGGTAGCATGTGTACCGCGTGAACACAATTATGCCCTTAAAATTCCTTGGGCGGCGCTGGGGGCACACTGCATACAAATAGTCCATAGTTTGGCTCGACCCTATTCAGACTCTAAAATTATCTTTCAAGGTACATTGAATGAACCAGTTTTTTTTACGGCCACATTGGATTTCTTTTTTCCAGGTTTTTCCTCTGTCTTTTTCTTATTTTACAGATGGCCATCACACTTCCCCCTTCAAGGACACATCACAAAGGAGAAAATGGCGCAGACGTGCAGCAGGGCCCCGCGTTAATGTTTCTTTCTTTTAGATTAAGACCCTATGTAAACCTTTTTTCTCCTTTTGTTTTATACTTTTCTGGCATGTAAAATGTCCAATGAAGTTATCGGCACTATCTGCAAACATACGGCTCGCCGTACTATAACGGGATATTATAGAGACAGCTTGGTTTATATTGTGTTCGGAGTTTTATTCTCTGATACGTCCAAAACGTATCTATAATTTCTGCTTGCTCCATGCCACTTTTGGGTGATATTGCTATGATATTCATATACTTCCATACACTTTTGATCATATTTAGACTAACCTACTAATCCAGTGCACCCCGGTGCCAGTTTCTGTTTTCGGCTGATTTTGTATTTCAGGTTTTCACGTTACGAGAACTGCGAGGAAAAATCCAGAAAAATTATATAAAAAATCAGCGTTCCGGAACCGACCTTGCGCCCGAAGTACAGCCGGGGGGGGGCACCGGGGCTCGAGGCGCCCTGTGGGCGTGCCCCCCCGGGCCGCGCCGGGGGGGCGCCTGGGCCCCCCGGAGCCCGTCCGGTGCTTCCCTTTGGCATATATTTAGGGGGTCCCTCGAAACCCTCAGAACAGGAACTCTTTTCGCGATCCCATCTCTGTTCCGCCGCCGCCGCCGCTTCCAAGATCGGGAGCGCCAAGAGAACTCTTCCCGGCACCCTGCCGGAGGGGAGGATCACCACCGGGAGCTTCTCCACCACCATGGACGCCTCCCGGATGACTCGTGAGTAGTCTCCCTTGGACCATGAGTCCATGACCAGTAGCTATGTGATGTTCTCCTCCCGTTCTTGTGCTTCACTAATTAGTCCTCGTGAGCTGCCCTACATGATCGAGGCACATATGTAATCCTTATGTTGTTGCTATGATGAGTTTGCTGGGACCCGATGGATTATGAGATTATGTTCAGATTGATCTTGAGTAATATATTTGATTCACCTCTTTTATATTTATGTTCATAAGTAATTCTTGCATGTTCTCCGTTGTTATTTATTGCTTTGGCCGAGTAATACGTAGTGACTCCAAGAGGGAACGTTATGCTTGATTGTGGGTCCATGCCCCTCGATGACTAGCTTGAGTGACAGAAACATGAGTCTAGGGGATGTGCTGTTGCCACAAGGGGGAAAACAACGGTGCTTGTGCCCGCGGGTGCAAGGATTGTTTACTTTACGCAAAGTTCTTTTAATGCAGTTGTCTGTTGCTTTGAGTTTACACTATGGGTGGGGCTCGCAACTTAATACCAGCGAGATGTTCTGGATAGATATCTCAACGTGGATGATTAGTAGTAGATATTGATGGATTTCGGTCTACTTACTTTGGCGTACCGCCCATGCTTTGAACCTCAACCTTTCTTGCAATGTAGTCAGCATTGGTTTGCGTTCATGGTCCTGTCAATTGCCCAGCTGTAATTCGTTTACCTCACATAGCTGTTTTATCGTCTTTTGGGAAAGAGACATCACTAGTGAACATCATGTGACTCCGGTCCATATTACCATCATTGATCACATCCACTATTTACTTTTCGCTATTATTTACTATTGCAAAACATTACCTATCACTACTATCATTGCTTTTAATCCTTTGTAAACTACAAGGCCGGAGGGATTGACAACCTCTCTGTACTCGTTGGGAGCAAAGTTATTTGTATCTGTGTGCAGGTCCACGTTGATTGCTAATTGCGCCGTTAGCAGTTGACACCTACTTGTTGAACCTAGGAGTCTCTGGGGATTCGATCCTTGGCATCTTTGCTAAGGGAAAACACTTCCACAACACTGCATCTTTCACCTTCCACTTGGGGTAACCAACGAGGGGTTAGAGGCCCATCAAGGAGTATTTTCTGGCGCCGTTGCCGGGGACTCCACTCTTCAGGATAGGGGAGTTGCATGCTATCTTTTACCTTTTCTTTTTAGTCTTGTTAGTTTACGTTTCAAATTTTGCTTTAGTACCTTTTTATCGAAAATCACAAAAATAGTTATCTTGCTTGCTTGCTACTATGGGTTCCACCGAAAACACCAAGTTGTGTGACTTCACTAGTCACAACAACGATGACTTTATCAGCACACCTATCACTACACCTGCCACTTCAGCACCTTCATATGAAATTAAACCTGCTTTACTGAACTTAGTCATGAAAGATCAATTCTCCGGTGCTGGAGATGATGCTGCTTTACACTTAAACAACTTTGTTGAACTTTGTGATATGCAAAAGTACCACGAACTAGATGGTAATATTGTTAAGCTTAAGCTTTTTCCTTTCTCCTTGAGAGGAGGAGCTAAAATTTGGTTTCAGTCTTTGCCTAGAAATAGCATAGATTCATGGGACAAGTGCAAAGATGCTTTTATTGGAAAATACTATCCACCTGCTAAAATTATCCAACTTAGAAGTAACATAATGAATTTTAAACAATTGGATAATGAACATGTTGCCCAAGCTTGGGAACGTATGAAATCTCTTATCAAGAACTGCCCTACTCATGGTTTGACTACTTGGATGGTTATCCAAACTTTTTATGCAGGCTTGAACTTTACCTCGCGGAACTTGTTAGATTCGGCCGCGGGAGGAACTTTTATGTCAACTACACTTGGTGCTGCCACGAAGCTTCTCGATGAGATGATGAACAACTATTCCCAATGGCACACCGAACGCGCTCCAACAGGTAGGAAGGTAAACTCTGTCGAGGAGATTTCCTCCCTTAATGAAAAAGTTGACTTGATCATGTCTCTACTTTCGAAGCAATCTACTGTTGATCCTCGTGATGTTCCTTTAAATTCTTTGATTGCTCAAGAACAAGTAGATGTGAACTTTATCTCTAGAAACAATTTTAACAACAATGCTTATAGGAGTAACTTTGGTAACAATCCTAGACCGTTCCCCTCTAATTCTTATGGGAACAACAATGCTTATCCTATCACCAAGAACTCCACTACTGAACTAGAGATTATGCTTAAAGATTTCATCACTACCCAAAAAGCCTTTAATAAGAGTGTAGAAGAAAAACTACATAAACTAGATGATCTTTCTTTTAAAGTAGACCATTTAGCCAATGAGGTAAAATTGCTAAAAATTGAAACTTCTCCTCTTAAGGAGAGGGAAGTCATTCCTATAAATGCTACTCAAGTGCAAATTAATGAAAATATTAGGATGATGGCTAAACTTAAAGAGAGATGGGCTAGAGAAAGGGAGGAAGAGGATAGAATTAAGAGCCTTCCTACCCACCACACTGTTGCTACTATCCAAGTTATTGAGGATGGTCAAACTCTTAGCACCCAATGTACTCCTGGTCCCAATGGACCTATTAATGGTGATGCTATGACTATAGAAACTACCAAACATGTGAACCTAAAGGACACTACTACCACTTTACTTGATGCTCGTGACCTTGATTTTGATAATTGCACTCTTACCGAAGTTATTGATTTCCTTCACAAGATGTCTAGAGACCCCCACACTAGCACGCTTAATCTTGCCTTCACAGAGCATGTCACAAATGCTCTCATCAAAGCTAGGGAGGAGAAACTTAGAGTAGAAGCCTCCATACCTAGAAAGCTAGAAGATGGTTGGGATCCTATGATTAAAATTAAGATAAACAACTTCTCATGCTATGCTTTATGTGATATTGTAGCTAGTACTTCCATTATGCCCAAAAGACTATATGATATGCTTAAATTGAAGCCTTATGATTCTTGCTCTTTTGGTGTTCGTCTCGTTGATTCTTCCATAAAGAAACCTTTGGGGAGGATCGACGATGTTCTTATTGTTGTTAATGATAATTATGTTCCCGTTGATTTCACTATTATGGATATTGAATGTGATCCTTCATGTCCAATTATTTTGGGACGTCCCTTTTTACGCACCGTTGGTGCTATCATTGACATGAAAGAGGGTAATATAAAATTTCAGTTTCCTCTCAAGAAAGGGATGGAACACTTCCCTCGAAAGAAGATCAAGTTACCCTTTGAGTCCGTTGTACGGGCTAGCTATTCTTTTACTCTTGATAAAACTTGATCTCTATGCATTATGCCTAGCTTAAAGGCATAAAAGAAAGCGCTTTTGGGAGGCAGCCCACATGAATAAATTTTTTGCTTTTGTTGTGTCTTGATGTTGTTTACTGCTGTAGCATCATCATTGTATCTTTACTTTTCATATTTGTGCCAAGTATAGCCTCTGATTGCTAGAAAGTTCAAAAGTTGTGAGGTGCTTTCCAGGAAACAGATTCTGTCCTTGGATAGAAAAATTCGTATAAAATTACCAGATCATCTTTTTGGTCTGAATTATTTTCGACAGCGTTCTCTATATAATTGTCTTTCGTGCGTCTGTTCTGAGTTTTTTGATTTGAGTTGCAGAAGTATCCCGAACAGATCAATTACTACCTGCTGTTCTGTTTTTCACAGATTCTATCCTGTTTTGCCTTTCCTTCAGTTTGCAAACCAAGAGCTTGCTTTTTCTTTGCAAAAACCTTTTGGCAATCTTGAGAAACAGTAGAACTTCAAGAATATCTTTATTTCCAGCAAGGTATAATTATTTTATTAAGGGTACTAACCTCGCTAATCAGATTATGATGAGTTGTGTATGAAGGGAGTTTTCAAGTGTGCGAGGGAAGATGATAAAAAGATTCAGGAGTGTCAAGCGCTCAAGCTTGGGGATGCCCCCGTGCACCCCCAAGAAATATTCAAGGAGACTCAAGCGTCTAAGCTTGGGGATGCCCCCGTGCATCCCCTTCTCCATCAACATTATCAGTTCGTCTTTCGTTCCGCTATATTTTTATCACTTCATGTGTTATGTGCTATGTTTGGAGCGTCTTGCTTTTAGTTTTCTTTTTAGTTTTTCATAATGAGTCGGAACTCAGCATTCCTTTATGTGGGAGAGAAACACTCTCCACTTCTACCTAGAACATAGCATAGAATTTTCATATCTATCTTTGTTGTGTGTGTTCTTTGTCTTTTAATAGCTACTATCATGCTCTGCTCTTAGTATTCATGCTTATCCTTTCCAAGAGCTTTTGTTTAGTTGGTTGCTTGAACTCTCTTTAATTACCATGCTCACCTTATCAAGAGAGTTTGCTTCCGTTGCACTGGTTAATATGTCTATGATAAAGATGCTACGTGCATAATGGTGCTTAGTAGTTCAGGTTTCTTATGGTTAGTCTCAAATAGCTGGGGGATTCCCAATGTGTTATTGGAGTACCAACATGATTTGTTTGCCTATGATGTGGTATGGTTTAGTAATATCTTCCTTCGAGAATTTATTTTGATTGACTTGGCGTATGCTCACGCATATTTAAGACTGTAAAGAAAGTCTGTCAAGCCTTGATGATCTTTTATTTCTGAGTAGCGATATAACTACCATGCCTGATTCAATGTTGCTTTGTCGCTCTGCATGATTATGACCGTCATTGCTCTCTTAGTTGGTCGCTCCCAGTCTTTTGCTAACCTCCACCTGTACTAAGCGGAATGATTGCTTGTGCATCCACATCCTTTTAAACCAGTTATGCCATACGAGTCCACCATACCTACCTATATGTGGTATTCACCGCCACTCCAATTAATTTACATGTGCTACCTTTAAAACCTTCAATCTTTGCAATACATAGCTCATGGGAAAGTAGCTTAAAAACTATTGTGGTAAAGAATATGTTGCTTATGTATCTTATTTCTTATAAGTTGCTTGCTGAGCGGTAACCATGTTTTTGGGGACGCCATCAACTGTCACACTTTTGTTGAATATCATGTGAGTTGCTATGCATGTTCGTCTTGTCTGAAGTAAGGGTGATTTGCCGTGGGTTGAATAAGTATGCATATTGTTAGAGAAGAACATTGGGCCCCCAACCAAAGCCATGTATCATGGTGGAAGTTTTAGCTTGGACCTTAATCCTCAATCTCTTATGAGAATATGCTTGTGCATTAAAGAGGAGTCCATCATCTATTTTCTATGTTGTCCCGGTATGGATGTCCTCAAGTTGAGATCTATCAAAAACGAGAAATCAAATGCGATTTATCTCCTTGGACCTTTGTACAGGTGGCATAGAGGTACCCCATTGTGACACTTGGTTGAAACATATGTAATGCAATAATAACCCATGGAAATCCGAGCTAATTAGGACAAGGTGCGAGCACTATTGGTATTCGATGCATGAGGCTTGCAACTTATAGGATGTCTTATGCATGACACATATGAAGTACTACTACCGTTGACAAAATTGCTTCTATAAAAAGCTCTAGCACATAACCATTCTTTTACTTTTATGTTGAGTCTCCACCTTCTTTTCAAAGCACCAACTACTGAGAGCATGATTGTCATTCTGAGTGTAATGTGCATTGTCCCAAAGTAGCATTGTCTTTTGCATGATTGTGATATCGTTTATTCTGAAATGATTGTATCTAGTCATCACTTAAACCTTGAGGGTGCCCCTGCATTTATGTTTTGCATCACTAAAGGGGGCAAGCTAGATATCACTTTATCATATTTACACATCATGTTCATTGAGAATCTTTTTGATGCTTCAGTTTCATATTGTAAAACTTTCAGTCATTTCTGATTTTCTCATGAGGCAACTTAATTACTATAGAATCATTGTCTCAGTAAGCTTTTGTCATATGACTATGAAAAGTCCTATATGGTTAATAGCATGTCACCACATAAATTATTCTTGTTATCATTTACCTACTTGGGGACGAGCAGGAATTAAGCTTGGGGATGTTGATACGTCCAAAATGTATCTATAATTTCTGCTTGCTCCATGCCACTTTTGGGTGATATTGCTATGATATTCATACACTTCCATACACTTTTGATCATATTTGGACTAACCTACTAATCCAGTGCACCCCGGTGCCAGTTTCTGTTTTCGGCTGATTTTGTATTTCAGGTTTTCACGTTACGAGAACTGTCAGGAAAAATCCAGAAAAATTATACAAAAAATCAGCGTTCCGGAACCGACCTTGCGCCCGAAGTACAGCCGGGGGGCCACCGGGGCTCGGGGCGCCTTGTGGGCGCCCCCCTGGGCCGCGCCGGGGGGGCGCCTGGGCCCCCCGGAGCCTGTCCGGTGCTCCCCTTTGGCATATATTTAGGGGGTCCCTCGAAACCCTCAGAACAGGAACTCTTTTCGCGATCCCATCTTTGTTCCGCCGCCGCCGCCGCTTCCAAGATCGGGAGCGCCAGGAGAACTCTTCCCGGCACCCTGCCGGAGGGGAGGATCACCACCGGGAGCTTCTCCACCACCATGGACGCCTCTCGGATGACTCGTGAGTAGTCTCCCTTGGACCATGAGTCCATGACCAGTAGCTATGTGATGTTCTCCTCCCGTTCTTGTGCTTCACTAATTAGTCCTCGTGAGCTGCCCTACATGATCGAGGCACATATGTAATCCTTATGCTGTTGCTATGATGAGTTTGCTGGGACCCGATGGATTATGAGATTATGTTCAGATTGATCTTGAGTAATATATTTGATTCACCTCTTTTATATTTATGTTCATAAGTAATTCTTGCATGTTCTCCGTTGTTATTTATTGCTTTGGCCGAGTAATACGTAGTGACTCCAAGAGGGAACGTTATGCTTGATTGTGGGTTCATGCCCCTCGATGACTAGCTTGAGTGACAGAAACATGAGTCTAGGGGATGTGTTGTTGCCACAAGGGGGAAAACAACGGTGCTTGTGCCCGCGGGTGCAAGGATTGTTTACTTTACGCAAAGTCCTTTTAATGCAGTTGTCTGTTGCTTTGAGTTTACACTATGGGTGGGGCTCGCAACTTAATACCAGCGAGATGTTCTGGATAGATATCTCAAGGTGGATGATTAGTAGTAGATATTGATGGATTTTGGTCTACTTACTTTGGCGTACCGCCCATGCTTTGAACCTCAACCTTTCTTGCAATGTAGTCAGCATTGGTTTGCGTTCGTGGTCCTGTCAATTGCCCAGCTGTAATTCGTTTACCTCACATAGCTGTTTTATCGTCTTTTGGGAGAGAGACATCACTAGTGAACATCATGTGACTCCGGTCCATATTACCATCATTGATCACATCCACTATTTACTTTTCGCTATTATTTACTATTGCAAAACATTACCTATCACTACTATCATTGCTTTTAATCCTTTGTAAACTACAAGGCCGGAGGGATTGACAACCTCTCTGTACTCGTTGGGAGCAAAGTTATTTGTATCTATGTGCAGGTCCACGTTGATTGCTAATTGTGCCGTTAGCAGTTGACACCTACTTGTTGAACCTAGGAGTCTCTGGGGATTCGATCCTTGGCATCTTTGCTAAGGGAAAACACTTCCACAACACTGCATCTTTCACCTTCCACTTGGGGTAACCAACGAGGGGTTAGAGGCCCATCATTCTCTCACCACCTGTGTTCTTTCCCCATGTCAGATTGCCACATGTGCCTTGAAAACAGGGTCCATTACCAGGGGCTGTATTCAGCCCGGTATATATTGAAAAGTACGAACACCTATAGGGAGTGTTCGGCATCCTGGATATGGCTTTATATGCATCATGTCTTGGGTCAATAGTTGGGTTGCCCAACTCCTGTGCTTACCCCTATGTTCCCGATTGTTCGGCTAGGGTGTAAAGGGCGAACTACTGTGATTGTACTTCTGGTTCGTCCGGTCAAGTATCTCAGTAGAGAAAGCCAAAAACTGACTGTCATGATACGCGAGAACCTGGTCTGCGATCCAGTGACTTGGTGTCATACCAAGATCGATGGAGATCTACCCCCTGTTATGCGAAGAGTTGTTGTTTTGCCCAGCCGCGTACAAAGGGATACCTTAATACGGAAACACCATATACGCACCAGGGGCTAGTACTTAGTCCCACTTGTCAAACTCCTATGGCTAAGTGAAAGCAATAAAGTCGCATTGTCTGGTTGCCTAGTTCGCTCTGCATACACCTCCTACATGGACCAAGACGTTAGATAAAGAGTGTTTATGCATATGACCGAACACCCCAGTAGTATTTACATGGGAGCTGAAGCCGATGACTGGAAACTTTCAGATTTAAATAAACAACCGCACAGGAGGTGAAATTCGCTCACATTATAATAGCGCAAAAGTCATATATACATCGGTTCATAAGCTCAAGTCTTTACAAACGGATACAATTACTCAAAGATAATATCTTTTGAGCACTGGCCTTCATCAAGGCGAGCACCTTCTATGATGTCCTCGAAGTATCTCTCCGGCTTGCGATGCTCCTTGCCTTCGTGCGGGCCAGCAGTGGCTATGTCCTGCGCCTTCATCTTCGCCCATTGCAATTTTACACGGGCAAAGGCCATCCAAGCACCTTCTATGCAGGCCGAACGCTTCAACGCGTCGACCCACGAACTCGCTTCGATGAGCCGCTTCACCAATCCTAAGTAGCTACTTGGGACTGGCTCAGCGAGCCACAGCCGGACTATCAAGTCCTTCATGGCTGAACCCGCCATATTGTGCAGCTCGACTAGCTGCTTCATCTGGTCGTTGAGGGGCACGGGATATTTTGGCGCATCGAACCGCGACCAGAACAGCTTCTCAGTGTCGTTCCCCTCCTGGGCTTGGAAGTATTGGGCGGCGTCAGCACTGCTCCTCGGGAGATCCGCAAACACGCCTGGAGAACTCCATAACCGTGTCAGCCCAATGTACTTCTGCCCTTCGAAGATGCTCTGTAAGAGAAAAGTCTTACCAGATGCTATCTTCCGTGCCTGCTGGATTTCCTCGCAGACGCTGCGTGACTCACTTCACGCATCCTGGGCAGTCTTGACTGCCGCAGTAAGCTCGGATGCTTGTTCCGAAGTCTTCTCTTCCAATGCCTCCCATTTGCGAATAGCATCTTTCAGCTCAATTTCGACTTCGAACACCCGAGCCTCGTGCTTTTGGCACGCGGCCTTTTCGGCCTCTAGATCGGCAACCGCCTTGTCAACAATTGCCTTGCTCGCTTCGGCCTCCTTCTTAGCCTTCGCGAGGTCGCCCTTGAGGGCCTCGAGCTCACTGGCGCCAACTGTTTAATATAGAATATCACAAAGAGTTTATACTCATACCCAATTAATATTATTAGTCTTATTGACATCTCAATTTTTCAAATCTGCATACCTTTCGTCTCATCTAAACGCAGGTTAACGCGGTCGAGGTCCGTGTTGGCCTGTGAAAGCTTCCGATTTTGTTCGGCAACTACTGCATCTTGTGCAGTTGCCGCAACTAGTGAGGCCTGTTCAAATACAAAAGCATACGGTTTAGCTCTATAAATATGATATATGATGCATACTTCGTCTGATTCTGTTCAGAATCACACAAAGCATGAGGGGCTACTGGCTATATATGTGCATATAAAATAAATAAAGTTCCATAAAGAACATTAAATTACTTACCTCGAAGCCTGTTAGTAGGCTGTTGAAGGCTTCATTCAGTCCGCCTTTGATGGATTGAATCTTCTTCATCACCGTACTCATTACGGTGCGGTGCTCCTCCACGAAGGAAGCACTTCGTAGTGCTCCCTCCAGAGGGTCCGGCGCCTCCGGATTGACTCCGGGCGCCGTAGGAACAGTTGTATCCTCCCCCACCTTGGGGTTCTGGTCTTCGGACCCTGGAGCCACGCTAGGATCCGGATCAGTATTTGGCAAGGCCCCGGATTGATTGAGCCCCCGTCTTCGGTCTCCATGGGGATTGTTTCCCCATGGTCAGAGGTAGCCGAGGTGTTACCCTCGGTCGCCCTATCACTTGCCCCGCCCCCATCTCCTTGAGCAGGAGACACGCGCTAGGAGGACACTTCGATGTCCCCGCGGACCACGGGCGATGGAGCTCGGACCCGCGGGTCACTCTCCGTCTCTCCAGACGGCAAAGAGTTCTCCTCCGATAAGGAGGCGTCGGGGTGTTCTCGGGGAGGGCTATAGGTCAGCAGGTGAAAAATACTAAAAGGGCATTAGTATGCTAAATAAACAGAATGCAGCAATTAGTATATCCGAACAACTTACGTTTCGGCTAGGGGCTTCTCCCTAGGCTTCGCTACAAAACTGTGTTCAGACAATGAGTCTGAACTGACGGGGAGGTTTAGCTTCCTCCGGGGTGCGGCCTTGCTTGCGTCAGCAGGGGCCGCCCTCTTCTTCCCCCTGCCCAGGGCAGGGGACTCTTCTTCTTCATTATCTTCCTCCTCTTCACAGGAGAGGATGTTATTCTCCTCGGACTTCGCGTCCGCAGGGCGGGGGCTGCTCTTGGCCTCCTTGCTCTTCTTCTTGGGCTTCTTGTCCGGCACCTTGTACGGCGCCGGAACCAGCATCACCGTCAGTTGAGGCATGTCTGGGTCTTCTGGCAAAGGCACTGAACACTTAATCCGTATCGCTGATACGTCCATTTTGCATCATTCTTATAAGTTGATATTTATTGCATTATGGGTTGTTCATATATGTTTTGTCACAATACTTATGCCTTTTCTCTCTTATTTTACAAGGTTTACATGAAGAGGGAGAATGCCGACAGCTGGAATTCTGGGCTGAAAAAGGAGAAAACTCTGGAAACCTATTCTGCACAACTCCAAAAGCCCCAAAACTCAACAGAACATCATTTCGGAAAATATAAAAAATATCTAGCGAAAGAAACCCATGAGGGGGGCCACCGGTTGTCCTCGAGGGTGGGGGGGCGTGCCCCCTTCCCAGGGCGCGCCCCCTACCTCGTGGGCCAGCCGACAGGCCGCCGGTGCCCATCTTCTCCTATATGAGGCATTTTGACCTGGAAAAAATCATAAGGAGGCTTTCGGGACCAGACGCCGCCGTCTCGAGGTGGAACCGAGGCGGAAACCAATCTAGGGCTCCGGCAGAACTATTCTGGCGGGGATACTTCCCTCCGGGAGGGGGAAATCATCACCGCCATCATCACCAACAACTCTCCCATCTTGGGCAGGGCTATCTTCATCAACATCTTCACCAGCCTCATCTCCTCTCAAACCCTAGTTCAACTCTTGTATCAAATCTTTGTACCGAAACCTCAGATTGGTACCTGTGGGTTGCTAGTAGTGTTGATTACTCCTTGTAGTTGATGCTAGTTGGTTTATTTTGGTGGAAGATCATATGTTCAGATCCATTATGCATATTAATACCCCTCTGATCATGAACAATATTATGTCTTGTGAGTAGTTACTTTTGTTCCTGAGGACATGGGAGAAGTCTTTCTATTAGTAGTCATGTGAGTTTGGTCTTCGTTTGATATTTTGATGAGATGTATGTTGTCTCTACTCTAGTGGTGTCATGTGAACGTCGACTACATGACACTTCACCATTATTTGTGCCTAGAGAAAGGCATTGGGAAGTAATAAGTAGATGATGGGTTGCTAGAGTGACAGAAGCTTAAACCCTAGTTTATGCGTTGCTTCGTAAGGGGCTGATTTGCATCCATATGTTTTAGGCTATGGTTAGGTTTACCTTAATACTTCTTTTGTAGTTGCGGATGCTTGCATTAGAGGTTAATCATAAGTGAGAGGCTTGTCCAAGTAAGGGCAGCACCCAAGCACCGGTCCACCCACATACCAAATTATCAAAGTACCGAACGCGAATCAGACGATCGTGATGAAAACTAGCTTGACGATAATTTCCATGTGTCCTCGGGAGCGCTTTCCTTTATATAAGAGTTTGTCCAGGCTTGTCCTTTGCTACAAAAAGGATTGGGCCACCTTGCTGCACCCTATTTACTTTTACATTTTGTCACTTGCTACCAATTACCTTATCACAAAACTATCTGTTACCTATAATTTCGGTGCTTGCAGAAAATACCTTACTGAAAACTGTCTATCATTTCCTTCTGCTCCTCGTTGGGTTCGACACTCTTACTTATCGAAAGGACTACGATAGATCCCCTACACTTGTGGGTCATCAAGACTCTTTTCTGGCGCCGTTTCCGGGTGTGAAGCACCTTTGGTAAGTGGAATTTGGTAAGGAAAAATTTATATAGTGTGCTGAAATTTATTGTCACTTGTTATTATGGCTCAAAATCCTTTGAGGGGCTTGTTCGGGGTATCTTCACCCCGACCAGAAGAGCAAAGAGTTGCTCCCCAACCTACTGCACCTATTGAAAATGTTTGCTTTGAGATTCCGTCGGGTATGATAGAGAGACTGCTTGAAAATCCCTTTACAGGAGACGGAACACTGCATCCGGACTTACACCTAATCTATGTGGATGAAGTTTGTGGATTGTTTAAGCTTTTAGGTATGCCCGAGGATGTTATCAAGAAGAAGGTCTTCCCTTTATCTTTGAAGGGAGATGCATTGACATGGTTTAGGCTATGTGTTGATATGGGATCATGGAACTATAATCGTCTGAAGTTGGAATTTCATCAGAAATTCTACCCTATGCACCAGGTTCATCGTGATCGTAATTATATTTATAATTTCTGGCCTCGCGAAGGAGAAAGCATCGCTCAAGATTGGGGGAGGCTTAACTCAATTTTATATTCATGCCCCAATCATGAGCTCTCAAGAGAAACGATCATTCAAAACTTTTATGCTCGGCTTTCTCATAATAATCGCTCCATGCTCGATACTTCTTGTTCTGGCTCTTATATGATGAAGACTATTGACTTGAAATGGGATTTATTGGGAAGAATTAAATGCAACTCTGAAGATTGGGATCTCGACGAAGGTAAGGAGTCAGGTATGACCCCTAAGTTTGATTGTGTTAAAGCTTTTGTGGATACCGATGTTTTCCGTGAGTTTAGCACTAAATATGGACTTGACTCTGAGATAGTAGCTTCTTTCTGTGAATCTTTTGCTACTCATGTTGATCTCCCCAAGGAGAAGTGGTTTAAATACCATCCCCTATTGAAGTAAAAGTAGTTGAACCTATTAAAGTTGGAGAAAAGACTATCATTTATAATGTTGATCCTGTTATTCCTACCGCTTATATTGAGAAACCACCTTTCCCTGTTAGGATAAAGGATCATGCTCAAGCTTCAACAATAGTTCGTAAGAGTAATACTAGAACACCTACACCCTCTAAGCAAATTAAAGTTGAACCTAGTGTTGCTATGGTTAAGGATCTCTTGGTAGAAGATTTAGATGGACATGTTATTTAACTCCAAGAAGAATCTGCTAGAATAGCCAAACCCAATGCTAGGAATAAACATAAACCTGTTGTAGGCCTGCCTGTTATCTCTGTTAAGATAGGAGATCATTGTTATCATGGTTTATGTGACGTAGGTGCTAGTGCGAGTATTATCCCTCTTGATTTGTATAACGAAATTATGCATGCTATTGCACCTGTTGAGTTAGAAGGGATTGATGTTACTATTAAGCTTACTAATAGAGATACTTTTTCACCAGTTGGGATTGTTAGAGATATTGAAGTCTTGTGTGGGAAGATTAAATACCCTACTGATTTTCTTGTTCTTAGTTCCACACAAGATGCATTCCGTCCCATTATATTTGGTAGACCCTTCTTGAAGACTGTTAATGCCAAGATAGACTGCGTGAAAGATATTGTCACTGTTGGATTAGGGGATATGTCTCATGATTTTAACTTTGCTAAATTCCGTAGACAACCCCTTGAAAAGGAACCACCCAGTAAGGATGAAATTATTTGTCTTGCTTCTATTGTCGTGCCACCTAATGATCCTTTAGAACAATACTTGCTAGACCATGAAAATGATATGCATATGAATGAGAGAAGGGAAATAGATGAATATTCCTTACACAGGGACCCGTATTGAAAAACAACTTGCCTGTTGAAATCCTAGGGGATCCTCCTCCACCCAAGAGTGATCCCGTGTTTGAACTTAAACCTTTGCCTGATAATCTTAAGTATGTTTATCTTGATGAAAAGAA
Organism: Secale cereale; assembly: GCA_902687465.1. NCBI lineage: Eukaryota > Viridiplantae > Streptophyta > Magnoliopsida > Poales > Poaceae > Secale > Secale cereale. Next base: position 412,179,020 of record LR738709.1, read on the forward strand.
GATATATCATGTTATTATTAGTGCTAACCTTTCAGAGCAGGAAGAACAAAAATTATTGAAAACTCTGAAGAAGCATCGTGCTGCTATTGGATATACTCTGGATGATCTTAAGGGCATTAGCCCCACTATGTGCCAACACAAGATAAAATTGGAAGAAAATGCTAAACCAGTTATTGATCATCAGCGATGGTTAAATCCTAAGATGAAAGAAGTGGTACGAAAGGAAATACTAAAGCTTCTAGAGGCAGGTATTATCTATCCAGTTGCTGATAGCTAGTGGGTAAGTCATGTCCATTGTGTTCCTAAGAAAGGAGGTATGACTGTTGTCCCTAATGATAAAGATGAATTGATCCCGCAAAGAATAGCTACAAGCTATAGGATGGTAATTGATTTTCGTAAGTTAAATAAAGCTACTAAGAAAGATCATTACCCCTTGCCATTTATTGATCAAATGCTAGAAAGGTTATCCAAACATACTCATTTCTGCTTTCTAGATGGTTATTCTGGTTTCTCTCAAATACCTGTGTCAAAAGGGGATCAAGAAAAGACCACTTTTACTTGTCCTTTCGGTACCTTTGCTTATAGACGTATGCCTTTTGGTTTATGTAATGCACCTGCTACCTTTCAAAGATGCATGATGGCTATATCTCTGATTTTTGTGAAAAGATTGTTGAGGTTTTCATGGATGATTTCTCCGTTTACGAAACTTCTTTTAATGATTGCTTAAGCAACCTTGATCGAGTTTTGCAGAGATGTGAAGACACTAATCTAGTCTTGAATTTGGAGAAGTGCCACTTTATGGTTAATGAAGGCATTGTCTTGGGACATAAAATTTCTGAAAGAGGTATTGAAGTTGACAAAGCTAAAGTTGATGCTATTGAAAAGATGCCATGCCCAAAGGACATCAAAGCTATACGAAGTTTCCTTGGTCATGCCGGGTTTTATAGGAGGTTCATAAAGGACTTCTCCAAAATCTCCAGGCCTCTGACTAATCTCTTACAAAAAGATATTCCTTTTGTCTTTGATGATGATTGTCTAGAAGCATTTGAAATACTTAAGAAAGCATTGATCTCTGCACCTATTGTCTAGCCTCTTGACTGGAATTTACCCTTTGAAATTATGTGCGATGCTAGTGATTATGCTGTAGGAGCTGTTTTAGGGCAAATAGTTGATAAGAAATTGAATGTTATCCAGTATGCTAGTAAAACTCTATATAGTGCCCAAAGAAATTATGCTACTACTGAGAAAGAATTTTTAGCAGTTTTGTTTGCTTGTGATAAGTTTAGACCCTATATCGTTGATTCTAAAGTAACTATTCACACTGATCATGCTACTATCAAATACCTTATGGAAAAGAAAGATGCTCAACCTAGACTTATTAGATGGGTTCTCTTGCTGCAAGAATTTGATTTGCATATTATTGATAGAAAGGGAGCTGAGAACCCCGTAGCAGATAACTTGTCTAGGTTAGAGAATATACTTGATGACCCACAACATATTGATGATAGCTTTCCTGATGAACAACTAGCTATCATAAGTACTTCTCGTACTGCTCCATGGTATGCTGATTATGCTAATTATATTGTTGCTAAGTTTATACCTCCTAGCTTCACATACCAGCAAAAGAAAAAGTTCTTCTATGATTTGAGACATTACTTTTGGGATGACCCACATCTTTATAAAGAAGGAGTAGATGGTATTATTAGATGTTGTGTACCTGAGCATGAACAGGAACAGATCCTACGCAAGTGCCACTCCGAAGCCTATGGAGGACACCATGCGGGAGACAGGACTGCACACAAGGTATTGCAATCCGGTTTTTATTGGCCTGCTCTCTTCAAGGATGCCCGTAAGTTTGTATTATCTTGTGATGAATGTCAAAGAATTGGTAATATTAGTAGACGTCAAGAGATGCCTATGAATTATTCAATTGTTATTGAACCATTTGATGTTTGGGGCTTTGATTACATGGGACCTTTTCCTACCTCTATTGGGTACAAACATATTTTAGTTGCTGTTGATTACGTTACTAAGTGGGTAGAAGTTATTCCAACTAGTAGTGCTGATCATAACACCTCTATTAAGATGCTTAAAGAAGTTATATTTCCGAGGTTTGGAGTCCCTAGATATCTAATGACTGATGGTGGTTCACACTTTATTCATGGTGCTTTCCGTAAGATGCTTGCTAAATATGATGTCAACCATAGAATTGCATCACCTTATCACGCACAGACTAGTGGTCAAGTAGAACTTAGTAATAGGGAGTTGAAATTAATCTTGCAAAAGACAGTTAATAGGTCTAGAAAGAATTGGTCCAAGAAACTAGATGATGCATTATCGGCCTATAGAACTGCATACAAAAATCCTATGGGTATGTCTCCATATAAGATGGTATATGGAAAAGCTTGTCACTTACTTCTTGAGCTAGAACATAAGGCATATTGGCCTGTTAAAGAGCTCAACTACGATTTCAAACTTGCCGGTGAGAAGAGGCTATTTGACATTAGCTACCTTGATGAGTGGAGAACCCAGGCCTATGAGAATGCCAAACTGTTTAAAGAAAAAGTTAAAAGATGGCATGACAAAAGGATACAAAAGCGTGAGTTTAACGTAGGTGATTATGTCTTGCTATTCAACTCTCGTTTAAGATTTTTTGCAGGAAATCTTCTCCCCAAGTGGGAAGGTCCTTACGTTATTGAGGAGGTCTATTGTTCTGGTGCCATAAAAATCAACAACTTCAAAGGCACAAATCCGAAGGTGGTGAATGGTCAAAGAATCAAACATTATATCTCAGGTAATCCTATAAATGTTGAAACCAATGTTATTGAAATCGTAACCCCGGAGGAATAGATAAGGGACACTTTCCAGAACGATTCAGCCTCCGAAAAGGAGGTATGTGATACGGTAAGTAAACCGACTCCAAAACAGTTTTAAAGGCAATTTTTCTCCGTTTTGGAATATTTAGAAAAATAGAAAAATAAACCGCAGTCCGGAGGAGACACGAGGCCTCCTCGAGGGTGGGGGGCGCGCCCCCCTTCCCAGGGCGCCCCCTGCCTCGAGGGCACCCCGTGTGTCCCCCGGACTCCGTTTTCTTGTGGGTTACTCCATTTGGTCGGTAAAAATTCATTATATATACTCCCGAAGGTTTTGACCTCTGTATCACGCAAAAATCCTATGTTCTCGTTTCGAGCTGTTTTCTGTTAAGGTTTGCGAAGCCAGGCATCATGTCGTCTCCCTCCTCCAACAACGAAGGCAACGATGCTTGGCTAATGAAGATAGATCTGAAGAGGGAAGGACCCGAGGCGATCCACAAGGAGAAGAAGATCAAGATGGAGGTGGAGGATCCGGCTCTGGCAGCGGGAGAAGAAGACACCTCTAATTCCCTTCCTAATCTCTTTACCTTAACTGAGCTAGAAGCTTTCAGGACGATTGAGTTAGCTCAGATTCTAAACAAGCATCTCACAAGTGAAAATCTTTTGTTGAAGGATTACATAGCTTCTCTCAAAGGTATTATCCACAATCTGGAAGATCTCCTACGCTCGATATATGAGGATCCCCGTCACTACTTGCAACTCCATCCTCACCACCCCCGAAGAAGGAGACATAATCATATGGGTATGGGCACTCCCCTTGGCAACTGCCAAGCTTGGGGGAGTGACCCCGGTATCGTATCACCATCACTCCTATCTTTACCGTTTTACTTAGTTCGATCCTTTTGGTAGTATCTTGATCTATTAGAATGATCTAGTTGTGAGCTTTTGCTTTGTGAGCTTTATCCTTTGTAATCGTGTCCGTGAGCTATACAATAAAGATTAGTGTTGAGTCAAGGGCTTGATTTCCTCACTTGGGTCATGATAAAAAGAAAGAAAACATAAAGAGTATCAAAGAGATCATATCGATCTTATGGGAAGTAATGACTTCCCATACAAGAGTATGATAAATAAAAGTTGTTGGGAGGTGACAAACATAGTTTTGGTCATCGTTGCAATTAATAGGAAGTAATAAAAGAAGAGAGGCTTCACATACACATATACTATCTTGGACATCTTTTATGATTGTGAGCACTCATTAAAATATGACATGCTAAAGAGTTGATGTTGGACAAGGAAGACAACATAATGGGTTATGTCTTCTTATATCCGGAATAAAGTATATTGTCATGGATCATCCAACATGTTGATCTTGCCTTTCCCCCTCATGCTAGCCAAAACTCCTCGCACTAAGTAGAGATACTACTTGTGCTTCCATATATCCTTAAACCCAGTTTTGCCATGAGAGTCCACCATACCTACCTATGGATTGAGAAAGATCCTTCCAAGTAAGTTGTCATGTTGCAAATCCGCTAAAATATGTATGATTTATTAGTGTTGGAGAAATTAGCTTTATACGATCTTGTGATATGGAAGTAATAAAAGCGACGGACTGCATAATAAAGGTCCTTATCACAAGTGGCAATATAAAGCGAAGTTCTTCTATGCTAAGATTTTGTGCATCCAACCATAAAAACACATGACAACCTCTGCTTCCCTCTGCGAACGGCCTATCTATTATTCCTGTCTTATAAGTGTCAAGGTGAAACCCACCTTTCTTTTTTACATTTTATCCTTTGGCAAGCACATTGTGTTGGAAAGATCCAGACATATATACCCACTTGGATGTAAGTTTTCATGATCTATTACTGTTGACATTACCCTTGAGGTAAAAGGTTGGGAGGCAACACCATAAGCCCCTATCTTTCTCTGTGTCCGATTAAAACTCCATAAACATAAGTATTGCGTGAGTGTGAGCAATTGTGAAAGATTATATGATAGTTGAGTATGTAGGCTTGCTGAAAAACTCTTATATTGACTCTTTCTGATATCACGGTAAATTGCAATTGCTTCAATGACCGAGACCGAAGTTTGTTAGTTTCCAATGAAGTTTATGATGCATACTTGTTATTGTGGATAAGTTGTTACTTTAGCATAAGAATCATATGACTATATTTATATAAGTTGTTGTTATGAGAATGATCATGATGCCCTCATGTTCGTATTTTGTTTTTATCGACACCTCTATCTTTAAACATGTGGACATATTTTTCGATATCGTCTTTCGCTTGAGGACAAGCGAGTTCTAAGCTTGGGGGAGTTGATACGTCCATTTTGCATCATGCTTATAAGTTGATATTTATTACATTATGGGCTGTTCATATATGTTTTGTCACAATACTTATGCCTTTTCTCTCTTATTTTACAAGGTTTACATGAAGAGGGAGAATGCCGGCAGCTGGAATTCTGGGCTGAAAAAGGAGCAAACTCTGGAAACCTATTCTGCACAACTCCAAAAGCCCTGAAACTCAACAGAACATCGTTCCGGAAAATAAAAAATATCTGGCAAAAGAAACCCATGAGGGGGGCCACCGACTGTCCTCGAGGGTGGGGGGCGCGCCCCCTGCCTCGTGGGCCAGCCGGCAGGCCCCCGGTGCCCACCTTCTCCTATATGAGGCGTTTTGACCTGGAAAAAATCATAAGGAGGGTTTCGGGACCAGACGCCGCCGTGTCGAGGCGGAACCGAGGCAGAAACCAATCTAGGGCTCCTTCAGAGCTGTTCTGCCGGGGATACTATCCTTCGGGAGGGGGAAATCGTCACTGCCGTCATCACCAACAACTCTCCCATCTTGGGGAGGGCTATCTTCATCAACATCTTCACCAGCACCATCTCCTCTCAAACCCTAGTTCATCTCTTGTATCAAATCTTTGTACCCAAACCTCAGATTGGTACCTGTGGGTTGCTAGTAGTGTTGATTACTCCTTGTAGTTGATGCTAGTTGGTTTATTTAGTGGAAGATCATATGTTCAGATCCATTATGCATATTAATTCCCCTCTGATCATGAACAATATTATGTCTTGTGAGTAGTTACTTTGTTCCTGAGGACATGGGAGAAGTCTTGCTATTAGTAGTCATGTGAGTTTGGTCTTCGTTCGATATTTTGATGAGATGTATGTTGTCTCTCCTCTAGTGGTGTCATGTGAACGTCGACTACATGACACTTCACCATTATTTAGGCCTAGAGGAAGGCATTGGGAAGTAATAAGTAGATGATGGGTTGCTAGAGTGACAGAAGCTTAAACCCTAGTTTATGCGTTGCTTCGTAAGGGGCTGATTTGGATCCATATGTTTCAGGCTATGGTTAGGTTTACCTTGATACTTCTTTTGTAGTTGCGGATGCTTGCATTAGAGGTTAATAATAAGTGTGAGTCTTGTCCAAGTAAGGGAAGCACCCAACCACCGGTCCACCCACATACCAAATTATCAAAGTACCGAACGTGAATCAGACGATCGTGATGAAAACTAGCTTGACGATAATTCCCATGTGTCCTCGGGAGCGCTTTCCTTTATATAAGAGTTTGTCCAGGCTTGTCCTTTGCTACAAAAAGGATTGGGCCACCTTGCTGCACCCTATTTGCTTTTACCTTTTATCACTTGCTACCAATTACCTTATCACTAAACTATCTGTTACCTATAATTTCAGTGCTTGCAGAAAATACCTTACTGAAAACTGCCTATCATTTCCTTCTACTCCTCGTTGGGTTCGACACTCTTACTTATCGAAAGGACTACGATAGATCCCCTACACTTGTGGGTCATCAATCGCCTTCTTCGTCCAGCTCTGTATATCACGCAAAAACTCCCGTTCCTATTATTGTTAAAATAAGAAGGGGATATATGGTCGACAGAATTTTTGATTACCTCTTGTGCGGTAAACACAGTGCTGTAGCCTGCGTCCTCAGTTTCCTTTGGCCACTCCTTCTGGATCTTGAAGATATGTTTCCAGATCTCTTTGTGTGTGGAGCCGTACAGATGCTCCAAGGGTTGGGCTCCTGCCGGATCGAACTCCCATAGAGAGGAATCCCGACGTTGGCAAGGAAGGACAAGCCGGGCCAGCATTACCTGAACCACCGTTGTGAGTTGGTAGCCCTTGGTGATCATGCCGGACACACAGCCTTGGAGTGTCTTCACCTCAACCTGAGACCACTAGTTCGGACTCTTATCAGTCCAGGAGGTTAGCCTCTCCGGGGGTCTAGATCTGAAGGAAGGCGTCGCCGCCCATTTGGCGTCGCGGGGCTCAGTGATATAGAACCACTCCTGCTGCCAAACCTTGTTCGTCTCCACGAATGACCCCTTTGACCAAGTTGCATTTGGGAGCTTGCTTATCATAGCGCCCCCCGCACTCCGCATGTTGCCCGTCCACCACCTTCGGCTTCACATTGAATCTTGAGCCATAGGACGAAGTGTGGGGGCATGTGGAGGAAAGCTTCACACACCACTATGAAAGCGGAGATGTGAAGGATTGAATTCGGGGCCAGATCATGGAAATCCAGCCAGTAGAAAAACAGGAAGCCCCGTACAAAGGGGAGAAGAGGGAATCCTAGCCCCCTAAAGAAGTGCGAGAGGAACACGACTCTCTCACCCGCCTCCGGGACGGGAATCACCTGCTCCTGGGCGGGGACTCGGTGCGCGATGTTAGCAGCGAGATAGACCGTGCTCCGGAGATCCTCCACGGCCTTTTCAGTAACCGTGGAGGCCTCCCACTTGCCCTTGGCCCCGGATCTAGCCATTGCTGGGGAAGGAAGCGGTGGTTGAGGAAACAGAGAATTGTGGTGTAATGCCCAGGATGGGACTATACCTCCTACGTGTCGAGGCACGACTTAAAGGTATAAGCCCATTCTGGAATGACCTCAAGTTCGGTATTTTTGCACAACTCGTGTAAAAATAGGGATGAAATTGCAAAAGGATAGTTGGCTTACACTCGCCACGTCACACAATACATTACATAAGCAAATCATCATCCAAATAACATCACAACCCGACCACGGGTGAAGATCCAAATGAAAGATACCAAATACATAAAGCCACAGGTCCGAATCGCCCCTAGTAGAAACCACTACTGATCATCGGGATAGTGCACATAGTATCGACTACGTTCTTCATCGTACTCCCAGTACAGCTCTGTGGCGTCACCTGAGTAGTTCACCATGGTACCTGCATCTGGTGTGGTGTAGAATCTGTGAGCCACGGAGGACTCAGCAATCCCGTTCCCGGGTAGCAAAACTATCCAAGCCTTGGGTGTGGAACAAGGCTGAAGAAAGATAAAAGGTTTCAGCTGCACTAGCACTAGCTTACGTGTTTAGAGCGAGAAGAGAAGTGCCACGAGCGTCAAAGTGATCACGAAGTGATCCTATCTACACACATCAATCATAACCCCACTGTGTTCACTTCCCGAACCCCTTTCGGAAAATGACCGTCACGGTTACTCACGCTGGTAGTGTGTTCAGAACATGGTGTCAAGTTTTCTACAACCGGATATTAACAAATTCCCATCTGCCACATAACCGCGGGCACGGCTTTCGAAAGTTCAAAACCCTGCAGGGGTGTCCCAACTTAGCCCATTACAATCTCACGATCCGCGGAGTCGCAACTCCAAGGTGGGAAGGCCCGAGTATTCTCGGAATCCTGTGCTCAAGATACTCCGCCTAAGGTAAGACTAATCCAGAAAATCCTCCCGGCGTGCCGACACCCTGATAGTAGCCGCGCGTATCTCGTCTCAGGCCACGACCGGATGGGACAAGCTACGAGTTTTTACCAGCCCTCGGTTTCCCCCAAGGTGGCCCCGCAGGTTGCCAAGTTTGGACCAACACTCATGTGGAGCACTGGCCCGGGTTGTTGATTAAGAAGAGGGTTTATAACTCCCTATGCAAGTTTTTAGTTGTTTAGGCAAATGTAGTACCAATGTTGGGACTTGCTGGAAAAGCCTTAGCGCTAAGCGGTTTATCGAGGGGGTCCCATAACCCTAACCGTGTGAGGAACGCATAATCAAGGAACATAACACCGGTTTATATGGTTCCTAGGGCGGCACGAGTGGAACAAATCACCGAGCAAGAGGCTCAGCCTTCCACCCATTACCAATATATATAGATGATTTAGTTTAAGAGTTTATATAGTGTGATATCCCAACAAATACTTCAACATGAAGCAAGAATCTTCAAATCTTCTCCTGCAACTAACAATGCTATAAGAGGGGCTGAGCGAAGCTTACTTAGCCAAACAAAGGTTTGCTAGGTTGGATGGTTAGACAGATTCATGGTTACAATAGGAGGCTGATAAACAAATGTGGGCATCGAGGCAATGAGCTAAAGAGCGAGACTTCTAGCAATAGGCAAAGATAGTAATGATATCTGGGTCAGGTCATCTTGCCTGTCGAGTCGTCGATGGGATCGTAAGACGGCTCCTCGTACTCAACCTCGGTAGTAACCTCGTTCTCGGTCTCGGCTCCCGGCTCTACTCAACACAAGAACACACGAGGCATGAAATCAAACAAGGTGCAATGCACAATCAACATGATGCAAGTATGATGCACTTATGATGCATGACAAGTCTATATAGGATGCAATACATGACAAGGTAGGAAGCACAGAGAAACAACACAAGAACATGACAATGTGCTCAAGCAAGTATGATGCAAGACAAGTCTATATATGATGCAAAACATGGCAAGGTAGGAAGCACAGAGAAACAACACAAGACAACAAGTTTAAATGAGGCCGGAATCCACATAAAGCAAATCCGGTAAGTCCTCATATGCATATGTTGAAATTGGTCCAGATCTAAACAAACCTTAAGTTAAAGTTGTTAAACAGCAAGTTAACATGCACCATGATGATCTACACGAAATTCTAGTCAAGTTTCATATAAAGTTTGTTTAAAACGGAGCTACGGTCTAGAAGATATGAGCAAAACAAGTTAAGCATGGCAACGGTGCAAGATGCACCCAAACATCAAGCAAACATACCCCAAACATGTAAACATGATGATATTATGAATCTACATGCAAAATCACACAAGTTTCATGTAGGGCACGCTCAAAACGGAGGAACGCTTCCACACATACACTCGAAACAAGAAACAATGCAAAGTTGAAACTAACAGCCACATAGCAACTTTGGAGCAAGAAATATATACTCTACAGGACTCACACATGGTGACAAGAAGCATGGACATGAAGTATACATATCCTACAGCAAACAACTCCATTGGATCAACTCCATAGGAGGCATGGATCAATAGCAACAAGCTACAACATTTTGATCATGACGTTAAAAACCTGACAGTAATATTTTATAGCAACTTGGGAGCAAGAATTAAATAAGCTACAGCAAGCCATATGAGCAAGTGAGGACATGGATGGATATAAAACAACATGTACAACAAGGAATGATCAATGGCCACCCCTAACATGGATTTGCCTAGGGCATCAAGCAAACATAGCATCAGGATATGACAGATTCCAGACTTAGTGAAATTTCACTAAGTGTTAAAACAGTTAAGTTGGCATGGCATGTTTGCAAGCATGTTTAAGTCACCTCAAGGCATATCGTGGAAAATGGTTTGCACCACAGCAAAGACCACATTATGGAGATTCTAAAACATCTAGGCATGTGACAAGGGGACAAACACAACAATAGCAACGAGCTCTTCAAATCAGCATCTCATAACATGTTACAAAACTTAACAGCCACATGCACTTTTGCAACAGAGATTAACATGGCAATATGAAACCTAACATGCATGCTATAGCAACCAACATGTAGAGCATCTCATGATGAACATTTTGACATCTCATTTGCTTCATTTGGATAAACATGCACCAAGTTATCACATCTCAAACATGGCATGAAAATAACAAGTAGCAGCAGTTTATATCATGTAGCACTCTTGTCACGAAGATTAAGACATCTAGATGGACTCAAACAAGCATGGCACAATGGAACAAAAGGTAGAGCACATCACCACGGTCATTTTGACATATCATACACTCAAAACGGACAAGCACAGTAAAAGATGCAGCCATGCAAAGATGTCATCAGACAAAACAATTTAACAGGGACTTAGAGAAAAAAAGGTCAACCTCCTCGCGGATCGGGTTCACTGGCGGATCGGGTCGCGGGTCGGAGCGGTTGCGGGCGAAGCGGGCGCCGACCCGTTAGGGTTCGGGCAGCCGGGCTGGATCGGATCGCAGGTGCTCGCCCGACGGAGCTTCGCGGCGGTGGACCTTGGCGCCGGCGGCGGATCCGGCCGGAGCGGTTGCACCGGCAGGAGGCGGGTGGCAGAGGCGCTTAGGCCGGCGGCGAGCTCGGGCCGGAGGAGGCCGGAACACGGGCGCGGCAAGGCACATGCCCGGCGGCGGGGGTGCGGGCACCGGCCGGCGGCCGTGAGCTCTTGGCCGGAGGCGGCAGCTCGGGCCACCGGAGGCGGCGGGGACGAAGCGGAGGCGCGCGGGAGGCGCGGCCCGGACGATGGCGGCGGTGGGCCCGCGTCGGGCCTACCGGCCGGCGCGGTGGGATTGGCGGCGGGACACGTGGCACGCGTGGGTTGGTCCGGCGCGTCCGGGCGGACGTGTCCGGCGGCGGCGGTTGCGGTGGATCTAGGGTTTTGGACGAAAAATGGACATGAGGGGACGTTTTTATAGGCACAAGGAGCTAGGAGACTCCAAATGGGGAGCGGTTTTCGGCCACGCGATCACAATTCGACGACCGAGATGATGGGAAGGGTTGTGCTGGGTTGCTGGGCTGTTGTGGAGGGGGGCTTGGGCCTCAAAGAAGAGGTTCTTTTAGCCCACTAGGTTAACTGTTGGAGTACCAAACGAACTCCAAATGCGACGAAACTTGACAGGCGGCCTACACGTACCAAAACAACATCGCACAACAAGTCTCACATCATTCCGAAAATGTTACACGGCCAGACACGAAAGAAGGACTCAGGGATGCCACGGGCACGTGTGAGAGCGTCGGAACTCGAAACGGACAACGGGAAGAGACGAGTGGGACCGGATGCAAGTGACAACACAAATGAAATGCAATGCACATGACAACATGACATGGATGAAATGCACACACGCGCACGACAAAACGAAAAACCGAAAATGAAAGAAGAGCCCGGAAAGGAATTGATGAAGCCAAAGTTTATATATTGCCATATAGGGAAAGTGTTACATCTGGGGCATTACAAACTCTCCTCTACTACGAAAAGATCTCGTCCCGAGATCTAGGACTGGAAGAAGGAAGGGTACTCGGAACGAAGGTGATCCTCTCGTTCCCACATAGCTTCTCGGTCGGTATGGTGTGACCACTTGACTTTCAAGAACTTGATTGACTTGTTGCGGGTCTTGCGTTCGGTTTCTTCAAGAATAGCAACGGGCTGCTCACGGTAAGACAAGTCTTGTTGAAGATCAATCTCCTCGAATAGAATGGTGCGTTCAGGTGTCTTGAAGCACTTGCGGAGTTGAGACACGTGAAACACATGATGAACATTAGCGAAGTTGGAAGGGAGCTCAAGTTGATAGGCTAGATCGCCTCTTTTGCCAAGGATCTTGAAAGGGCCCACGTATCTAGGAGCAAGCTTGCCTTTGATACCGAATCTTTGGGTGCCTTTCATAGGAGAAACACGGAGATAGACATGATCTCCAATGTCGAAAGCCAAATCACGATGCTTTCCGTCATAGTAGCTCTTTTGACGCGACTGAGCGGCCTTGAGATTCTCACGTATGACTTTGCACATTTCTTTGGCTTCTGAGATCAAGTCGTTGCCAACAAGTTGACATTCACCAGTCTCGGACCAGTTGAGAGGAGTACGACACTTTCTGCCATAGAGAATTTCAAACGGAGCTTTGCCGGCACTTGCTTGGAAAATGTTGTTGTAAGAGAACTCGGAAAACGGAAGGCAATCTTCCCACGTCGTGCCAAAAGAGATGACACAAGCTCATAGCATGTCTTCTAGCATCTGGTTCACTCTTTCGACTTGACCACTAGTCTGAGGGTGAAACACAGTGCTGAAACGGATCTTAGTGCCCATGGCAGACTGAAAGGAGTCCCAGAACTTGGATGTGAACAAACTTCCACGGTCTGAGGAGATAACTTGAGGAATGCCATGTAAGGACACAATTCTGGAAGTGTACAACTCTGCCAGTTGAGCTGCATTGATGGATTCTTTGACTGGAAGGAAGTGAGCTACTTTGGTTAGCTTATCAATCACCACAAAGATAGAATCATTCCCCTTCTTGGACTTAGGAAACCCAGTGATGAAATCCATTTCAATGTGGTCGAATTTCCACTCGGGGATAGGAAGAGGTTGGAGGAGACCGGCTGGACGTTGATGCTCTGCCTTCACTCTTCTGCAGACATCACATTCATTCACGAATTGGGCAATCTCCCTTTTCATGCGAGTCCACCAGTAAGAATGCTTGAGGTCTTGGTACATCTTGGAACTTCCAGGATGAATCGAGGGGAGGGAGTCATGTGCTTCGTTCATTATGAGCTTCCTGAGATCACCCTTGGGAACCACAAGTCTGTCCTCAAAGAACAAGGTGTCCTTCTCATCAATGCGATAGCACTTGTACTTGGGAGTACCCTTTGCAATACCATGTGTCACTTTCTGCACCATAGCATCACTGAGTTGGGCCTCATGGATCTGATCTTCCAAGGTAGGAGCAACTTGAAGATTTGCAAGAAAGCCTTGCGGAACAACTTGGAGGTTGAGCTTCCTGAATGCTTCACAAAGCTCAGGCTGAAACGGCTTGATAAGGAGACTGTTGCAATATGCCTTTCTGCTCAAGGCATCTGCAATGACATTGGCCTTGCTAGGTGTGTATTCGATGCTTGGATCATACTCTTGGATCATCTCAACCCAACGAGTCTGGCGAAGGTTCAGGTTCGGCTGTGTGAAGATGTACTTCAAGCTCTTGTGATCGGTGAAGATGTCGACTTTTCTGCCCAACAGAAGGTGTCTCCACGTGATCAAGGCATGTACCACAACTGCTAGCTCAAGATCATGTGTGGGGTAGTTCTTCTCACTTGGCTTCAATTGACGAGAAGTGTATGCCACAATTTTCTTGTCTTGCATTAGAACACCACCAAGTCCTTGAAGAGAAGCATCACAAAATACTTCGTAGGGCTTGGACTCATCTGGAGGAGTAAGAACCGGAGCAGAGATGAGATTTTCTTTGAGAGTTTTGAATGCCACATCACAATCCGGAGACCAGTTGTACTTGACATTCTTCTGCAGCAAGTTGGAGAGAGGCTTTGCAATCTTGGAGAAGTTCTCAACGAACCTTCTGCAATAGCTAGCAAGACCAAGGAAGTTGCTTGACGTTCTGAGGGGGCTCCCAGTTGACAATCGCTTCAAATTTCTCGGGGTTGACCGCAATACCGTCAGCGGAGATGATATGGCCCAGATACAAGACCTTATCGAGCCAGAATTCGCACTTGGAGAACTTGGCATAGAACTTATGTTCACGGACTCTGTCGAGAACCAGACGGAGGTGCTTTTCGTGATCCTCTTCATTCTTGGAGAATACCAAGATGTCATCCAGATAGACGAGCACAAATTCGTTGGTGTAGGGGTTGAAAATGTAGTGCATCATTCTCGAGAAGGTGGGTGGAGCATTTGTGAGGCCAAAAGACATGACTGTGTATTCATAGGAGCCGTAGCTTGTTCTGAATGCAGTCTTGCGAATATCTTCTTCACGGATGCGGATCTAGTGATAACCCATCCGGAGATCGAGCTTTGAGAAAACTTTAGCTCCTTTGAGCTGCTCGAACAATTCATTGATGTTGGGGAGCGGATACTTGTTCTTTATTGTCTTCTTGTTCAATGGCCGGTAATCAACGCAAAGGCGCTCCATGCCATCCTTCTTCTTGACAAATAAGACACCACTGCCCCAAGGAGAAGTGCTAGGCCTGATCAGACCCATACGCTCTTGCTCATCGAGTTGTTTCTTCAACTCCTTCAACTCTTCAGGGGAGAGCTTGTACGGACGCCGGCATGCTGGCTCGGTACCGGGCTCGAGTTCAATAACGAATTCAACTTGATGATGCGGAGGCATGCCTGGAAGCTCTTCCTTGACTGGAAGCTCTTCCTCTCAAATCTTCATATTCATTGACCACCGGAATTTGAGAGATGGCATTAATCTCGCCCTTGTCATTGAGAGAGAATAGTCTGATTGTGTTATCTCGAGAGGCGAAGATAATCACGTCTTCGTCGGAATGAGTAATCTTAACTTCCTTATTTGCACAATCAATGTGAGCATCATGCTGAGAAAGCCAATCCATCCCAAGAATAAGATCAATGTCGGAGTTGCCGAGAATAACCAGAGAAGCCAGAAAGCGGTAATCACCCATGCGAATAGATACATTCGGAGCCACCATACTAGAACTCAATCTCTTGCCAGGAGATATAACACTCAAAATTCTTGGTAAAGCTTCGGAGTGAACGTTATGCTTGGATGCAAATGGATATGACATGAAGGAACATGATGCACCCGAATCAAACAACACTTTTGCAGGAATAGAGTTAACTGGAAGGTTACCAAGTATCACATCTGAAGAATTCTCTGCTTGAGCTGCATTCATCAGATTCACTCTTGCTGCCTTTGTATTATGCTTCACAATAGCAGTGCTGACAGGTGGAGGAGGCGGAAGGCGCCTTGGGTTGGGGCACTTGTTAGCAATATGACCCTTCTGAGTGCACTTGTTGCAAACCACTTCTGAGAGAGGACGGTGATAAGGAGCATTTGACTTTGAAGCTTGAAAGTGATTCTTTGACTGGTTGCTTGGGTTGGGTGGGTGGGAGAAAGCACGGCCACTAGAATTCTTGTTGTTGTTGTTGGGAGGTCGGATCAGTGGAGGAGGTGGAAGCCAAAACTTCTGTTGCTTTGCGACCACTTGGGTAGAAGAGGAGGAGTGAACAGCGTCTCTGATCCTCTTTTTGGAAGCTTCCATCTTGAGCTGGGCTGCCTTTTGCTTAAGTGCCATGTTATAGAATTGATCAAACTCATCAGGCTCGAACAAGGTGAGAGCTAATTGGAGTTCATCCTTCATACCACCACGGAACTAATAGATCTTGCTCTTGGCATCTGGGATGTCTTTCTTGGCATAGCGGGCAAGGTTCTGGAACTTGACATTATATTGGTAGACAGTCATTGAGCCTTGCTTCAGGTTGCGGAATTGCTCATGCATACCCTCGATGACACTTGTTGGAATGTGGTGAGAACAAAAGTCCTTGCAGAATTCATCCCAGGAGATTTCACGCCCTTCTCTGGAGTCTTTGTACTGCTGCCACCAATCAGTTGATTGGTCCTTGAGTTGGAAGGCGGCAAACTTCACATAGTCCTCGGGCCTTACGTTACTGCACTCGAAATGCTTCTTGATATCTGTTATCCAGTCTTCAGCATCTAGAGGGTCCACACAGTAACTGAATGCCTTCGGTTGGTTTACCAGAAACTGGTTGAGCGTAGCAAAGTGAGGTTCGTTGAACAAATTGCCTTGGCCTTGTTTGCCATGAGCACCCTGATTTGCTTGAATGTTCTGCATCATTTGCATAAGCATCTGGGTGTTCTGGTTCGTCGCGTGCATAATTGCTCTCCAGGCCTCAGGCGGAGGAGGAGGGGAAGGAGGACGATCAGGAACCTCTTCACCCTCTGGGTTAGCGTTGGGAACCCTTTTAGGAGCCATCCTGAATGAGATGACAACTATTAGCCATTGATTGAGAGAAAATATATAAGTTGAATCAACGGCTAGAAATTGCAACATAGTCTTCACAAGAACATTCGAACAAGATGAACGAATGTAATCCACAGTTTAATAGTAACAACAATCTTCACGAGAAGCCACTTGGGAGAACAAAAGGTAAATAAAAAACAACAAGGAGCGGATAGAACAAATACAAGACAGAAGCTTCGTTCGACATATTCGTGCTGAAAGCTTATGGAACGTGTTACAAAAGGGTTTTGCAATCCCCGGATCAGCATAGCCAAGGACCCTTTAAGATGCAACTCCCGATCGGAACAACGCCCATAAAACTACTTCACTCAATGTAGAACCCCGAACTCCACATCATGCATTCGTTGGAAGAATGCCTACGAACTACAAGATGAACCCACCTATTAATTTCTGAAAGTTTCCAGTGATGCAATCAGGTGTTGGGGATACAGGGGAAGAATCGCGCACTCAACTCTAATCCTACATCCAGCTGTATCCATCCTTCAACACATAACCAGTTATTTCTGGAAACCATTTACCTCGGACCTTCGAAACGCATCTACTATACAAGCTATGGCAATACTCCCGAACTACCTCCCCAGTACTGGGTGATGTCGGGGTTATCTTGCCACTAACCGCATAGGAGAGTTTTCGATGTCGGCCGTCTTAAGTATTCCAGAACTGCTGCGATATATTTGTGACGACAACACCTCGGAGCTCAACTCCCCGGGACACTGCCACAACCCCTAAATGACAGGAGGCATCGAGAACAATGTTCTCATCACAAAGACATCGGAACAATCCAAACAATACCCGCGTGATCCTAAAAAAAATTTGGTGAACTTTTGAGAGTAGAAGAGGCAAGAGTAATCGTTAGGAGTCCTCACCAGAGTGAAAAGAGATGAGGAGCAAAGAAATCCTACTCTCCGTTATATATATAGGACTCAACACATTTTTAAGTGTGTGCCTAGACTCAACCGTCAACAATTCGATCAATCAGTGGGGGGCTTCTAGGTCGGAGAAGGCTCTGAATACCAACTTGTAATGCCCAAGATGGGACTATACCTCCTACGTGTCGAGGCACGACTTGAAGGTATAAGCCCATTCTGGAATGATCTCAAGTTCGGTATCTTTGCACGACTCATGTAAAAATAGGGATGAAATTGCAAAAGGATAGTTGGCTTACACTCGCCACGTCACACAATACATTACATAAGCAAATCATCATCCAAATAACATCACAACCCGACTACGGGCAAAGATCCAAATGAAAGATACCAAATACATAAAGCCACAGGTCCGAATCGCCCCTAGTAGAAACCACTACTGATCATCGGGATAGTGCACATAGTATCGACTACGTTCTTCATCGTACTCCCAGTACATCTCTGTGCCGTCACCTGAGTAGTTCACCATGGTACCTACATCTGGTGTGGTGTAGAATCTGTGAGCCACAGAGGACTAAGCAATCCCGTTCCCGGGTAGCAAAACTATCTAAGCCTTGACAGGCGGCCTACACACGAAAGAGTACCAAACGTACTCCAAACGCGACGAAACTTGACAGGCGGCCTACACGTACCAAAACAACATCGCACGACAAGTCTCACATCATTCCGGAAACGTTACATGGCCACACACGAAAGAAGGACTCGGGGATGCCACGGGCACGTGTGAGAGCGTCGGAACTCGAAACGGACAACGGAAAGAGACGAGTGGGACCGGATGCAAGTGACAACACAAATGCAATACAATGCACATGACAACATGACATGGATGAAATGCACACACGCGCGCAACAAAACGAAAAACACGAAATGAAAGAAGAGCCCGGAAAGGAATTGATGAAGCCAAAGTTTATATATTGCCATATAGGGAAAGTGTTACATCTGGGGCATTACATGCGGGCGCAAGACATGAGGATGTTGGGGCTAGGAAGATTTGAGAGCTCGGTCTTGAGGAAGGCGTGGGGCTGATGGAAGGGATTGATGTCCTTTCATAACGCTGTGAATACAGAATGTCCCCCCACTTTAGCCGCAAACCTTGCTGGTTCCCAAAGCGGTCGTGCATAATGCACGTTTTGGATGCTCACGTCACATTGATTAGGATCCCCTAATAAGCGGGCACGATCTCTATATTGATAAGACATGCCAAGTGGGGTTATACTTCGAAACGCGAAACTAGGACCAAATAAAACGGTCTGATATGTTAGTGGGATGGATGCGACGCTTCACCAAAAAGTTGTCAGTAAAGACACATTATTCGTTTTCTTTCAATGCCTTGCCTTCGAGGCTAAGGGTTGTACTAACCATGCAGAGCCGGACACAGTACACTTTTTACAGAAGATAGCGCCTTAATATGTTCGGAAGAAGGAACCCACCTTGCAATGCCGAAGACAATACGGAAGCCGAACTCATCGTCGTCGAAGACAAGTTCAGGGGCTACTGAGGGAGTCCTGGATTGAGGTGTCCTCATGTGGCCGGATAACTCGTGGTGGGCCGGAGTGGTGGGCCGTGAAGATCATTGCTGAAGATCGTCTCTCGTATCCGGATAGGACTCATGTATGCATATAATGGCAGGTTTTAGGTTTGGGTGTAATCTTTCCTTCCTCTGCAAGTTGGTTATGTACAAACCCCAGGGCCCTCCAGTGCGTATATAAACTGGAGGGTTTAGTCCGTAGAGGCTGAACAACAACATAATCATAGGCTAGACTTTTAGGGTTTAGCCATTACGATCTCGAGGTAGATCAACTCTTGCAATCATATTCATCAAGATCAATCTAGTAGGAAGTAGGGTATTACCTCGATCGAGAGGGCCTGAACCTGGGTAAACATCGTGTCCCTAGTCTCCTGGTACCATCGATCCTCACACGCATAGTTCGGGACCCCCTACCCGAGATCCGCCGATTTTGACACCGACAGTTCGGCCTTCAAGCGCACAGTTTTGTAGGAAAGTAGCAATTTTCCCCCAAGTGGATTACCTAAGGTTTATCAATCCATGGGAGGCGTAGGATGAAGATGGTCTCTCTCAAACAACCCTGCAACCAAATAACAAAGAGTCTCTTGTGTCCCCAACACACCCAATACAATGGTAAATTTTATAGGTGCACTAGTTCGGCGAAGAGATGGTGATACAAGTTTAATATGGATGGTAGATATAGGTTTTTGTAATCTGAAAATATAAAAACAGCAAGGTAACTAATGATAATAGTGATCACAAATGGTACTGCAATACTTAGAAACAAGGCCTAGGGTTCATACTTTCATTAGTGCAAGTTCTCTCAACGATGATAACATATTTAGATCATATAACAATCCCTCAACATGCAACAAAGAGTCACTCCAAAGTCACTAATAGCGGAGAACAAACGAAGAGATTATTGTAGGGTACGAAACCATCTCAAAGTTATTCTTTCTGATCAATCTATTGGGTTATTCCTATAAGTGTCACAAACAGCCCTAGAGTTCATACTAAAATAACACCTTAATACACAAATCAACCAAAACCTAATGTCACCTAGATACTCCAATGTCACCACAAGTATCTGCGGGTTTGATTATACGATATGCATCACACAATCTCAGATCCATCTATTCAAACCAACACAAAGAACTTCAAAGAGTGCCCCAAAGTTTCTACTGGAGAGTCAAGACGAAAACGTGTGCTAGCCCCTATGCATAAGTTCACAAGGTCACTGAACCCGCAAGTTGATCACCAAAACATACATCAAGTGGATCACATGAATATCCCATTGTCACCATAGATAAGCACATGCAAGACATACATCGAGTGTTCTCAAATCCTTAAAGACTCAATCTGACAAGATAACTTCAAAGGGAAAACTCAGTCCATTACAAGAAGGTAGAGGGGGAGAAACGCCATAAGATCCAACTATAATAGCAAAGCTCACGGTACATCAAGATCGTGCCAAATCAAGAACACGAGAGAGAGAGAGAGAGAGAGAGAGAGAGAGAGAGAGAGAGAGAGAGAGAGATCAAACACATAGCTACTGGTACATACCCTCAGCCCCGAGGGTGAACTACTCCCTCCTCGTCATGGACACCGCCAGGATGATGAAGATGGCCACCGGTGATGGTTTCCCCCTCTGGCAAGGGGCTGGAACGGGCTCCCAGTTGGTTTTTTGTGGCTACAGAGGCTTGCTGCGGCGGAACTCTCGATCTAGGTTTGTTTTTGGAGGTTTCACTATTTATAGGAATTTTTGGCGTCGGGTGCAAGTCAGGGGGACCCACGAGGCGGCCACAAGGTAGGAGGTGCACCCCCACCCTTGTGGTGACCTCGTGGCTCTTCTTGTCTACCTTCGGCCCTCCGTGGGCTTCTTTTGGTCCAGAAAAAATCACCGTAAATTTTCATTCCGTTTGGACTCCGTTTGATATTCCTTTTCTGCGAAACTCAAAAACAAGGAAAAAACAGAAACTGCCATTGGGCTCTGGGTTAATAGGTTAGTCCCAAAAATCATATAAAATAGCATATAAAACATCCAAGATGGATAATATAATAGGATGGAATAATCAAAAATTATAGATACGTTGGAGACGTATCAAGTATCTCCAAGCTTAATTCCTGCTCGTCCTTGAGTAGGTAAATGATAAAAACAGATTTTTTTTTTTGATGTGGAATGCTACCCAATATAATTTTCAATGTAACATTCTTTCTTGTGGCATGCATGTTCAGATCCATAAGACTCAAAATAAAAATTTATGAATATCAAAACAGTAATACTTCAAGCATACCAAAAGTAATCTACGAAGCTTCAAAAATAACATGGCTAAAGAACGTTATGCCTACAAATCATATAGTCCTTATGCTCCCTTTTCTTAGCACAAAATACCCGTCATGCCCATCCTGGAGTCAGACAAGCAATTGCTTTCATACTCTACTTTTTCAAGCCTTTTTTCAAATCTTCACGCAATATATGAGCGCGAGCCATGGACATAACACTATGGGTGGAATGGAAGGTGGTGATAGGCAAAAGGTGGGAGAAAGTCTCACATCAACTAGGCACATCAATAGACTATGGAGATGTCCATCAATCGATATCAATGTGAGTGAGTAGAGATTGCCATGCAACGGATGCACTAGAGCTAGAAGTGTATGAACGCTCAAAAAGACAAGTAGTGGATGTGCATCAACTTGCTTGATCATGAAGACCTAGGGCATTTGAGGAAGCCCATTGTTGGAATATACAAGGCAAGATCTATAACGAAAAATTCCCACTAGTAATATATGAAAGTGACAACATAGGATACTCTCTATACTGAAGAACATGGTGCTACTTTGAAGCACAAGTGTGGAAAAAGATAGTAACAATGTCCCTTCTCTCTTTTTCTCTCATTTTTTTTTGGGCTCTTTGGCCTCTCTTTTTTTGGTGGGCTTCTTTGGCCTCATTTATTTTTGATAACCTCACATGGGACAATGTTCTAATAATGATGATCATCACACTTTTATTTACTTACAACACGATACTGTGACAAAGATATGACTCTATATGGATGCCTCCGGTGGTGTACCGGGATGTGCAATGATCAAGAGTGACATGTATAAAAATATGAACGGTGGCTTTGCCACAAATACTATGTCAACTACATGATCATGCAAAGCAATATGGCAATGATGAAGCGTGTCATAATAAACAGAACGGTGGAGTTACATGACAATATATCTCGGAATGGCTATGGAAATGCCATAATAGGTAGGTATGGTGGCTGTTTTGAGGAAGGTATAAGGAGGGTTTTATGCACCGGCGAAAGTTGTGCGGCACTAGAGTGGCTAGCAAGGTGGAAGGGTGAGAGTGCGTATAATCCATGGACTCACATTAGTCATAAAGAACTCACATACTTATTGCGAAAAATCTACTTAGCCCTCAAAGCAAAGCACTACGACTCATGCCCCTAGGGGGGAGGTTGGTAGGAGTTAACCATCGTGCGCCCCCGACCTTCCCGCAAAGAGGAAACAATCAAGATACAGTGCGCGCCAATTTGGTTACATAGACCATACGTGCATGCTTCGGGAATCACAAACCTTAACACAATTATTTTTTAACCTCACAAACTACCACTAGCATGACTCTAATATTACTATCCTAACATCAAAACAATTATAAGGAGTCAAACTTTTCCTAGATTCAGTGCTCTATATGAAAGTTTTTATTATATCTCTCATAGATGCCCATCATATTAGGACTAAATTCATAACCCAAGCGAATTACCATGCTATTTAGAGACTGTCAAAATAATAAAGTGAAGCAAGAGAGTTCAATAATTTCTACAAAATAAAACCACCGTCGTGCTCTAAAAAGATATAAGTGAAGCACTAGAGCAACTGACAAACTACTCCAAAAAGATATAAGTGAAGATCAATGAGTAGTCATATAATTAACTAGCTATGAGAAGACCCTATCTCATTTAAGAATTTCATATCTTAAGTACTCTATTCAAATAGCAAGAAAAACGAAATAAAATGGCATTGCAAGGATAGCACATATCATGTGAAGAAGCAAAAACTTATGCTAAACCGATACTAACCGACAATTGTTGATGAAGAAAGGTGGGATGCCTACCGGGGCATCCCCAATCTTAGATGCTTGAGACTTCTTGAAATATTATCTTGGGATGCCTTGGGCATCCCCAATCTTGAGCTTTTGTGTCTCCTTAATTCCTCTCATGTCGCGGTTTCCCTAAATCTCAAAAAACATCATCCACACAAAACTCAACAAGAACTCGTGAGATAAGTTAGTATAAATCAACTCAAAACCTTAACATTCCATACTGTAGAAAATCACTAAAATTATTATTCAACATTGCATACTAAATGCCTCTGCATATTTAATACTCTTATCTTCAAAAAGAATCATTAAATATGCAAACATAAAGCAATCTGTCTAAACAGGACTGTCTGTAAAGAGTGGAATTGTTCTCATACTTCCCTAGCTCTAAAAATTCTGAAACGTTACCACGCTACATAGAACTTATTCATGCTAACTTTGTAAAAATTTCAAGAATTTATCACATTCTGACTATCCATAAGAATTCAGACAATGTTAGAAAACTTTCTGTTTTCAAACAGCAGCATATATACTTGCAAAATAAGCATGGTAAAGGCTGTACTTGTCTTTTTTATTGAAACAAAAGATACTAAAACTTATTCTAAATAACATCAAGAAAATCTAAAGAAAAGAAAATGATGCTCCAAGCAAAACACATATCATGTGGTGAATAAAAATATAGCCTCAAGTAAATTTACCAATAGACGAAGACGAAAGAGGAGATGCCTTCCCGGGGCATTGATGGGCCTCGAACCCCTCGTTGGTTACCCCAAGTGGAAGGTGTAAGATGCAGTATTGTAGAAGTGTTTTCCCTTAGCAAAGATGCCAAGGATCGAATCCCCAGAGACTCCTAGGTTCAACAAGTAGGTGTCAATTGCTACGGCGCCAGATTAGTAGCAATCAACGTGGACCTGCACACAGATACAAATAACTTTGCTCCCAACGAGTACAGAGAGGTTGTCAATCCCTCTGGCCTTGTAGTTCACAAAGGATTAAAAGCAATGATAGTAGTGATAGATAGTGTTTTGCAATAGTAAATAACGAAAAGTAAATAGCGGGTGTGATCAATGATGGTAATATGGACCGGAGTCTCATGATGTTCACTAGTGATGTCTCTCTCCCAAAAGACGATAAAACAGCTATGTGAGGTAAACAAATTACAGCTGGGCAATTGACAGGACCACGAACGCAAACCAATGCTGACTACATTGCAAGAAAGGTTGAGGTTCAAAGCATGGGCGGTACGCCAAAGTAAGTAGACCGAAATCCATCAATATCTACTACTAATCATCCACCTTGAGATATCTATCCAGAACATCTCGCTGGTATTAAGTTGCGAGTCCCACCCATAGTGTAAACTCAATGCAACAGACAACTGCATTAAAAGAACTTTGCATAAAGTAAACAATCCTTGCACCCGCGGGCACAAGCACCGTTGTTTTCCCCCTTGTGGCAACAGCACATCCCCTAGACTCATGTTTCTGTCACTCAAGCTAGTCATCGAGGGGCATGAACCCACAATCGAGCATAACGTTCCCTCTTGGAGTCACTACCTATTACTCGGCCAAAGCAATAATAACAACGGAGAACATGCAAGAATTACTTATGAACAAAAATATAAAAGAGGTGAATCAAATATATTACTCAAGATCAATCTGAACATAATCTCATAATCCATCGGATCCCAGCAAACTCAACATAGCAACAGCATAAGGATTACATAGGTGCCTCGATCATGTAGGGCAGCTCACGAGGACTAATTAGTGAAGCACAAGAACGGGAGGAGAACATCACATAGCTACTGGTCATGGACTCATGGTCCAAGGGAGACTACTCACGAGTCATCCGGGAGGCGTCCATGGTGGTGGAGAAGCTCCCGGTGGTGATCCTCCCCTCCGGCAGGGTGCCGGGAAGAGTTCTCCTGGTGCTCCCGATCTTGGAAGCGGCGGCGGCGGCGGAATAGAGATGGGATCGCGAAAAAGAGTTCCTGTTCTGAGGGTTACGGAGGACCCTTTAAATATATGCCAAAGTAGGGCATCGGGGGAGCTTCGGGGGGCCCAGGCGCCCCCCCGGCGCGGCCCAGGGGGGCGCGCCGCCAGGGCGCCTGGAGCCCTGGTGCCCCCCCCCCC
>LR738709.1:412204403-412223446 GCA_902687465.1 Secale cereale
GCCCTTCGGACGCAGTGTTGTTTCCGGAATGCTGATTTTTTATATAATTTTTTTGGATTTTTCTGGGCAGTTCTCGAAACGTGAAAACCTGAAATACAAAAACAGCCGAAAACAGAAACTGGCACTGGGGTGCACTGGATTAGTAAGTTAGTCCAAATATGATCAAAAATGTATGGAAGTGTATGAATATCATAGCAATATCACCCAAAAGTGGCATGGAGCAAGCAGAAATTATAGATACGTTTTGGACGTATCAACATCCCCAAGCTTAATTCCTGCTCGTCCTCGAGTAGGTAAATGATAACAAGAATAATTTCTGTGGTGACATGCTATTAACCATATAGGACTTTTTCATAGTCATATGACAAAAGCTTACTGAGACAATGATTCTAAAGTAATTAAGTTGCCTCATGAGAAAATCACAAATGACTGAAAGTTTTACAAAATGAAACTGAAACATCAAAAAGATTTGCAATGAACATGATGTGCAAATATGATAAAGTGATATCTAGCTTGCCCCCTTTAGTGATGCAAAACATAAATGCAGGGGCACCTTCAAGGTTTAAGTGATGACTAGATACAATCATTTCAGAATAAACGATATCACAATCATGCAAAAGACAATGCTACTTTGAGACAATGCACATTACACTTAGAATGACAATCATGCTCTCAGTAGTTGGTGCTTCAACTAAAAGTAAAAGAAAGGTTAAGTGCTAGAGCTTTTTTATTTTGAAAACATGGAAGCAATTGTGTCAACGGTAGTAGTACTTCATATGTGTCATGCATAAAACATCCTATAAGTTGCAAGCCTCATGCATCGTATACCAATAGTGCTCGCTCCTTGTCCTAATTAGCTCGGATTCCCATGGGTTATCATTGCATTGCATATGTTTCAACCAAGTGTCACAAAGGGGTACCTCTATGCCACCTGTACAAAGGTCCAAGGAGATAAATCGCATTTGATTTCTCGTTTTTGATAGATCTCAACTTGAGGACATCCATACCGGGACAACATAGAAAATAGATGATGGACTCCCCTTCAATGCATAAGCATATTCTCATATGAGATTGAGGATTAAGGTCCAAGCTAAAACTTCCACCATGATACATGGCTTTGGTTGGCGGCCCAATGTTCTTCTCTAACAATATGCATATTCATTCAACCCACGGCAAATCACCCTTACTTCAGACAAGACGAACATGCATAGCAACTCACATGATATTCAACAAAAGTGTGACAGTTGATGGCGTCCCCAGAAACATGGTTACCGCTCAGCAAGCAACTTATAAGAAATAAGATACATAAGCAACATATTCTTTACCACAATAGTTTTTAGGCTACTTTCCCATGAGCTATGTATTGCATGGTTAGTTTGCTTAGTACAGGTGGAGGTTAGCAAAAATATTGGGAGCGACCAACTAAGAGAGCAATGACGGTCATAATCATGCAGAGCGACAAAGCAATATTGAATCAGGCATGGAAGTTATATCGCTACTCAGAAATAAAAGATCATCAAGGCTTGACAGACTTTCTTTACAGTCTTGAATATGCGTGAGCATACGCCAAGTCAATCAAAATAAATTCTCGAAGGAAGATATTACTAAACCATACCACATCATAGGCAGACAAACCATGTTGGTACTCCAATAACACATTGGGAACCCCCCCAGCTATTTGAGATTAACCATAAGAAAACCTGAACTACTAAGCACCATCATGCAAGTAGCATCTTTATCATAGACACATTAACCAATGCAACGGAAGCAAACTCTCTTAATAAGGTGAGCATGATAATTAAAGAGAGTTCAAGCAACCAACTAAACAAAAGCTCTTGGAAAGGATAAGCATGAATACTAAGAGCAGAGCATGATAGTAGCTATTAAAAGACAAAGAACACACACAGCAAAGATAGATATGAAAATTCTATGTTATGTTCTAGGTAGAAGTGGAGCGTGTTTCTCTCCCACATAAAGGAATGCTAAGTTCCGACTCGTTATGAAAAACTAAAAAGAAAACTAAAAGCAAGACGCTCCAAACATAGCACATAACACATGAAGTGATAAAAATATAGCGGAACGAAAGACGAACTGATAATGTCGATGGAGAAGGGGATGCACGGGGGCTTCCCCAAGCTTAGACGCTTGAGTCTCCTTGAATATTTCTTGGGGGTGCACGGGGGCATCCCCAAGCTTGAGCGCTTGACACTCCTGAATCTTTTTATCATCTTCCCTCGCACACTTGAAAACTCCCTTCATACATAACTCATCATAATCTGCTTAGCGAGGTTAGTACCCTTAATAAAATAATTATACCTTGCTGGAAATAAGGATATTCTTGAAGTTCTACTGTTTCTCAAGATTGCCAAAAGGTTTTTGCAAAGAAAAAGCAAGTTCTTGATTTGCAAAGTGAAGGTAAGGCAAAACAGGACAGAATCTGTGAAAAACAGAACAGCAGGCAGTAATTGATCTGTTCGGGATACTTCTGCAACTCAAATCAAAAAACTCAGAACATACGCACGAAAGAAAATTATATAGAGAACACTGTCGAAAAAATTCAGACCAAAAAGATGAACTGGTGATTTTATACGAATTTTTCTATCCAAGGACAAAATCTGTTTCCTGGACAGCACCTCACAACTTTTGAACTTTCTAGCAATCGGAGGCTATACTTGACACAAATATGAAAAGCAAAGATACAATGATGATGCTACAGCAGTAAACAACTTCAAGACACAACAAAAGCAAAAAAATTATTCATGTGGGCTGCCTCCCAAAAGCGCTTTGTTTTATGCCTTTAAGCTAGGCATAATGCATATAGGAATCAATAACCATCATAATAATCGGAGTTATAAATTGATTCAAATGGTTCCTCAACAAGTTCATTCTTGTTCCTTCTAGGAAAGGGGTACACACCTTTTGCCTTCCCGCGTAAGCGGATTTGTCCCTTACCTATATCGATGAAGCCTTTTACTGCTCGGAGGAAGTCCCTTCCAAGCACTATATTTCCTTGGTTTGGCTCCATGATGAAGAAATCAATCATTGCAATCCCTTTAAGGAATTTAATTGGTACAACTTTTATTCTTCCCTGGATTTCAGAAATATCTCCATTAGTGTGTTCATGATGAGATGATAATCTATCCATGCTAAATTTTAAAGAATCATGAACAATTTTTGGCATAGTAGAAACCATAGATCCAATATCACAATAAGCAAGGAAGTCTTGATTAGAGATGCTAATCCTAACAAGAGGCTCCCAGTCATTATCTATTTCCAAAATATCTCTCTTATTGGGTTTGGGTTTCTCTACCTTCATTAAGTCTAGAGCATCCATTCTCTTTTCAATAGTAGCAAGTCTATCTATGACAGTATCAAAATTATGATCATAAACAAAGTAACTAGATAGACCATGTATAATTTCAAGAGCTCTAGCTTCATCACATTCTAGGAAATCTCCCTCAGCTATAATGTCAAGGGAGTGTTTACACCATTTAAAAAGACCATGGTAAAAATTTCTAAGCACAATTTTTATAGGTATCCAAGGCATAATTCTTCTATGTGCATCAGAAATTCTGTCCCATGCCTTCTTCATATTTTCTCCATCCCTTTGATGGAAATCTAGAACTTCTGATTCCCTCAAAGCACCAAATCCTAACATGTTTAACTAAACAGATAGGACTACTAACAGGAAGGTAAATAATTTTTTGTGATTTTCGATAAAAAGGTACTAAAGCAAAAAAAAGAAAGGTAAACTAACAAGACTAAAAAGCAAAGGTAAAAGATAGCATGCAACTCCCCTATCCTGAAGAGTGGAGTCCCCGGCAACGGCGCCAGAAAATACTCCTTGATGGGCCTCGAACCCCTCGTTGGTTACCCCAAGTGGAAGGTGTAAGATGCAGTATTGTAGAAGTGTTTTCCTTAGCAAAGATGCCAAGGATCGAATCCCCAGAGACTCCTAGGTTCAACAAGTAGGTGTCAATTGCTACGGCGCCAGATTAGTAGCAATCAACGTGGACCTGCACACAGATACAAATAACTTTGCTCCCAACGAGTACAGAGAGGTTGTCAATCCCTCCGGCCTTGTAGTTCACAAAGGATTAAAAGCAATGATAGTAGTGATAGATAGTGTTTTGCAATAGTAAATAACAAAAAGTAAATAGCGGGTGTGATCAATGATGGTAATATGGACCGGAGTCTCATGATGTTCACTAGTGATGTCTCTCTCCCAAAAGACGATAAAACAGCTATGTGAGGTAAACAAATTACAGCTGGGCAATTGACAGGACCACGAACGCAAACCAATGCTGACTACATTGCAAGAAAGGTTGAGGTTCAAAGCATGGGCGGTACGCCAAAGTAAGTAGACTGAAATCCATGAATATCTACTACTAATCATCCACCTTGAGATATCTATCCAGAACATCTCGCTGGTATTAAGTTGCGAGTCCCACCCATAGTGTAAACTCAATGCAACAGACAACTGCATTAAAAGAACTTTGCGTAAAGTAAACAATCCTTGCACCCGCGGGCACAAGCACCGTTGTTTTCCCCCTTGTGGCAACAGCACATCCCCTAGACTCATGTTTCTGTCACTCAAGCTAGTCATCGAGGGGCATGAACCCACAATCGAGCATAACGTTCCCTCTTGGAGTCACTACCTATTACTCGGCCAAAGCAATAAATAACAACGGAGAACATGCAAGAATTACTTATGAACAAAAATATAAAAGAGGTGAATCAAATATATTACTCAAGATCAATCTGAACATAATCTCATAATCCATCGGATCCCAGCAAACTCAACATAGCAACAGCATAAGGATTACATAGGTGCCTCGATCATGTAGGGCAGCTCACGAGGACTAATTAGTGAAGCACAAGAACGGGAGGAGAACATCACATAGCTACTGGTCATGGACTCATGGTCCAAGGGAGACTACTCACGAGTCATCCGGGAGGCGTCCATGGTGGTGGAGAAGCTCCCGGTGGTGATCCTCCCCTCCGACAGGGTGCCGGGAAGAGTTCTCCTGGTGCTCCCGATCTTGGAAGCGGCGGCGGCGGTGGAACAGAGATGGGATCGCGAAAAGAGTTCCTGTTCTGAGGGTTACGGAGGACCCTTTAAATATATGCCAAAGTAGGGCATCGGGGGAGCTTCGGGGGGCCCAGGCACCCCCCCCGGCGCGGCCCGGGGGGGTGGCGCGCCGCCAGGGCGCCTGGAGCCCTGGTGCCCCCCCCCCCAGGCTGCCCTTCGGACGCAGTGTTGTTTCCGGAACGGTGATTTTTTATATAATTTTTCTGGATTTTTTTGGGCAGTTCTCGAAACGTGAAAACCTGAAATACAAAAACAGCCGAAAACAGAAACTGGCATTGGGGTGCACTGGATTAGTAAGTTAGTCCAAATATGATCAAAAGTGTATGGAAGTGTATGAATATCATAGCAATATCACCCAAAAGTGGCATGGAGCAAGTAGAAATTATAGATACGTTTTGGACGTGTCAGGCATCCCCAAGCTTAGGCTCTTGGTTGTCCTTGAATATTACCTTGGGGTGCCTTGGGCATCCCCAAACTTAGGCTCTTGCCACTCCTTATTCCATAGTACATCAAATCCTTAACTTAAACTTAAAAACTTCACAACACAAAACTTAACAGAAAATCTTATGAGCTCTGTTAATATAAGAAAGCAAATCACCCCTTAGGTACTGTTGTGGACTCATTCTAAATTCATATTGGTGTTATATCTACTATATTCCACTTCTCCATGGTTCATACCCTCCGATACTACTCATGGATTCATCGAAATAAGCAAACAACACATGAAAAACAGAATCTGTTAAAATCAGAACAGTCTATAGTAATCTGAAAACTTCGCATATTTCTGGAACTCTGAAAATTCTGAAAATTTAGGATAATGTAGGTAATTTGTATATCAATCATGTGTAAAAAATTCATCTAATTATCATGTTCCGGTGATTTATTGAATTTTCTGCACTAGACGCAAAACTTTCTGTTTTTGCACAGAATCAAATCAACTATCAACTACACTATCCCAAAGGTTTTACTTGACACTTTATTGAAACAAAAGCTATAAAACATGATTACTACAGTAGCTTAATCATGTGAATACACAAAAACAGAAGATATAAGTATTGGGTTGTCTCCCAACAAGCGCTTTTCTTTAACGCCTTTTTAGCTAAGTATGAAGATTTCAATGATGCTCACATAAAGCTAAGAATTGAAACATAAAAGGGAGCATCATGAATCATATTGCAAGCACATTTAAGTCTAACCCACTTCCTATTCATAGGAATTTTGTGAGCAAACAATTTATGGGAACAAGAATCAACTAGCATAAGAAGGCAAAATAAGCATGACTTCAAAACTTTCTACACATAGAGAGGAAACTTGATATTATTGAGATATGTGAAATCATATGTTCCTCTCTCATAATAATTTTCAGTATCATCATGAATGAATTCAACAATATAGTTATCACATAAAGCATTCTTTTCATGATCCATAAGCATATAAATTTTATTACTCTCCTCATAAGAATTTTTATTCTCATGAATAGTAGTGGGAGCAAACTCAACAAAATAACTATCATGTGATACTTGATTAAAATCATGATGACAAGTTGTATGGTTATCGGTATTATTTATAACATAGGTGTCATCACAACAATCATCATAAATAGGAGGCACACTTTCGTCATAATAAATTTGCTCATCAAAACTTGTGGGACTAAAAATATCATCTTCATCAAACATAGCATCCCCAAGCTTGTAGCTTTGCATATCATTAGCATCATGGATATTCAAAGAATTCATACTAACAACATTGCAACCATGCTCATTGTAGCGACCAGACCTCAAACAGTCTGATCTCTGTGCATCAGTCTCATCCCTGGATCAGTAATGCTGACATGCACAGTACTTGAAGGATTTATAACAGAGTAGCAATCACACACTTATTACATCGATAGTCCAACGATGAATTTATTACAAATAATATGGCTGAAGGCCATCTAACACGATAACAGCGGAAGGCTTGGAAGATAAGTGAGTCCATCAACTCCAGCGGCATCACTGAGTATAGAACCACGACCTAAAAGGGCATCTTACTCGTCATCTGAAAAGTCTGCAACATGAAACGTTGCAGCCCGAAACGGGTCAGCACATGGAATATGCTGGCAAGGTAACACAAGAGAATGCAATGAAAGTAAAACTATACTATATGCATATTTGGCTGGTGGAAAGCTCTATGGTTAAGTTTTTGCGTAAAGCCAATTTTTTCCTACTTCAAAGGAATGCATTTTAATTAACTATCATGGTAGTTGAAACATCATTGAGAAGATAGACATCCTCTCAACCCCAATTAAAGTAATCATTAAACCCAACAAAATTAAATTAAAGTAACATGTTGAGATGCACATGAAAATCCAAGTACTAGATACTCAAAACGTCCATAACCGGGGACACGGCTAATCATGATCAGTTTGTACACTCTGCAGAGGTTTGTGCACTTTTCCCACAAGACTCGATCGCCTCCGTTTGGTTTCTCGCACTGCATGGTGTTTGAGAAACGGATGACCGAGACATAGTCTTTCAGAAGCGCTAGCACCTTACGATCGGGCAGACCGTACCAACCTACATCCCCTACATCTGCTAGTCCACCACTGTAAGAGTTCGCACGACTTACTCATACTATGCTAGAGCCCATAATAGCATTGTGGCTGCACACGGAAGTTTCTAGTATGAATAATCTCATGATCCCTTTGAGCCTGGGTGGCGGTCCAAAAGAAAAACAGGCAATCCTGGAATACCCAGATGCCTCAATCCACCCAGATGTGTATTAATGTTGCCACCTTAAGTTGAACCATTAATTAAACAATCTCACATCTGTCATGGATTTCACTCACCCAATCCACATCTACGAGCATAGCATGTCCTAGCAGCAAACGTAGAAGTAACTCCCAAAGGTTTGAATGTAATGCAGGTAATAGGTTCTACCTCAATCTACTTCCCAATCCCACAAATTAATTGATCCTACTCATGCAATGTGTGAGGGTTTGACTAATGCAATGAAAACGGGGTAATTGGAAAGTATGATCAAAGTGTTACTTGCCTTGCTAATGATCCGCAAAACCTAGAGACTCAAAGTAGCAAGCGGCGCACTCCGGGTACTCTATCGCAATCAAACAAACAAGCATACAATAAGTACTTAACTAATGCACGGATAAAACTCAAATAAGAGATCTAACCAGAAAGTTCAACTTAAGAACTCCGGTTTGCAAAAAGAATCAACTCGAAAGAAGCAACGAAACTCAAACTGCGAAAGAAACGAGCTCTGAATTACTAGTTGGCCTAAAGTCAAATTTTACAGTAGTCAAAACTTTGTTCAAGTTGATCTAACGTAAAGAGGGCTTCGAGACGAAGATCTGGGATTTTGAATCACCTGATTCCGACTCTCGAGCGAAAAGAAAAACGAAAAACAAGATCAGGGCAGAAATCGCGATCGGAAAAACCGCGGATAAATACCCCGAAAAAGAAAAACGACGAACAGGCTAACGAACGAACGTTCGTTGTCTGCGGTTAACTAACGAAAACCGTTCGTTAAAACGAACGTACGGACGAACGTCCGCTATTTAACTAAACCGGCCGAAAATAAAAAAACCGAACCGATCTATTAAAAAAACAGATCTAGGTTTTCCTAAACGAACCGATCGGTTAACCGGAAAAAAAACGAAGACTACCTCGAACTCCGGCGAACTCCGGCGATGAGGCGGCCGTCTCCGGCGACGGCGGCGCGGCACGCGGTGGCGGCGGGCTAGCGGCGGGGCGGCGCGGCGGCGGCGACGCGGCTGGCGGGGCGGCGGGTGGCGGCGGCGGCGGCGGCGGAATCCGGCGGCGGCGGCGGGATCCGGCGGCGGTGCGGGAGGCTCGGGCGGCTAGGGTTTGGGGGCGCGGAGCGAGCGGGCTGCGGGGCGGCTTGGGCCGGCGGCTGCGGCTTATAAAGCCCAGTCTCCTCGTCCTTCACGAGTCTAAGTCGGTTTTCGTTTTTTTTCTAAAAGAGTCCCGGCGCAGAAAAACTAACGAAAGAAATACCAAACGGACTCCAAAATTCCTGAAATAAATTTTCACCGTCCTCTAATAATATTTAGGACAAAGTGAACATTTTTCCCGGACCTAAATGCAATTTTGAAAAACGCGTATTTTTCCTATGCAAATAAATCCGAAAATAAATCCAGAAAAATACCAAAAGTGATTTTAACATTTTTCCTCCAATATTTCTGTTATTTTGGAGAAGTCATATTATCTCCGCTCATTTTTTTGTATTTAGAAATATTTTTAGGAGAGAAAAATAATTAGAATCACACTGTCCTCGTACCGGTATTTGAGCGAACTCAAATACGAAAACGGTAAAATTCCCAACTCTCTCCGTAGGTCCTTGAGTTGCTTAGAATTTCGAGGAACTCCACGAACAAAAATGCAAAAACATGAAATGCAAATATGATCTATGTATAACATTCCAAATTGAAAATTTGGGATGTTACAAACCTACCCCCCTTAGAATGAATCTCGCCCTCGAGATTCGACTTGGCTAGAGAACAGGTGTGAGTGGTCCTTGCGTAGATCATCTTCTCGCTCCCAGGTGGCTTCTTTCTTGTTGTGGTGACTCCACTGAACTTTGCAAAACTTGATAACCTTGCTGCGAGTAACTCTGCTCGAAAATTCGAGAATCTTAACAGGCTTCTCCTCGTAGGTCAGATCACTGTCCAGCTGAATTGCTTCCAGGGGTACTATGTCTCTAAGCGGTATATCGGCCATCTCCGCGTGGCACTTCTTAAGCTGCGAAACATGAAACACGTCGTGCACTCCTGACAATTCTTCGGGCAATTCCAACTTATAGGCAACCTCTCCCATGCGTTCCAAAACACGGTAAGGTCCCACAAATCTTGGGGCTAACTTCCCTTTAACTCCGAAACGTTTAACTCCTCGCAGAGGCGATACTCTCAAGTACGCTCTGTCTCCGATCTCATAGGTTATCTCCTTGCGCTTCGAGTCTGCATAACTCTTCTGCCTGGACTGAGCTACCTTCAGTCTATCTCGAATCAACTTCACCTTCTCCTCAGACTCTTTGATTAAGTCTGGTCCAAACAATTGTCGGTCTCCAACTTCGTCCCACGACAACGGTGTTCGGCATCTCCTTCCATACAATGCCTCGAACGGTGCCATCTTCAAACTGGCTTGGTAACTGTTGTTGTATGAGAACTCCGCGTAGGGCAAGTTGTCATCCCAACTAGATCCATAATCTAATGCACAGGCTCTTAGCATATCCTCCAAAATCTGATTGACTCTCTCCGTCTGCCCATCAGTCTGCGGGTGAAATGCTGTGCTAAACTCTAGTCTGGTACCCAAGGTTTCATGTAACTGATTCCAGAACTTTGAGGTAAACTGGGTTCCTCTATCTGATACGATGCTCCTCGGAACTCCATGCAGACATACAATTCTGGTCATGTATATCTTAGCCAACTTTGCACTGGTATATGTGATTTTCACAGGGATAAAGTGGGCTACCTTCGTCAATCGGTCTACTACTACCCAGATTGAATCATATCCTGCTTTGATCCTGGGTAATCCGGTGATAAAATCCATGCCAAGCTTCTCCCACTTCCATTCGGGTATTGGCATAGGTTGTAACAATCCTGCTAGCTTCTGATGTTCTGCCTTCACTCTCTGGCATACATCACAAACTGATACATACTCCGCAATATCCTTCTTCATACCGGTCCACCAGAAAATCTCCTTCAAATCCAAATACATCTTAGTATTTCCTAGGTGAATCGAGTATGGTGAATCATGGGCCTCTTGTAAAATCAACTTCCTGATCTCCGGGTCATTGGGCACATAGATTCGATCCTCAAACCATAGGGTGTCGTGTTCATCCTCACGAAATCCTTTAGCTTTTCCTTCGCTCATCCGCTCCTTTATAGCGACAACCTCCTTGTTAGCTTTCTGTGCTTCTCTGATTTTATCCATCAGGGTAGACTGGATTTCTAGTGTTGCTACATAGCCTTTCGGAACTATCTCCAAACGCAGTTCTTGTAGGTCCTCGGCTAACTCCTTTGGAAACTCCTCCATCAGTAGAGTATTGACATGGATCTTACGGCTTAGCGCATCAGCTACTACGTTAGCCTTTTTGGGGTGATAATGCAATCTCAGGTCATAATCCTTAATGAGTTCCAGCCATCTCCTTTTCCTAAGATTCAGCTCCTTCTGAGTGAATATATACTTCATGCTCTTGTGATCCGTATATACTTCACAATGGTTTCCAATGAGAAAATGTCTCCACGTCTTCAATGCGTGCACTACGGCTGCTAATTCCAAATCGTGGGTGGCATAGTTCATCTCATGAGGTTTTAGTTGTCGTGAAGCATACGAAACAACTCTTCCTTCCTGCATAAGAACTGCTCCAAGTCCTCGACGTGAAGCGTCGCAGTACACCTCATAATCCTTATGTTGATCTGGCAGAATCAACACAGGGGATGAGACCAACCTTTTCTTCAACTCCTGGAAACTAGTCTCACATTCTTCGGTCCAACTGAACTTGGTGTCCTTCTTCAACAACTCCGTCATTGGCTTTGCAATCTTCGAGAAATTCTCGATAAATCTCCGGTAGTATCCTGCGAGTCCAAGAAAACTCCGTATCTCTCCAACTGTTGTCGGTGCTTCCCAATTGGTCACAGTGTCCACCTTAGCGGGATCTACTGCTATTCCTTCTCCGGATATAACATGTCCGAGGAATCCGACTTCCTTCAACCAAAACTCACATTTGCTAAACTTGGCATATAACTGATGTTCTCTGAGCTTCTCCAATACCAAACGCAAATGTTCTTCATGCTCCTCTTCATCCTTCGAGAAGATCAATATATCATGTATGAACTCTACGACGAATTTATCCAAATACTCCATAAACACTTTGTTCATCAGGTTCATAAAGTATGTCGGTGCGTTTGTCAGACCAAACGACATAACAGTATACTCGTACAACCCATACCTAGTGGTAAAGGCCGTCTTAGGTATATCTTGCTCTCGGATCTTCAATTGATGGTACCCTGATCGTAGATCGAACTTGGAAAATACCTTAGCTCCTTGCAATCAATCGAACAGATCATTGATCATTGGCAATGGGTACTTGTTCTTGATCGTTACTTCGTTCAATCCACGGTAATCAACAACCATTCTTAACGATCCATCCTTCTTCTCCACTAGAAGTACTGGCGAACCCCAAGGCAAAGAACTTGGGCGTATGAATCCTTTATCCAGTAACTCCTTAATATGCTTCTTAATTTCCTCCAAATCCTTTGCGGGCATCCTATATGATCTCTTAGAAATTGGCCCGATGCCTGGCAAAAGTTCAATCAAAAACTCTATATCTCTATCCGGTGGCATGCCAGGTAACTCCTCTGGAAACACATCCGGATAATCCTTCACTACTGGCACTTCCTCCTGAACAACTCCTGACAAGGAATTTAACCTACTCCTCTTTGACTCATGCCGGGATACATACTTGATCCTTCTTCCTTCCGGCGTAGTAAGCAAAATGGTCTTACTGGCACATTCAATATTCCCTTCATACTTAGATAACCAATCCATGCCTAATATCACATCCATTCCTTGAGATTCCAATACTATTAGGTCCGAAGGGAATATGTAATTACCAATCCTTAAGGGCAACTGATCACACCATGACTTAGCCATATACTCTGCTCCTGGTGAGGTTACTAACATGGGCGATCTAAGGGCTTGGGTCGGTAGCTTATACTCTTCCATGAATCCCCTTGAAATGTATGAATGCGATGCACCAGTATCGAAAAGAACGAGTGCAGTAAAGGACTTAACTAAGAACTTACCTATAACTGCATCTAGTTGCTCTTCTACTTCCTCCACAGTCACGTGGTTCACTTGTCCTTTGTTGAACGGGTTGGGCTTCTTCCCGGCGCTTCCATTGCCGTTCCCATTCTTAACTTCTGGGCATTCATTGGCATAATGTCCAGTCTTCCCACACTTGTAACAAGTGACATGGCTAAAATCCCTCTTGATGGGTGTGGATGGTGTAGGGCGGTTCTGGTTTCCATTCGCTCCATTCCCATTTCCATTCTTGGTGCCATTGTGATTGTGCGAGCTACCTCCTCCATGGGTATGCTGAAATTGTCCTATCGCTTTAGGGGTAAAGCGAGGCTTCTGCTGAACTCCAGAGTTATACTTTCCTTGCCCATACTTCCTCTTGAGACTCTCAATCTGTTGATGCTTCCTTTCAATCATCAGGGCATGGTCAACCAACTCCTGGTAATTATTGAAAGTTGCCACCATCAACTGTACACTCATCTCATCATTCAGCCCTTCCATGAATCTCTCCTGCTTCTTGGCATCTGTGGCCACGTCATCTGGGGCATAACGAGATAGGGTACTAAACTCATCCACATACTGGGCCACAGTACGATTCCCTTGGCGCAAATTGCGAAACTCCTGCTTCTTCATACTCATGGCTCCAGTTGATGGGCGGTACGAAAAGCTGGCTGAAACTGATCCCAAGTGACATTGGCTATGGGGTAAGTGGCTGTGTAATTCTCCCACCATGCTACGGCTGGTCCAGACAACTGGTGTGCGGCAAATCGCACCTTCTCAGCATCCGAGCAATTGGCGGTGGTCAAATCCCTTCCAATCTTGCGTAGCCAGTCATCAGCCACAATTGGTTCGATGCTGCTAGAAAACACGGGTGGTTTCAACCTTAAGAAACGTGTCAGGTTGTCCACAGGTGGTGGTGGTGGAGGGTTGTTGTTGTTGTTGTTCTGAGTGTTCTGAGTGTTCTGGACAAGAAGTTGCATCAGGGTGTTCTGCTGCTGGATCAACTGAGTGAGCTCAGGGGGAAACTCGAATTCACGTCTTGGAGGCATCTGATGGGTGTAGAGGGAAGAGATTAGAATAGAAAAGAGGTCTAAGGGAAAAATCACTACCCATATGCACATGAGACAAACACACAATCATATCACACCAATCAATTTCAAACAAGGTCTTACAAATCTAACGATCGTTTACAAAAGTGCTCTAAATCTAATATATGGAGGCAAACTACTAGTCACAGGGTGGTCATCTAAAAATATTGCTCGGCAGAGGATTCCATAATATCTGCTCCA
Source organism: Secale cereale (assembly GCA_902687465.1). Taxonomy (NCBI): domain Eukaryota; kingdom Viridiplantae; phylum Streptophyta; class Magnoliopsida; order Poales; family Poaceae; genus Secale; species Secale cereale. The sequence continues at coordinate 412,218,602 of LR738709.1, forward strand.
GCTTCATCTTCATAGTCTTCATCCTTGCTATCCCCAGCTTCCGAATCCGTGTCATCTATGATGATATAATCTTCCGGTGGAATCTCCTTGGGTTCTTCTTCCTCGTCTTCTTCTCCCATGAGTATCCCTAACTTCCGGGTCAAATCATCATTCTTCTCCACAAGTATCTTCATCTCCTCCTCATATCCGTCGCGTGTAGACTTGAGTTCTTCCTCTAGCTCCAAATTCCTATTTAGGGCCTTTTTTCAAATCTATCATCCCAGCACACATCTGGTGCTCCTGGCGACGAATGTGGTGGTTCAACTCTTGGATGAATGCTGCAATGGATATACCCTTCCGGGTGCTGATCATATCCCAATTCTCATCTCGGCGTCCACAAATCTGGTAGATGGTGTCCTTTAGCTCCTGCTTGTAGACTTCTCCAATCCTTCCCATAGCAATGTGGGCTGCCATACTCCTTCCTAGGCTCCATGTAGGTGCATTAAAGGAAAATTCTATGAGTGAGGTGACGGGTGCGAACGTCCTTCCTGGAACTTGAGCTTGAATCAACCAACGCTCCTCCTCAGGTAGAGTAGCATTGTAGGTTCCAGTGAAACTTGGTAATCCAATGTTGAGATATCTTGTGACTTCCTTCAGGTGTCGTCCAAAGGGTGTTTCTTCATCCGGTTGCATGAACTTGTGCTTTGCTTCCACCATCCTAAAGAGTAGAAAAGATGAGGAGTCAAAAAAGAGAAGAGTGAATTGTGTTCTAGGACTTGTCTTAGTGGTCGTGTCCTATAGTCAGCGTGTGCTCTGATACCATCTTGTAGCGACCAGACCTCAAACAGTCTGATCTCTGTGCATCAGTGTCATCCCTGGATCAGTAATGCTGACACGCACAGTACTTGAAGGATTTATAACAGAGTAGCAATCACATTACATCGATAGTCCAACGATGAATTTATTACAAATAATATGGCTGAAGGCCATCTAACACCATAACAGCGGAAGGCTTGGAAGATAAGTGAGTCCATCAACTCCAGCGGCATCACTGAGTATAGAACCACGACCTAAAAGGGCATCTTACTCGTCGTTTGAAAAGTCTGCAACATGAAACGTTGCAGCCCGAAACGGGTCAGCACATGGAATATGCTGGCAAGGTAACACAAGAGAATGCAATGAAAGTAAAACTATACTATATGCATATTTGGCTGGTGGAAAGCTCTATGGTTAAGTTTTTGTGTAAAGCCAATTTTTCCCTACTTCAAAGGAATGCATTTTAATTAACTATCATGGTAGTTGAAACATCGTTGAGAAGATAGACATCCTCTCAACCCCAATTAAAGTAATCATTAAACCCAACAAAATTAAATTAAAGTAACATGTTGAGATGCACATGAAAATCCAAGTACTAGATACTCAAGACGTCCATAACCGGGGACATGGCTAATCATGATCAGTTTGTACACTCTGCAGAGGTTTGTGCACTTTTCCCACAAGACTCGATCGCCTCCGTTTGGTTTCTCGCACTGCATGGTGTTTGAGAAACGGATGACCGAGACATAGTCTTTCAGAAGCGCTAGCACCTTACGATCGGGCAGACCGTACCAACCTACATCCCCTACATCTGCTAGTCCACCACTGTAAGAGTTCGCACGACTTACTCATACTATGCTAGAGCCCATAATAGCATTGTGGCTGCACACGGAAGTTTCTAATATGAATAATCTCATGATCTCTTTGAGCCTGGGTGGCCGTCCAAAAGAAAAACAGGCAATCCTGGAATACCCAGATGCCTCAATCCACCCAGATGTGTATTAATGTTGCCACCTTAAGTTGAACCATTAATTAAACAATCTCACATCTGTCATGGATTTCACTCACCCAATCCACGTCTACGAGCATAGCATGTCCTAGCAGCAAACGTAGAAGTAACTCCCAAAGGTTTGAATGTAATGCAGGTAATAGATTATACCTCAATCTACTTCCCAATCCCACAAATTAATTGATCCTACTCATGCAATGTGTGAGGGTTTGACTAATGCAATGAAAACTGGGTAATTGGAAAGTATGATCAAAGTGTTACTTGCCTTGCTAATGATCCGCAAAACCTAGAGACTCAAAGTAGCAAGCGGCGCACTCCGGGTACTCTATCGCAATCAAACAAACAAGCATACAATAAGTACTTAACTAATGCACGGGTAAAACTCAAATAAGAGATCTAACCAGAAAGTTCAACTTAAGAACTCCGGTTTGCAAAAAGAATCAACTCGAAAGAAGCAACGAAACTCAAACTACGAAAGAAACGAGCTCAGAATTACTAGTTGGCCTAAAGTCAAATTTTACAGTAGTCAAAACTTTGTTCAAGTTGATCTAACGTAAAGAGGGCTTCGAGATGAAGATCTGGGATTTTGAATCACCTGATTCCGACTCTCGAGCGAAAAGAAAAACGAAAAACAAGATCAGGGCAGAAATCGCGATCGGAAAAACCGCGGATAAATACCCCGAAAAAGAAAAACGACGAACAGGCTAACGAACGAACGTTCACTGTCTGCGGTTAACTAACGAAAACCGTTCGTTAAAACGAACGTACGGACGAACGTCCGCTATTTAACTAAACCGGCGGAAAATAAAAAAACCGAACCGATCTATTAAAAAACAGATCTAGGTTTTCCTAAACGAACCGATCGGTTAACCGGAAAAAAAAACGAAGACTACCTCGAACTCCGACGAACTCCGGCGGTGAGGCGGCGGTCTCCGGTGACGGCGGCGCGGCACGCGGCGGCGGCGGGCTAGCGGCGGGGCGGCGCGGCGGCGGAGCGGCGGCGGCGGCGCGGCTGGCGGGGCGGCGGGGCGTCGGGAGGCGGCGGAATCCGGCGGCGGCGGCGGGATCCGGCGGCGGCGCGGGAGGCTCGGGCGGCTAGGGTTTGGGGGCGCGGCGCGAGCGGGCTGCGGGGCGGCTTGGGCCGGCGGCTGCGGCTTATAAAGCCCAGTCTCCTGGTCCTTCACGAGTCTAAGTCGGTTTCCGTTTTTTTTTTTCTAAAAGAGTCCCGGCGCAGAAAAGCTAACGAAAGAAATACCAAACGGACTCCAAAATTCCCGAAATAAATTTTCACCGTCCTCTAATAATATTTAGGACAAAGTGAACATTTTTCCCGGACCTAAATGCAATTTTGAAAAACGCGTATTTTTCCTGTGCAAATAAATCCGAAAATAATTCCAGAAAAATACCAAAAGTGATTTTAACATTTTTCCTCCAATATTTCTGTTATTTTGGAGAAGTCATATTATCTCCGCTCATTTTTTTGTATTTATAAATATTTTTAGGAGAGAAAAATAATTAGAATCACACTGTCCTCGTACCGGTATTTGAGCGAACTCAAATACGAAAACGGTAAAATTCCCAACTCTCTCCGTAGGTCCTTGAGTTGCTTAGAATTTCGAGGAACTCCACGAACAAAAATGCAAAAACATGAAATGCAAATATGATCTATGTATAACATTCCAAATTGAAATTTTGGGATGTTACACTCATCATTCAAATATTTAGTGCCAAACATTTTATTGCATTCTTCTTCTAGCACTTTGGCACAATTTTCCTTTCCATCATTTTCACGAAGACATTATAAAGATGAAGCATATGAGGTAACCTTAATTTCATTTTTTGCAGTTTTCTTGTATAAACCAAACTAGTGATAAAACAAGAAACTAAAAGATTCAATTGCAAGATCTAAAGATATACCTTCAAGCACTCACATCCCCAGCAAGAGCGCCACAAAAGAGCTTGATGTCTACTACACAACCTTCTTCTTGTAGACTCGTGTTGGGCCTCCAAGCGCAGAGTTTTGTAGGACAATAGCAATTTTCCCTCAAGTTGATGACCTGAGGTTTATCATTCCATGGGAGGCTTAGGATGAAGATGGTCTCTCTCAAACAACCCTGCAACCAAATAACAAAGAGTCTCTTGTGCCCCGAACACACCCAATACAATGGTAAATTGTATAGGTGCACTAGTTCGGCGTAGAGATGGTGATACAAGTGTAATATGGATGGTAGATATAGGTTTTTGTAATCTGAAAATATAAAAACAGTAAGGTAACTAATGATAAAAGTGAGCACAAACGGTATTGCAATACTTAGAAACAAGGCTTAGGGTTCATACTTTCACTAATGCAAGTTCTCTCAACAATGATAACATAATTAGATCATATAACAATCCCTCAGCATGCAACAAAGAGTCACTCCAAAGTCACTAATAGCGGAGAACAAACGAAGAGATTATTGTAGGGTACGAAACCACCTCAAAGTTATTCTTTCTGATCAATATATTGGGCTATTCCTATAAGTGTCACAAACAACCCTAGAGTTCGTACTAAAATAACACCTTAAGACACACATCAACCAAAACCCTAATGTCACCTAGATACTCCAATGTCATCACAAGTATCCGTGGGTTTGATTATACGATATGCATCACACAATCTCAGATTCATCTATTCAAACCAACACAAAGAACTTCAAAGAGTGCCTCAAAGTTCCTACCGAAGAGTCAAGACGAAAACGTGTACCAACCCCTATGCATAAGTTCACAAGTTCATTGAACCCGCAAGTTGATCACCAAAACATACATCAAGTGGATCACGTGAATATCCCATTGTCACCACAGATAAGCACATGCAAGACATACATCAAGTGTTCTCAAATCCTTAAAGACTCAATCCGACAAGATAACTTCAAAGGAAAAACTCAATCCATTACAAGAAGGTAGATGGGGAGAAACATCATAAGATCCAACTATAATAGCAAAGCTCGCGGTACATCAAGATTGTGCCAAATCAAGAACACGAGAGAGAGAGAGGGAGAGAG
>LR738709.1:412231129-412308865 GCA_902687465.1 Secale cereale
GTATTTGTACTGCGCTCGCCGTTGCCTACTTCGTCATCCATCCCATGGTGTCCAGCACCGATCCGGCCGGTGTGCAGTTGGCGCGTGGGAGGGAACTCGTGCTGGTGCGTGGTGAAGCAGCAACCTTGGCCGGAGCTGAGGCACTGGAAGAGGCCTCTCCAGGTGGTACCACAGGAGTTTGTCGTCCTCGGTGACGTGATCTCCACGGCAGGATGGAAAGACGTTGCATCATCACCAGGGTCTCGGCTGTCCTCGTTAATGGTGCGGGGAGTGGTGGCTTCTTCGTTTTTGTCGTCGATGGGTTCTCAGTCAGCGGTAAAGGTAAGCAGTTCAAAATCTTAGGGCTGTAGAGGGCGGGCAGACGGCCTGGCCCTCTGCGGTTCTCTCATCCCAATCTCGAGGGCCATCAGTGATGGACATATGACCTGGTCCGACTCGGCTTTGCATGACAGCCCATGAGGCATGCATAGCTGCAGAACATGACTACCGCGTGTCTTAGGGATAAGGTGGAGCTTTTGATATCAGGTACCTCAAAGCATCCGAGTGGGATGAACGACCACAATATTGCAACAACTAGCATGCATGATGAGGAAGATCCAGGAGAGAAGATGGCACCTTGGTCGCCAAGCAGGACAAGCAGGCTGAGAGGCTTATACATAGATAACTGATTGCCTTACAGCCAAAGAGAAGAAATGAGAGAGGAGCTTATAATGCCCAAATAGACAAGAACAGAGAGTATGGTGGCCACATGTTAAGACGACTCCTAAAACCACCCTCCTAGAGAAGTGATCCAGTATTAAAACTCCGAGATGCAACAATGCAAAATATAGCTTAGGGGGTTAAGAGGACATTTGTGATACTTTGGGGCAGCAAGTAGACTTTTTCCTTAATAATCTTAGAAATAGTTATGAGTGTAAGTCATGCAAGTATTATACTGTACCATTCTGGAAGTCTCTCATCACGGAGGATTGGGGTCTGCCACTTATCAATTTCCTCTTCCCAATGCTTGTACTCTGTCAATTGGATGGGAATCAATAGGCAAATTCAGAAGTAATAAATTAACCAGAAAATATCCCAACAGAGAGAGGACCAGTAGAATATAGAAATCAAACCAGAATCTTCATGTATGAGGAGAAGATTAACTACTATAGTCAACATATACCAAATTTATGCCACAATTTAAAAATACAAAAAACATACTCATCAAGGCATCTTGCACCAGGTTTATAGCAGATCTTGGAGAAGTTCCGTAGAACTTTGTATATCTCCTGTCATCAGGACACGAAATCAAGCCTTATTAAACAAATGGAACAGCTAGTCTTAAGATTTTGATCTTGGTGTATATTCAGATAAATAAATAAATACGGATAGTTTAAGAAAAGTTAGCTGATTATAAATTAAGCATTTACAATAGACACTACGGAATTGGATTTAAGTTTCTACAATCACAATCACTATATTCTATGAAGTATAATGCTAGAGTAAGGATGGAGGATAAACTAATGAGATGTGAAGAATATACAAGTTATCACCTACATTGTCTACAACAGCTTTGAAGTTCAAAATAGATGAATCAACATACTCATTTGGACTTAGCATTATTATCACCAAACATAAGAAGTTTGGAAAATAGAATTTACCTGTGGTAAGTACTTCCCTTCTTAAATTTAACTTCGGGAGAAGACCAAGCCAACGCAAATACGACCGTACATCTCCCATGTGGTTCAACCCAGGTTGAAGCAGAAACTGCTGCACAAACTGTATCACCCACTGAAGAAGGCATGCTGGGGCCAGCATTGAAATTATCTCGGTCAAAGCAACCACCCTTTCAAAAACCATATGGTAAGACATAGAGTACAGTCAATTTTTTTGCCAGTTTTTTTTTATTTCAAATAGACAAATCAGTTCAATGTATGATTTCACTTCTTTGCACGAGCATCCAAATACCAAGCCTACAAAAAAAGAGGTGCATTCTACTAAATGACTTAGAACAAAAGGAAAAATCACCTGGACCATTGTTCCCCACATTTCCTTAGCAGTGACTGAACTTTCCCCAGAAAGCCCAAAAATTGGCAACACTGTAACATCAACATTTTGGTTTTCACGTGCAGCAACAGCAAATGTTACTGGAGGATTATTGTTGGCAGTCCTGCAACGTTATTAATTTATAATTATTGCTAGATAAGCAAAACATAAGATTGGAAAAAACATGCAGAGAATGTTATGTATCTGGCAAAAACTTATTGCTTCATTAAACAGAGATTGTGGGTGCTTCTAATACAAATATAGGGATGAAAATACATTATGTCACTGAAAAAACTCCGTCCCCAAATCGATCAGAACAAGCCAGTGTGGAGATACTGTTGCAAACAATGATCAGCTTGAAGCTCTTAGTTTGCAGTTGGCACTTCACAGAAATGCTTAATCTGCCAAATGACCATAGAAAAGACAACTATGGACAGTTGATAACTTACTTGTGATGTAGGAGAACACCAGAAATTCCATTTTCTCCGCTGCATACGAAACAGATTACAAATCATTTCACTATTTTTAGTTATAGCATAAACTGTACTAAGTGAAGCCCAACTGACATGAATGGTTCATTTACATGACCACCAGACTGATGCGAAAGTCCACCAATAGAATTCTGGGATCGCATCAAGAACAGAACATGATTAAATCAAAGAAACAGAAGAAAATATTACATAAGAACATTGGAGTAAAAGAGTATCAGTTACTACCGCCCAGGTCATTACTAGGCTGACTTTTGCCCTTTCCTTTCCGGTATTCACTAGCTGCACAATTTTCATACCCATGCAAACATAAGATTACAGATAAAATTGGTGGTCATGCCACAGTAGTTAAATGTACAGTAATACTCTCAGTGTGTTAATAGTGTATACACTCTCCATAAACATACACGAGCTCTGCATAAAAGCTTATAAAACGAGGAATTCAAATTTCAGACATGTGAAACATTAAGTCGATATCGTGCCATAATAAACATTGCTCCTACAAGTAATGAAGAACTTACAGTGTAGACAAATACGGAGACTGGCAGACTACTCTCTTCGTAGTTGTGGGGAATAAATGGAGATATTTGTCGGCAAGATAATTTCAATTCAGGATCAGGTTCACCTTTTAAATCAAATGGATAAGAACTTGTGAGTCTCATTAGCATGTTTGCAGTACCTTTAATGATGTGCCTCATAATTCATACTATAGGCACTTAGCAGTTTATAATTTAGTGGCGAAAGTGTTTAGTATTTAATTTTTATATTTATCTTATACAAACATTTTTTCCCTGCATTTTACCCCCTTCATTGCAAATAACATGTCATTTTAGACATGATACAGTCCTAAGCTGTAACTTCGACCTTCATTTTGTATATGAATATATGATTATGTTGCTAAGAAATAGCAAAACAATTATAAAATATTTAGAAAAATCTAATGATATTGATTTTTTCCTCAATAACCTGTTTATACCGTAGGTGTGGATGACATGACACCAACCAAACTAACCTGCAATATGCAGACCCGCTAGATCAATCATCATATGGTCGCTAGCACAGGCCTGTATTCATGTCTAATACAATGTGTTATTTGCCCTATGTCATTTTATCTGCTTTTGTTCATATCCTCCTCGAATTATGCTTGCACTGAGATTTTGCTTATACAATTGGATCCTTCTTTTATAATTAAAACATTTTTTTAACAAATCAATGACCAGCACCCTCAGCATTCAGTCCTTAGATTCTAGTAATCAACGCTTACACACTCCTTCGCCGAGGATCATGGTGGAGCCTAATAACTTCCCAACCACTTCTATCTTTTCTCACTAATCTCGCTGGGATGTACACTAATCTCGCTGTAACCTGCGCGTCCTCGGACATTTGTAACTGAACTTCTATCTTTTCAATGCAAAGAAACGCAAAGCTTTTGCGTTTTCTCGAAAAAAAACTTCCCAACCACTTTTCTAGCCTATTGTCCTAAAGAATTTGTATGTTGTCGGTAGTCTAATTATTTACAGAGCATAAGATGGTAAAAGGAAATTTTGTATTCCCTCCGATCCATATTACTTGTCGCTCAAACGGATCTGTCTAGCACTGAAATACGTCTATATACATCCATTTGACCGACAAGTAAATATGGATCAGAGGGAGTACTATAATTTTGTAGGAGTCATGTATCCATTGCACATCATTACTGGATGTGGTGGGGTCAAGTTATTTAAATAACACGTAGCATGCATGTACTATCGTTTACACTTCAACTAATAATAATTAACATGTGCGCTCAAAAATATTTTTGCGTGTGAGATTTTTCCAAATGCAACTGTGATGTATTTTATTTATTTATGTAGCTATAGTTACAAAATATACCTGCTATGATCCGTGTAGGACTGTACGCACAATGTAGCTATAGTGACGCAATCTACCAGTTATGATATTGTGTATGTACAATTATGAGGATCTGATAGGTGTGATATGTTTAGGCACAATTACGAAGAATCGATCTGTTAAGGTACGTTTATACAGATCTAACAGATGGGATCTGTTTAGGCATGCTTATGTACTAGATCTAATGGGTACGATCATTTAGGTACATTTATGTTGATCTAACAGGTATGATCTGTTTAGGTACAATTACATAGATTGAATGGTTCTGATCTAGTACTAATAAAGAGACGGTCCACCAGATCAACGATCGGATGTTTTGCTTTTTCGTGGAAATTTCTAGCATATCTCTCTATTTTCTACCATATTGTGCTTTTAGTATATATATAATAGACAGATGAGGAAAGCTCGAATATCGTATACAGGTATTGTGCATACCCAACTAAAAACTATGACCTATGAGTCATAAGATAAGGAAACTGGAGCGATCTTGTTATCATGATGTACATCTTATTGCTTGGAGTGATTTCTTACTAAAATAAATGAGTAGCATTACCATCATAAACAGTCCATGCTCGAGGAAACAAAGCATGGTATGTTGAACGATCACCCCTTAATTTCCAATCCCAGGATGATATGCCATCATCGCTAGATTTTCTGAATCAAGAAACATAAAATGATCAGTCAAGTATTTACGATACAATTGATATTAGAAGCTAGAAAGAAGAACCCACACAAAAGGTGGATCATACTTGTCTATATGGTCCATATAATTGAACAGAAATAGTCTAAAGACCGGGGCATTAGGTGCGGAAAGGGTGTATTACATAAATATCCACGACCTTCATATGAGAAATATTAAGACCACAAATCCGTAAAATAATCATATATTTATTTTTTATAATAGACTGTGTCATGACTAACCCCGCCTATTTTGTCTCAACATAGCCGGTCCCAAGCCTGGGTAAAGGAGGAGGGTTGTGAAGCGCACCGCAGCGCCAGCGCCACCCCCAGACATGGGACCAGCGTGCTCTCCGACCGTGGCCGCCACCACCAGCGACACCCGCAGCCCCGAGGGGACCAGATCGACCTCGCCGGACCTGGCCCCCACCACCACCTCTGCGGAGCCGCACCACCGACTCCCAGCACAACTGCTGCAGAATCCATGCGTCCCCGCCACCGGAGAGCTCGCCGGATCCAGCTCCCCCACGGGCGGCTAACCCGCGCCGCCGGGATCCCGACCAGGGGAGGGAGGTGAGAGGCCCCACCGCTGCCAGCGCCGCATGGGCTTCGCCCGGCGGACGCCCTTCGGCAGCGGCGAGGAGGAGGGGACGGGGAGGGAGCTGCTCGCCACCGCCGGATCTGAATCCCCCGAGACGCGCGCGCGGGGCGCGTCGCGGGAGCGGGGGAGGGGGAGCACTGAGGAGCCAAGAGAAGGTGTGCTTTCACTTAAGCCCTCATCTAGTGAATTATAGTAGGGGTCAACACTCTAACCAGATTTATTTCGTCCTCGCGAGAAGAGAAGACATGTGTGCTTGCCTAGATTGTAAGGTGGTACCTGGAGAGAGTGTTGTCCCTCAACATAAGCTTGGTGCAGCTGACTTTCGCTTCCGGATACATGTGTAGCGGGATAAGCGCACCAAAGTCACTACAACGAAGTGGTGGAAGCACAAGGGGGAGGGGGGCAGCTCAGGCTTTAAGGAGAGGATTATTAAAGAGGATTCTTGGGAGGAAGGAGGTGGTGCAAACAATATGTGGATGAAGATGGCGACTTGCGTTCGGAAGGTGGCTTCAGAGGAGTTTGGGGTGACCGGGAGAAGTAGAAGCGAAGCTAAAGATACCTGGTAGTGGAACAATGATGTCCAGAAGGCTATTAACGACAAGAAAGATTGTTTCAGACGCCCACACCTGGATAGGAGTGCAAACAACATAGAGAAGTACAAAGTGGCAAAGAAGACTGCAAAGCGAACGGTGAGTGAAGCAAGGAGTCGGGCTTATGAGGACCTCTACTAGCGTTTAAACACGAGGTAAGGCGAAAGGGGCATGTATAAGATGGCCACGATCCGAGAGAGGAAGACAACGGATGTCAACCAAGACAAATGCATCAAAGATGGAGCAGGTCGACTTTTGGTAAAGGACGAGGAGATCAAGAATAGATGGAGAGAGTACTTCAACAAACTGTTGAATGTAGAGAATGAGAGCTCTGCCATTGAGCTGGATGACTCCTTTGATAATGCCAACCAACATTTTGTGTGACGAATTCAGGAGTCCAAGCTCAGGGAGGCATCAAAAATGATGAAAGGAGGCAAGGCCATGGGCCCTCATTGTATCCTCATTGAGGTGTGGAGATGCCTTGGAGACAGGGATAGTATGCCTAACTAAGCTTTTTCAACCTCATTCTTCGATCAAACAAGATGCCCGAAGAATGGAGGTGGAGTATATTAGTACCAATCCGCAAGAATAAGGGGGCTGTTAAAAATTATGCTACCTTTGTAAACTAATATAAGGCCTTTTAGATCACTACTTTAGTGATGTAAAATGTTTTACATTAGTTTATAGAGGGAGTATTAATTACCGTGGAATTAAGTTGATGAGCCGTACAATGAACCTATGGGAGAGTCATCGAGCAGCGCTTCAAAAGAATGACAAGCGTGACAAAAATTCAGTTTGGTTTCATGCCTGGGAGTTCGACCATGGAAGCTATTTTCTTTGTACGACAACTTATGGAGATACAAAGAGCAAAAGAAGGACCTACATATTGTGTTCGTTGACTTGGAAGGCCCGTGATAATATACCATAGAGTGTCATGTGGTGGGCCTTGGAGAAATACAAAGTCCCAACAAAGTACATTACCCTCATCAAGGACATGTAAAACAATGTTGTTACACGTGTCCGAACAAGTGATGGCGACACCGATGACATTCCAATTAAAATAGGACTGCACCAAGGGTCAGCTTTGAGCCCTTATCTTTTTGCTTTGGTGATGGATGAGGTCACAAGGTATATACAAAAAAATATCCCATGGTGTATGCTCTTTCCAGATGATGTAGTGCTAGTCGACTATAGTTGGACTGGGGTTAATAGAAAGTTAAGAGTTGTGGAGACAAACTTTGGAATCGAAAGCTTTTAGGCTTAGTAGAACTAAAACTGATTACTAGGCACAAGGAGGAGGAGGTTAGCCTTCATGGGCAGGTGGTACCTCAGAAGGACACCTTTCGATATTTGGGGTCAATAATGCAGAAAAATGGTGATATCAATGAAGATGTGGGTCATCGAATCAAAGTCGGATGGATGAAGTTGCGCCAAGCTTCCGGCATCCTCTGTGACAAGAGAGTGCCAAAAGGTAAAAGGCAGCATCTATAGGATGGCGGTTCGACCTGCAATGTTGAATGCGCAGAAATGTTGGCCAACTAAAAGGCGACATGCCTAGGTGTAGCAGAGATGCGCATCCTGAGATGGATATGTGCCCACACAAGAAAGAAACGTCTAGAATGATGATATACGTGATAGAACCAAGTGAAGAGAAGCTTGTCCAACATCATCATCTAAGATGGTTTGGGCATATACAACACAGGCTTCCAAAAGCGTCGGTGCATAGCGGAAGGATGAAGTGTGTTGATAATGTCAAGAGAGGTCGGGGTAGACCAAACTTGACATGGGAGGAGTTAGTAAGGAGAGACCTGAAGGAACGGAATATCACCAAACTTTGTATGTAAGTTAGCTATCCATGTGTCAGAACCATGACTAGATTTCGAGATCTTAAGTGTTTCAACTCTAGCCTACCCCAACTTGTTTGGGACTGAAAGGCGTTGTTGTTGTTGTATTGTCTCATGACTGATATATTCTTACTTGCAAAGACCAAAGAGAACATTCCAGACTTGCATCCACTAGGAAGAACATCCATGGAGAAAATTTCAGGAAATTAAGAATGTGCCGTCTGACAGGGCAAAAAAAAAAAACACATACTTTAAACCATCCTGTTGACCAGGAGCTAAAACTGAGGAGTACTTTTTGCTTCCTCCTTCTCTAGTTATAAAGATCTGCGGCGAATTAAGAACAAAATGAATAAAAAAATGAGAGGTGTGTTTTAGGCAAGAAATTGTACTTCTAGCAAGATCATGCACTGCTTGGTTTAACACTTGTAGAGAACTTAAGAGTGTAGATAAAGATACATCACAAAGCTTACTTAACACGCATGGTCATGACAAAAAAGCTTACTTAACACATGAGACAGAATAATCTTCAAGGGCATTTGTTTTTAGTATGGAACAAGTGAGTTTTCATCAAACCTCAACAATCCAAAATCATGATGCCATTTTCAATATGTAACAGACAATTAGGACATTAGTATATTTTTTCTTAACTAACAGTGCATCAATTATCTATCTACCTAGTGGCTAACACATTGAGAGGGTTCTCAATATTTCCAAACAACTATTCCAAAAGATAATGGGGGCGAAATAAATATAAACTATTTCCTTTGTTCCAAATTATTAGAAGTTCTAGCTTTGTCCTAAGTCAACCTTTCTTTATGTTTAACCAACTCTATAGAATAATATATCAACATGTACACCTCATTAGATTCATCATGACATATTGTTAATATTGTTCAAGATTGGGATCCATAACAATATGTATTAGAATCAAGGAAAAAGAATGAAACTGAGAAAAAAGGTAAATATTTCAGGATATAGCATGTTTTAGCAGGGTAAAAGGTTTTAGTCACCGAAAATTGGTTTTCCATCACTGGCGACATATCACATGAACCAGGAGTTATCTGCCAATGTTTGAACTCCCCTCTAAAACCTCTTGATATGCTACCAGTCCTGAAAAGGGGAATAAATCATAAATAGGGAGTGATTGTTGGCAACAGAAATAACAGAAGCATGTTTGTGAAGTTTATCATCATGAGGTACACACACCCCATCCCACCAAGGGGTACTCCTTGTGAGGCTGATGGTTTGCTGCTCTCCCTCGTGAATGGATCAATCGGTGCTTTCTGAAAATTAATAAATATCCATGTAAAAAGGAGCCAATAAATAAAGGTACACTTGAATGTAACAAGGCTTTCCTTGCATAGAGCATTTAGTAATATGAAATGCACAATCAGCGGGCTCTTGATACATCAGCCCCCCAGACCAGGGACCCGTGTCAGCAGCTGCTGCTACAGTTTTGCTGTGATCAGAAATTTATGTTCTTCGTTACAATGTTCTGCTTATTTTGTATAATTTCTTTCATTTGTTTGGAATTGTTTTTTGGTTTTGGTTTGTATTCTGAGCCTTCTCAGTGTTTTTTTCTAATACAAAATTATGCGGATTTAGATGCATGCTTAAGAAAAATAAAATCAGCATGCCGATGCATTACCCTTCCATGAGAAGCTTCTTCTCGAACATATGACCAAAGCCGGAGACCAAGCTTCATCTGATGGTCAAGGGGAAAACATAATTTGGACATCTTCCTTAAGACTTCAGAAGAAAGACAACACGGACAGTTAGTACCTCTGTTTGACAATTGCATTGTTCATACCATTTTAAATGCTTCCCTGAACGTAACATTGAACTCCTTCAGTCTATTAGCGTGACTATTTAATTTTCTTCTCCAAGCATGTTCTGGTGGTGTACCATCATCGAAGTCCAGCTGCAGGTGTTGCCATAAAAAACAAAAAGAAACATCAGAATAATGAGGCCAGTAACAACTATATGATCTTACAAATCCATATCATATTCTGGTAATGATGCCACATGTTTTACCAAAAACTAACAATAACTCCTTTCTGAATAAAAAGAAGTCTGACATGAGTCTGTGATGCCTTAGTCATGAAATTTGATCTCTTGACTGCATAAAGCCTGATAAAGTGTTTTAGTACAGGTACAACTTCTGAATATTCACAGCAATACACAAAACATGTCACCAAATACACAAAAAATAGAAGGACTCTGAATATTCAGAGCGGCCATAATAATCAGCAACATAGCAGACCAAAATATATCAGCAAAATGCTGTTGACTTGGAGAATGTCGAATGACGCAATATTACAATTTTGCCACCTCCCCAATACGCACAAAGAAACAATGTCTGCAGGCCGATTCTGACTGGCAAGTGGCAGCTGATAGCAAATGATGGGAGATGATGAAGAAGGCCCTCACCAGATGCAGGGTGCTCCTGCTCACTAACTCATCGCGGCGCCATGAGCGCTTCCTCCTGTAGAACAAGCTGCCGCCAGAGGAGGACTTGCCGCGGGGCATGGCGGAATCCCCGGTTTATTTCGAAAAATAAACTGGTGCTGGTAGTGTTAGTTGAGGGCAGCTTGGATAGGGTCAACCGAGATTGGTCTTCAAGAGGGAGAAATTTCGTTTGATTCGATTCTTCAAAACAAAGAAAAAGACGAACAAACAATACAAGCAAACTATGGCGAACAACCCTTGCTTTCCAACAGAGGGAACCACGTCCGCATGGGACGGCACCAGAAGATGGGAGAAGGAGGCTGACGAGGAATAGAGGCGAAGGATTCCGGCGGAGGAGGAGAGAGGACTTTATTGGGGAAGACTGCCGCGTGCCGCCCCGCCCACATTCAATATTCTCTACCTATCTTACTCCCTTTTTTGAGTATATAGATTAATTAGGAAACATAAGATAGAATAGAATTTATCCTGATTTGTCTTGTACTTTAAATGATAATTGTACTTATATATATATGCCCATAACACTCAAGCAATACAACAACAATTTCATCAAACCCCTCTCTCCCTTTTAACATGGTATCAGCCTAATCGATCCTCAATCCGCCAACGCCGCTTCCGCACCCGCGCGCCGCCCCCGGGGTAGTCGGCCTCCATGACTGCCGTCGGGGGTGCGCCGCCTGTACTTAGGGTTCGTCCGCCGATCGTGTTGACCGGTTGTCTTAGAGTGTCTTTTCCTGAGCCCTTGCTCGGGTTTTCCCCTCTCTCTCACCGGTCGATTTGATCGGCGTTTACTTTTTGGTTTTTCAATATAAGATTGGTTTGCGTCGCCCATCGTCGTCGCCAACACCCACGCGCCTCTACTCCGACACCAGCGCGACTAGCCGGCTACTTCATCGACCCAGTGACCTCGCACGACAGGCGGCCCCTTAAGGTCGTCGTCCGCGCGCCGGCTAAAAGTGCAACTATCCCCGGGTGGTTTTGGTAATTACTAACAACATATAGCTCATCGAACTAATGCTATCTCAAGATAATATTTCAGGAAAGTTTAATGATTGACATGGCATGGATTAGGATTGTGGACCCCTCAAAATGCAAAGGTTAAAGGATTGGCTCAAGCTCAAAACTAAGGACTCTACATTTTCCATTTTAGTGATCCAAGATCACATTGAGTCCATAGGAAAGTCAATACTATTAAAAGGGGATGAGGTGTTGCTTAATGGCTTCCTTGCTCATGATGCTTAGTGATATGCTCCAAAACCCTCAATCACTTTCTCACATCCACATATGTCCCAAACCAAAAGTCAAACTCAGCCCCACCGAAAATATCTACCTGGCGCCACCGAGTTCATTTGACATAGCCACTGCCAGAAAACCTAATCATTTCGGTCTCACCGAAAGGGATCTCGGTCTCACCGAGATGGGATTGCAAACTCTCTGTTGCCTGTTGCAATATTTTTGGTTTAACCGAGATGTGCAATCGGTCCCACCGAGTCTGTAATGCAAACTCTCTGTTGCCTCTTCGTAACATTTCGGTCTCACCGAAATGAGCGAATCGATCCCACCGAGTTTGCCTAACCAACTCTCTGTGTGCTTATTACCAAAATCGGTCGCACCGAGTTTGTGTAATCGATCCCACCGAGATTACGTTATGCCCTAACCCTAATGAAATCGGTCCCACCGAGTTGATCATATCGGTCCCACCGAAATACCTAACGGTCACATTATGAACTAAATAAGTCTGCCCGAGTTCTTTGAATCGGTCCCACCGAGTTTGGTAAATTATGTGTAACGGTTAGATTTTGTGAGGAGGCTATATATACCCCTTCACCCACTCTTCACTCGTGGAGAGAGCCATCAGAATATACCTACACTTCCATCATTCATGTTCTGGGAGAGAACCACCTACTCAAGTGTTGAGATCAAGATATTCCACTTCTACCATATGAATCTTGTTCTCTAGCCTTCCCCAAGTTGCTTTTCACTCAAATCCTACTTCCACCATATCCAAATCTATGAGGAGCTGTTTGAGTGTTGGGGAGACTATCACTTGAAGCATTTGAGCAAGGAGTTCATCATCAACACACCGTTTATTACCTTTTGGAGAGTGGTGTCTCCTAGATTGGTTAGGTGTCACTTGGGAGCCTCCGACAAGATTGTGTAGTTGAACCAAGGAGTTTGTAAGGGCAAGGAGATCGCCTACTTCGTGAAGATCTACCGCTAGTGAGGGAAGTTGGGCGATGGCCATGGTGGGATAGACAAGGTTGCTTCTTCGTGGACCCTTCGTGGGTGGAGCCCTCCGTGGACTCGTGCAGCCGTTACCCTTCGTGGGTTGAAGTCTCCATCAACTTGGATGTACGATAGCACTACCTATCGGAACCAAGACAAAAAACATCGTTGTCTTCACTTGCGTTTGCTCCCTCTAAACTCCTCCCTTTACCTTCATATGCAATTGTTTACTTTCCGCTGCTATACTCTTAGAATTGCATGTGTAGGTTGATTGCTTGACTTGTGCTAAGTTGTTAAAATCTGCCAAGAATTAAAATTGGGAAAAGGATACATTTTTATTTGGTCAAGTAGTCTAATCACCCCCCTCTAGACATACTTCCGATCCTACAAGTGGTATCAGAGCTTTGGTCTCCCTTTGCCGTGATTTCCATAGCATTGGTGATCACAGCCTTGGTTTCACAACCTAGGAGAGTATGGCGTCTAGCGAGGGAAGTTACCACCGTAAAGGTCCTTATTTTGATGGTACTAATTTTGCTAGTTGGAAGCATAAGATGAAAATGCATATTCTTGAACATAACCCCGTCGTTTGGGCTATTGTGTGTATTGATTTGCAAGGTGAATTCTTCGATGGGAAGGAACCGAATCGTGAAGCTATCGCAGAAGAGTTGAAGATGCTGCAATAAAATGCTCAAGCTTGCGATATCCTCTTCAACGGATCGTGCCCCGAAGAATTCAACAAAATCAGCCGTCTTGAGAATGCAAAGGAAATTTGGGATACTTTGATTGATATGCACTAAGGTACCGACTCCATCAAGGAATCCAAGTTGGATGTGCTCCAAAGTCTTGACAAGTTCAAGATGAAGGATGGTGAAGGTGTCACTGAAATGTACTCTAGGCTTGCTCTCATCACAAATGAGTTTGCCGGCTTAGGAAGTGAAGAGATGACCAACAGATTCATCATCAAGAAGATCCTAAGAGCCTTAGATGGAAAATATGATACCGTGTGTACATTGATCCAAATGATGCCAAATTACAAAGATCTCAAGCC
Source organism: Secale cereale (assembly GCA_902687465.1). Classification (NCBI taxonomy): domain Eukaryota; kingdom Viridiplantae; phylum Streptophyta; class Magnoliopsida; order Poales; family Poaceae; genus Secale; species Secale cereale. The sequence goes on from LR738709.1 coordinate 412,244,986, forward strand.
AACGGAAGTCATTGGAAGAATTGTTTCTCATGAGATGTCACTCAAAGATAAAGAAGAGCTTCACAACAAGTCTAGTGGTGCTTACAAAGCTTCATATGACGCTCCTACATCATCAAGTGAGAAACAAGACTTCAATGAAGAATTGAGCTTAATGGTGAAGAACTTCAACAAGTTCTACAAGAGTAGAAGCAAAGAGAGAAGTTTCAAGTCAAGATCCTACAATGACAAGAGATCTTCTAGTCGTGATCGGAATTGCTGCAATTGTGGAAGACCCGAACACTACTCCAATGAGTGTACGACTCCCCACAAAAGAAGAGAACACTCACCTAAAAATAGAAGTAGAAGAGAAGATTCACCACCAAGAGAGAGAAGGAGTAGAGATGATCGTTATGAACGAAGACCTTCTCGGAGAAGCAAAGATTCAAAAAGGAAGGACAAATCATCAAGAAGCTATATAAGACAAAGACATCAAGCTCATGTTGGTGAATGGGCATCCGGTTCCGACTCCGATAACCACTCCGAGAGAAGCTACTACTCTGACTCCGAAGGTACTCAAGATGAAGGTGTTGCTGGAATTGCTCTTGTGTCAACCAACTCCTACGACATATTTGACTCACCAAATGAAGGAATTGGAAGATGCTTCATGGCTAAAGGCCCTAAGGTATCACACCCCGTGTGATGGCCTGGCTTATTAGGGATGATAGACTACTCATATCAATAAGGAATTCCTTTTTTTCCGGGAGCCCATTCGGATAGAACTCCAAAGTTAAGCGTGCTCAGCTTGGAGTAGTTTCAGGATGGGTGACCGACCGAGAAGTTGCTCCCGGGTGCGCATGAGTGAGGACAAAGTGCGCAGAAAAGACTAGTATTGATATGTGAGGCCAGTCTAGATCCCGCCAGGAGTAACGACCACCGGCGGGTGTGTCCGGGGCGTTACAAATTGGTATCAGAGCCGACCCTCGCGGTTACACGGATGTTTGCGGGCAGGTGTGCGGTCATGTTGTTCATGACGTTTGTGACCCGTCGTGGCACACGGCATGGCACATGTGCCGGACTGGAAGCACAGACGGTTGTGCCAAGAGGGAACGTTCATGTGGCCCGACGAGGACGTCGGTTCCTCTGAGTGAGGGTGTATGTGATGGCCTGGCTTATTAGGGATGATAGACTACTCATATCAATAAGGAATTCCTTCTTTTCCGGGAGCCCATTCGGATAGAACTCCAAAGTTAAGTGTGCTCAGCTTGGAGTAGTTTCAGGATGGGTGACCGACCGGGAAGTTGCTCCCGGGTGCGCATGAGTGAGGACAAAGTGCGCAGAAAAGACTAGTATTGATATGTGAGGCCAGTCTAGATCCCGCCAGGAGTAACGACCACCGGCGGGTGTGTCCAGGGCGTTACACCCCGAGTATCTTGATTTCAATAGTGATGAAGATGACTTGCTAGGGATGATGATTTACTTGTTGGTAGCAATAGTGATGAAACTTTTGATGAAAACTATGATGAAATTGCTATTAATCATGCTAATCAAGATAAAATGAATGATAATGATAAGGAGAAGATTGAGCGTCTAACTAAAGAACTAAGCACTCTTAAGTTAGCTCATGAAACTATCTTGGAAGATCATCGAGAACTTTTAAAGACTCATGAGAAGTTACGCTTTGAAAAGCTCAACCTTGAGCAAGAGCATGAGTTCTTAAAGGCAATCAATGATGATATTCGCAAGAAAAGTTCTTCTTACATTGCCAAGCGTTTACTCTTGTCTACCTACATGCCACAAGTAAAATTTAGCAACAAGAACAAGAACGATTCTTCCTCTAGTAGTAACAATAATCATGCTAAATCCAATGATGTTGCTTCTAGTAGTTCTCTTGATTCCACTAATGACTCTCTTAGCCAAGTTACACTTAAGCAAGAAAATAGCTTATTGAAGGGAATTATAAAGAAAGGTGTTCACAAAAGTCTTGCCGGGAGTAAGCAATTTGAGGAGATTGTACATAAGCAAGGAAGACACCGGAAGAATCAAGGTGTTGGTTTTGAACGAAAGTTCAATGCCAATGGAGTTGAATGGGAGGAAGATCAATACCCCAAGACGAAGTTTGTTCCTCAACAAGAAAAGTATGATCCTACTTCTTTTCAAGGGATGCAAGCACGAGATGATCTTCCACCACAAGACCACAAGCTAAAGGGCAAGGATAAGCTTCAAGAAGAGATTGATGCATTTGAAGAAGCTCCTAAGGCCTTGGTCAAGTGGGTTCCCAAGACTACGACAAGTTCTACTTCATCAAGTACGACTACAACTCCAAGGATGCCCATCAAGATAGTGTGGATCCCAAGGAAGAAGAACTAGAAAGTTCTTGAGGGTGACTCCGCCAACACACTTCACTCATATTATTTTTGCAAAGGACAAGTGCAAACAACTTTCACATCTTGCACTAGTTCAAGGAGTCACAAACCCTCTTGTTGGTAAGACAAGGGACTAGGTAACCTAATGCTTTCATGGACATCATCATATGTGCAATTCACTCTATGTCTATGGATATCCTTGTTTGTTCCTTGTGGGATTAACCCGTGCAGGTATTGAAAGTGCAACTCACTCCAATGGATTGCTCCAAATGATCTACATCAACATTGAGCATCTACATCTTCAACACCTACATGAAGTTATCATCGACAAAACCCAAGGTTAGTTCATCCCTCTTAGGGAGGATATCACATCTAGGGGGAGCTTTACTCTAATAATTGAGCTAAAGTAACTCTAATGATGTGAACACAACAATGCTTTATGTAAAAGTGGTAATCCCACTTGCGCTTAAACGATGAGTATGACCCATGATCAAATGTTCTCATTTGACTCCTAAGTCAATATACTCATATATAGATGACCTAGTCATCGCCAATGCTTGATAGATGCTAGGATGGTTGTGCATGCTTTGCCACATGGTTTTATTTGCTATCTTATTGAGTGAGCATGTTGAATGCATATTTTTCTCATTCGAGGACATCCATTTGTTGCTTTGATTGTTTGGCTCATTTTTCTTTTGCCAAATGGATGGACAAGAATGCCTAAGTACCCCCTCTAGCTATCTATGCTTTTCTCGTCTCAAACTCTATTCATGCTACATCACAAAGCTTGATCAAGTCAGATTCGAACCACTCTGTGTGAGTAGCACTCGGAGTCCCCGATTCATCATAGGCTTAAACATCCAAAACCTCTTTGTACATTTCGGTATGACCGAGTCATCCACTTCGGTCACACCGAGTTCACTAATTTGATCTAGGTTTTCAATCTCGGTGCAACCGATTTGAACTTTTCAGTCCCACCAAGTTGCAGCAACTGCTAGCAGTTTTGCATCTCGGTGCCACCGAGATGTTCCACTCGGTCACACCGATAGTGTCAGGTTATATATACTCACGGGCCAAATTTCGGAAAACTTTCCAAACTCCTCAGCCCGCACGTGACCTGCTCTGCCTCTTCGGGTCTCGGGATCATCTCCTCGCCGCCAGCGACCTCCCGCCGTTGGACTCTACCGCCGTCAACAGAAATCCTCACCACCGTTGCCGCCGTCAACGGAAATCCTCACCACTGTTGCCGCCGTAGCAAGTCCACTGCCGATTTAGGGTATGGACTTGACTCTTTGTGCTATTCCTTAACTTCGATTCGTAGCACGATGCATTGCCATGTTTCTCTTCCACGCATGAGATCTTCCTATCCAGCAAAAAAACTCCGTAGAAAGTAGTTTTGATTCGAAAAATTTAGGGTTAGGTCCCCGCCGAACTCATCTCGGACGGACCGAGTTGTAGAAATCGGTCCCACTGATTTGGCTTAGGCCATTGCACAAGCGATTTTCGATCTGACCGGAAATTGCAAATCGGTGTGACCGAGTTCGATTCTCTGTGAAACCCTAGCGATATCGGTGCCACCAAACTATGACTCGGTCTGACCGAGTTTACTAGTTCAGGCTCCAGAATTGCTTCGGTGTCACCGAGTTTAACAATCGGTAGCTCCGAAATGCTTTCTGTAGAGAACTAAAACTAAGTTTTTCTTGTCATCTGTTTTGCAAAAATTATATTATGTGCTTTGTGATGCTCATCCACTCTACCTCATCTACATCTATTCATAGGGTCTACTTTCAGTGCCAAGATGTCAGATCAAAGTGACAGCCAGAATGTGTCTGAGGAGCAGGTACACCTGAGTGAGGGCACTAGTCCCTCTAGCAGCTTTGATGAGGGTAGCAGTAGCACACCTAGTGATCTTCCAAAGGCTGCTACCAAGTCAAGAAAGAAGAAAACTTCAGATACTGAGGATGAGGACTTTGTGGCAGATGAGGCCACTTCCAAGAAGAAAGTGCTCAAAAAGGAGTATGGAACAACTGAGGCATCCAAGCCAGGACAGAAAAGAAAGATCCCTGCCAAGAGGGCTCCCATGTCTAAGACCAGAGCCTCTACTCAAGAGACTATGGTGTTCACACTTGAATCCAGGGATGATGAGCCTGGAGGTACAAAGAAGAGACCCAGGAAGACAACAGCCAGAGTGATTGGCAGGCCATCCATGAGGGATGATGATGAAGCTGCAGCAAAAGAGGAAGAGGTTGCCGCACCAACACCCAAAGCTCAGAAGCTTATGGGAGATGTTATCAAGTCTGGGGCTGCCCCTTCTAAGCCCAAGACTGCTCCCAAAACTACTCAAGCCGCCAAGTCTGCACCCAAGAGGAGCACAAGGAATATTCCAGCTTCAAAAAAGAACAAGGCCCCAGTGCCTGAAGTTGCTGAGGAAGCTGAGGCTCAAGTGCTTAGAAAGCTGAAGCCTAAGATCCCTGATCACAATGATGCTCATTTAGTTGCTGAGGACATGAAGCTGAGAAAGGATGCAGGTCTCAGGTTGTGGAGAAAGTCTGATCTGTATGCCATAAGGAGAAGGACTACTGTGGACTACAGGTTTCACACAAAGGAACAACAAGACTTCTATGAAACAGTCATGCTTGATAAGAAGCCCATTGTTTGTGATATGAGAAGAGTGGACTGGGAATTCATTGATGATAATACAGATTATTTCTTAAATGTGCATGAGAGCTTCAAAGCATGTGGAGTTGACAAGTTTGTGGCTCAAAAGTTGACTAAGTGGAATGATGAACTCATCATGCAATTCTATTCCACAGCCCACTTCTATCATGATGGAAGGATTGTATGGATGTCTGAAGGTACAAGGTACCAGCCGACTGTTGCTGAGTGGGCCAAGCTAATCAATGCTCCTGAAGAGCATGAGGATTATCTAGATGTCTATGCCAAGAAGAAGCAAGACCACAACTCCATAGGAAATATGTACAAGGTGATCCCTGATGATGATCTAGAAACTCACAAGTTTGGATCTGTACATCATTTGCAGGCTGGTCTAGCCACCATCAACACAATCTTGAGGCATACACTGTTGCCTAAGTCTGGAGATGCAAAGATGATCATAGGACATTCCATCAACATGCTGCATATACTTGATGTGCCACAGAAATTCAAAGTTATGAGCCTGATTGTAGAGACAATCAAGAGGGCTGTTGTAGATCAGAAGAGATCATGTGGGTATGCTCCACACATCCAGATACTTATCAACTCTAAAATGGGCACATGCACTTACTTGTTGGACAAGGAATATCTACCCTTGGTGACCGACTTTGAGGACAACAGAGTTGTCATGGATGAGAATGAACCATCTTTAGTACAAGCTCATGAAAGGAGAGAGAAGGCCAAAGCAGAGAAAGCTGCCAAGATGCCAAGTGTAGAAGAAGCATCTCAAATGACTCTCAAATCCAAGCAAGATCAAATGGCATATTTGATTTAAGCTACCATGAGGATGGAGAAGGGCTTGCCCACCCTGACTCAGAATCAGGAGAGCTTGGAGAGGATCATCGAGACTAAGTTCTATGATGTTGATCTGAAGGTGGCAGAGATCCAGTCTGCAGAGAAGCTTCAGAAGGAAGCAGAGGAGAGAGGAGGACAGGCTAACACAGATGCATTTCAGCGAGTGCCTCGAGGTCAGAGATCTACTACAGTGCCAGTTCCAGACACCAGAACTACTACATCTGCACCAGCAGCTACAGCTTCAGTGCCACCTCCAGCAGCCACTCCACCAGCTCTAGCTACTTCGTCTAAAGCCTTCATCCTTGGAGTTCTCTCTACACCGCCTCCCGAAGACCAAGCCTGAGAGACGCATAGCACTATGCATTTTTTAACTTTTTGGTAACTTGTTGCCAAAGGGGGAGAAATATGTATAGATCATAGGCTTCGAGAGAGAGTATTTTGCCTCTTTGGTCTCTCTTGCTTTTGGTTGAACTTCATTTGTGTGTTTGCTTGATACTCTACGTTATGTGTGTGAGATACTTGTGTGATCATGTGTTTGATCATATGCTACCTTAATGTTTGCTTGGATGATACTATCTCTATATTCCACATGATCATTCACTTTGCTTGGTGATGAGTGCATGCTTTAGTGTATATCATTTTGACCGCTTCACCAAGATGTATGTGACATGGAAGAGTAACCCATGATCCTAATCGATTGTGCATTTGCATTCAAACGCAAATTCTAAATAATGCACAAATTTAGGGGGAGCTCTTACTTATCACATACTTCTCAAAGCCACGATGTATTTAAATCTTATTATCATTTGCCGAAGCTTTGATCTATATGTTGTCATCAATTACCAAAAAGGGGGAGATTGAAAGTGCAACTATCCCCGGGTGGTTTTGGTAATTACTAACAACATATAGCTCATTGAACTAATGCTATCTCAAGATAATATTTCAAGAAAGTTCAATGATTGGCATGGCATGGATTAGGATTGTGGACCCCTCAAAATGCAAAGGTTAAAGGATTGGCTCAAGCTCAAAGCTAAGAACTCTACATTTTCCATTTTAGTGATCCAAGATCACATTGAGTCCATAGGAAAGCCAATACTATTAAAAGGGGATGAGGTGTTGCTTAATGGCTTGCTTGCTCATGATGCTTAGTGATATGCTCCAAAACCCTCAATCACTTTCTCACATCCACATATGTCCCAAACCAAAAGTGAAACTCGGCCCCACCCAAAATATCTACCCGGCGCCACCGAGTTCATTTGACATAGCCACTGCCAGAAAACCTAATCATTTCGGTCTCACTGAAAGGGATCTCGGTCTCACCGAGATGGGATTGCAAACTCTCTATTGCCTGTTGCAATATTTTCGGTTAATCGAGATGTGCAATCGGTCCCACCGATTCTGTAATGCAAACTCTCTATTGCCTCTTCGTAACATTTCAGTCTCACCAAAATGAGTGAATCGGTCACACCGAGCTTGCCTGACCAACTCTCTGTGTGCTTATTACCAAATTCAGTCTCACCGAGTTTGTGTAATCGGCCCCACAGAGATTACGTTATGCCCTAACCCTAATGAAATCGGTCCCACCGAGTTGATCATATTGGTCCCACCGAAATACCTAACGGTCACATTATGAACTAAATCGGTCTGACCGAGTTCTTTGAATCGGTCCCACCGAGTTTGGTAAATTGTGTGTAACGGTTAGATTTTGTGTGGAGGCTATATATACCCCTCCACCCACTCTTCACTCGTGGAGAGAGCCATCAGAACATACCTACACTTCCATCATTCATGTTCTGAGAGAGAACCACCTACTAAAGTGTTGAGATCAAGATATTCCACTTCTACCATATGAATCTTGTTCTCTAGCCTTCCCCAAGTTGCTTTCCACTCAAATCCTTCTTCCACCATATCCAAATATGTGAGGAGCTGTTTGAGTGTTGGGGAGACTATCACATGAAGCATTTGAGAAAGGAGTTCATCATCAACACACCGTTTATTACCTTTTGGAGAGTGGTGTCTCCTAGATTGGTTAGGTGTCACTTGGGAGCCCCCGACAAGATTGTGGAGTTGAACCAAGGAGTTTGTAAGGACAAGGAAATCGCCTACTTCATGAAGATCTACTGCTAGTGAGGCAAGTCCTTTGTGGGCGATGGCCATGGTGGGATAGACAAGGTTGCTTCTTCGTGGACCCTTCGTGGGTGGAGCCCTCCGTAGACTCGCGCAGCCGTTACCCTTCGTGGGTTGAAGTCTCCATCAACTTGGATGTACGATAGCACCACCTATCGGAACCAAGACAAAAAAACATCGTTGTCTTCACTTGCGTTTGCTCCCTCTAAACTCCTCCCTTTACCTTCATATGCAATTGTTTACTTTCCGCTGCTATACTCTTAGAATTGCATGTGTAGGTTGATTGCTTGACTTGTGCTAAGTTGCTAAAATCTGCCAAGAATTAAAATTGGGAAAAGGATAGATTTTTATTTGGTCAAGTAGTCTAATCACCCCCCCTCTAGACATACTTTCGATCCTACACCGGCCCGTCCATCGCCCTGCGCCGGCCATCACCGCCCTGCTCTGACCGGGACACCTGCATCGCCTCCATCCGGCGGCCTCGCGCCATGCGGCGGCCAATCATAGACGCTACTCGTGCGCCGGCCCGCCAATCGATCCACGCCACCCGCCTCCGTCGCGTCTACACGGCGGCCCTACGGGTTGCCTCGCCGGCCTCGTCCTCGGCTGTGTCGAGCCGGCTGCGTCAGGCTCGTCGGCTGTCTTAGTTTGGGTGCCACTGCTACGCTGGTCGCTCGGGCATCGCAGCCCGGACGCCGACGCCGCTTTGGCAGCCCGAGCGCCGGTGCTGATGCGCTCGTCCGTACGACGTCCCATGACGTCCGTCCTCACCGGCTTCATCTCAGACTCCGCCGCCACCCCGCCTCCACCGATCGGCGTCCCCGACCTCGCGCGCGGTCGGATTGATCACCCGCCCGCCGCCGCGATCCGCCTCATCTACGCCGTGCGACCAACCTAGTCCGTCGGTTGCGCGCGCGTCCGCAGGCCCCGTGAAGACTGTCCCGAGTTCAGCGCGCCCCTTCACCAATCGAGCAACGGGCTGCAGCGCCGCCGCCCCAGGGTTCTTCCCTTGGTTGCACGATCCGCGTCACCGTTGTGTCACCCCTTCGGGCCGTAGTGACGCGGCCCGCGGTCCACCGACGCCCCGAGGCGTTCGCTCTAGGCCGTCCCCGTGGTTGCGCCGACCCTCGCGCCGCCACTGCGTCACCCCGTCGGGCCGTAGCGAGTGTGGCACGTGATCCACGTCGCCGCTCCAGGCCGTCCCTGCGGTTGCACCGACCCGCCCTCCGCCACTGCGCCGCGGCCCGCGGTCCCTGCAACCGCCCCGAGGTCTTCTGTCGTTGCCCCGACTTGCCCGCCGCCGCTGCGTCGCCCCTTCGAGCCGTAGCACCACGGCCCGCGGTCCCCCGCCGTTCCCGCGCGCCGACCTCTGATGGTATGCGCCGCACCACCTCCCTCGGCGCGAAACCGCCATCGTCCGCGCTAGTCTTCGTCACGCTGTCAGGTTCTTCGCCAATTTCGAGCACCGCCGCCGCGCTCCTAACCTAGTCACCGCCGCCGCTGTCAGGCCGCCACCGCCGCTCTTCTTTGTTTGCCGCTGTTGCAACCCCAGTAGTAGCCGCCGCTGCCAGTCCACCTCCTTCGTCTTCGAGCACGCACCAGCCCATCGCCAGCGTCGCCGTCGTCTACCCCGACCACTTCATCTACTCCGACCACCGTTGGTGACATCGGCCCCGCGCCGATGGGCGTCGCAACCGTCGTCGAGTTCTTCTCTGCTGGCCTCTGACTCCTCGACATGGCGTATAGCTCGTGCAGGTCCCGCATCTACGCATGTACGGTGCTGGCAACGCCGCCACGTGCCTTCGTCCACGACATGTCCCCGGGCCTGGCAAGCCTAGTGCGGCGCTTCGTCAACTTCGTCTTCGTCCGTATATGCATGACCAGTGCTGGCAACACCGACGTGTGCCTTCGTCCATGATGTGTCCCCGGGGTTGGCAACCCCGGCGCGACGCGTCGTCAATAACATCTTCTTCCCGGCGCATCACTACTTCGGCACTACTGCGCCCATGACTAACTCGGCGCCTCCTTGTGCCCGCGGCTCCACGGCGACTTCCTCGACACCGGTACCCCGACTCGACATCGACCACGACATTCTTCGTACGGCTACCTCGACCACGACTACACCATCCTATGCTCTCGGCTACATCGACATCGGCACAAAGGGCTACCGCCTTGCTTGAGCAACCTCGTCGGTTGCCACTCCAGCCATGACTCCACGATGCATCGACCATTACGACCGTGGGGGGTGTCCATCGGCTTGCCTTCGGATTCGACTCCAGTATCACCGTCTGCGTCGCTACTGTTGTGACTGCGGGGGGATGTTGAGTATATAGATTAATTAGGAAACATAAGATAGACTAGGATTTGTCCTGCCTTGTCTTGTACTCCAAGTTGATCATTGTACTCCTATATATATGCCCATGAGGCTCAAGCAATACAACAACAATTTCACCAAACCCCTCTCTCCCTTCTAACACCTTTGTTCCATATATTAACAAAAGGACGCGACTAACATCTAGTTGACTGGACGCTAAGCATCAGATCCGCACGATCGTAACCTCCCGCGTCCTTTCCGCGTGACTCGCTTCGCCAGAACCACCCACGATGACCTAGACTCTTTCGGGAGGCCCAGCACGCGCAGCTCATGAGGCCCGAGACAAAAGACAACCCAGCTGGCCCACCTTCCCCCGCACGTGACTTACCACCCCAAAAACCTAGTTTCTTACCTCCATCGCAAGAAACACCCACCTGCCCCCCGATATGTTCTCCTCTCTCCCCGACGCGCCTCCATTGTCGATGACATGCGCCCCAGATCTGATCCATACAAAAAACCCCACCAAAAATAGTACCAAACACAATGATTTGAGAGAGGGACTGGTTTACCACATCATCATCACAAGGGTTACCACATGCCATAAATCATGCAAAAAATCAATGAGGTAAGTGATTCAACCTCTATACACATGCTGCATTTTCATTTCATACCAATAAAATCAAGGCCCTTTACTGCATGTGTGGAATTCCTCCATTATAATTGAGCTACCATTCAAATTTAGACATGTTACCAACAAGATTGTATTAATTTGCCTTTTATTAAGGCAAAAAAGTTGGTCCACTTGATCCATTTTCCTACCTGCAGATTATACATTAGTTCTTTCACTACTGCAGGATGCTGCTAACGTGACACTACGATCAAAGACCCTTCGAGAAACTGTGTGTGATGCAATCATCGCAAACGGTGGTGTATGGAAACCGTCAAAAATGTGTAAAATGTTTGCGAAGACGGATGCATCAAACATGGTTCAGATTTCAGTTCAATTAATTGTTTGCGATGAGGTGGAACAAAAGAAACGGGCATCCAGATGAAGGCGTGTGCAATACACAACATACGGTTCACTCGGATGAACTATTTGTGATTAGGCAACACAAAAGAAACGATCGGCCAGATGAAGGTGTGTGCGTTATACAGCATACGGTTCACTCGGATGAACTGTTTGTGATTAGGCAACACAAAAGAAACGGTCAGTCAGATCAAGGTGTGTGTGATTGAGGGCATATGCTTCAGAAGGATTAACTGTTTGTGATTAGGCAACAGAACAGAAACGGGTAAGCTAGATCAAAGTGTCTGCGATTGATGGCATACACTTCACATGGATGAACTGTTTGCGATTAGCCACAACAAACTAAAATAGTTAGATAGATCAACGTGTGTGCGCTAGACGGGCACACCCATTCTAATTAAAAGAAGCGTACGCGATGGTAATAACGAGCGCGCACGGTTGTTGGAACAAGACGTGTGCTGACATTACCTATTGTGGTGCACCCTATGGTGCAAACGCCACGTACGCTGTCGAGAAGGCGTACGTGCCCACGGTACGCCTTTCGGGAATAGTGCCGCACTTATAACCGTCAGTAAATTTTGAGCATGCGTCCCGTCACATTCCAAATTGCAAACTTGTTCACACCTATCAAAACCTAAACGGTTTCCCACTTAGGAGCGTATTACTACGTGGTTATAAATACTACTACTCCAAGATGTCTGCACATTCATCCTCAACTCCTCATCCACAAAAATTCAAAAGCAAAAAAGTCATTCATCATCGTTCCCTTGCGTCCGCCATGGCCAGCGTGAGTTCTGGGTCGAGAGATTGCCCACAGGGAGAGGCGAGCCTAGAAGCGGGAGGACGAGAGATGTCTCGCCTCGCCGCGATAGCAGCCAACATGTCCCGCCGAATGGTCGTAGCAGCAGAGAGGTCCGCCACATCGCCGAAGCAGAAGAGATGTCCCACCGCGCCGCAAATGCAGCAGAGATGTCCTCCCTTGCTGCGGCGGCCTGGAAAAATGCCTCGCAGGCAGGCGAGGACTCTTACAGGCGCATGCGTGCCCTCATCCTTAGGCAGATGGATCAGATCTCCAGGTGGGCGAGGTTGCAGGATGACCTGCAAGCCTCGTTTGAACAGTCTACCGACATCATCCGACAACTAAATGAGAGTAATGCGAAGCTCCGGGCCGAGCGCGACCTGCTGAGGGTGAAGATCGTCAGAAGTGCGGAGCAGCAGAAGCATACCACTGCCTTGTTAAAGAGGACCGGCGTCATCGTCGAGAAACTTATGGACGAGAATGCCATGCTGCGCAACGAGCGCAGAAGGCCGGTGGAGGAATCCGTGGATGCTCTCAACCAGCATCTTGAGGACAAGAAAGAGCTCGTCGCCGCCCACCGCGGTGACTAGTTGTCTTCCTTCTTCTTTTGCCCTTGTGTATATCGAGCGTTGCCGCATGTGGCTTTTTTAATTATGTTTATAAATATGTAAGACAATTATTATCCAATGTCATCGTCTGTATATTCATCATGCTTACTATAAGTCGCAGTCGATGCTATATAGGTCCTTCGGATCTTACATCAAGATCCGTGCAAAACTTTCTTTTTAGATTTTCATTTTTCTCTCTTAAATCTCAGTCCAGTGAGACATATAGCCATGCCGTAGAACAGGTGCATGGACGCCATTAATGGAGACGTTGGGAGGGAGGTGCGCGGCGGGTAGCGGTCAAAAGGGCTCTCCTCCCGATGAGCACGTGCATGGGTCTGATCGCATGCCTCCCGTACTCAAATAGCTACCCCGCACGACACCTCCTAGCCAATAAAAAAAGGGGATGCGTAGCCGCACGTAATTGGTAAGTCGAACACCCATGGTTTCAATAATACTTGTGTTTTCGATTTGCAACGTGACAGCACTTGTTCCAAAATGACTTTGTCGATTGTTAATGTGTGTGCCTTCGCAAATCGGACAGAAAAATTACCACAACATGTTGGTGCCATGTCATGAGACCATGCCAAGTTTCATGATTTTCAGGCGTGTTTTGGAATTACAAGAATTAAAAAACCAAGTTTCTCAATCTTTTCGGCCGAGCCACGACAGTCAGATGTTTGAATTTCACTCCCATCTCTTGAATGGACCTAGAAATTCACTCAAGGACACACATGTGATTTTTCAAACAACTTTGGTGCACTGGAGCATGTGCTTGTAGTTCAAATTTGAATTATGCACATTAAATGCCCATAAATTCAATTAATGTATAAAAAAGCCAAACGAACCCGGAATAATTCCAAAATTTAGCACGGTACTTCTATTTGGTCTAATCTGGCCGTGTAAAAAAATTAAGGCGGGAGAAGGCATTGTACGTATGTCGTTTCGCACACGGAGGTGACACGTTCCCTCTCGGAACCACGAGCCTTCTTGAGGGAAGCTCCGGTTTGCAAGAAGCTTACACCAAAGCTTGTTCCAATTCGGCCAAAAAAAATACTGCAGCATGTTGGTGCCATGTCATGACACCATGCCAAGTTTCATGATTTTCAGCCGTGTTTTGGATTTACAGGAATTAAAAAACCAAATTTCTCAATCATTCCGGCCGAGCCACGACAACCAGATGTTTGAATTTTATTCCCATTTCTTGCATGGGACCTATAAATTCACCCAAAGACACACATGTGATTTTTTAGCATACTTTGGTGCATTGGAGCATGTGTTTGTAGTTCAAATTTGAATTATGCACATTAAATACCCAAAAACTCAATTAACGCATAAAATGCCAAACGAACCCGGAATAATTCTAAATTTAAACACGACACTCATGTACTAGTTGCATGTTCACTGAACGTAAATGCTCTAGCAATTCAAACACCATCATTCCCCTCCGTAACACCATTTTGTCTTTCAAAACATAATGAAAAAAATCAGGTACACCACAAACAGTTTACTAGAAAGAATCGCGTGGGATGCGATATAAAATATCTTGGCACAGCGTCTTGTCTGGCTTACGCAGGAAGCTTCGTCGTCTACAGTCCACCGCCCCCGCTTGAACCACACTTGCGCACCAATTTCTCGCGGCACTGAGTGAATTTTTTTTGCCACCGCGAAAATATCTATCTCCCCGCCCCCTCCCTCCTACCAAAAGCCACATTTCCACTGTTCCTACTTGCTTTCCAAGTTCAAACCTTAATTACTGCTTACTCGCTGCTCAGCCTCCTCGCCGGCGACCCTTCTTCTTGCAGCGCCGCCTCCTCACCGGCGACCCTTCTTCTTGCAGCGCCGCCTCCTCGCCGGCGACCCTTCTTCTTGCTGCGCGGCCTCCTCGCCTTCGACCCTTCTTCTTGCTGTGCGGCCTCGTCGATATGGTCAGGTAATCCACACCCCACCCACACCATCCTCCTCCTTTCTCGTCCCAAATGCCCCGACTGATGGAGCGACACCTTCCACCGAAATCACTGCCCCCCTCCTCCAATTAAGTGTCGCCCACAGCCATTTTACACGCAGTATAACATGGAGCTGAGTAGCATGCGGCCGCATGCGCGAACAAGGTCGCTATTGCTGACATGCGTGTCGACTGCCAGATCTTGGAGGAGCACCTCGTCTTTGAGGCCACCGTCGACACCGCCGCGCGGTTGTCTACTTTAAAATATAGTTTGTGATGTTTTCTCGAGGCCACCGCCAGTGCCTTCTAGTGATTTGTCCTCTGTAATGTTAATATGCAATCTGATGTTCAGTTAACAGTTTGGTCCTCTGAAACGTAATGTTCAGTTAACACTTTGGTCCAACAATTGCTACATTTCGTAGTACTGTTCTCAAGCATTCTTTTTTTAACTATCTTATCTTCTAGTACATGTTTCTATTCTGCAATGTCGTGCTCAGTTAACTATTTTGGTTCATTTGGTCTGCTCTCCATTTAACTGTTTGGTTCATTTCTGCAATTTGATTTTCATTTGCCGTGGGTACAATTTTGTATTGTTATGCATGTGACACCAATCGAATTTGGCCGTACTCAATACATATTCTACTGATAGTATGGCAACTCTCAGTTAACCTGATCAAGATCTTCCTTATGTGTGTTGCAGGGAAACAATGGGAGACAGTACGGTTTACCATCGAGGTTTGTTCAAGCAGGGTCCTTTGGCTAATAGCAAATTATTGTGCAGTTGCAGGAATCATTCTAATATTTAAGTTTCTTACAATTTGGTCTTGCACATGTAGGTCCTGCTGTCAAAGGCTTAGACCCACTGTTCGACCCATTTTGCATATGGAGAAATGAGATGTCCATGAATATCAGTCAAGTCAAGAAACTCGGAAAGATTTTTAGGATGAAGAAACTTGCGACGAATAACATCAAGATCTTTGTTTGCACAATGAAGAAGACATCAGTAACCTATAGGATGGTACCAACTCTTTTACCTTGATTTTACCCCTTGCGCCATTTCAAAATTTACAACAGCGATTTATGCATAGCTTTATTTTCAGTACTTTTCAAAGCAGTTCACCGATGATTAGCTCTCAAACCACCTGCATGGTGAAGAGGTGAGGAAGGTATTCATTCAACACCCACGGTATAATATTGAAGTCTTGCTGAATAGGATGAAGGTTGGGCGAGTAATTATCCATAGCCACTGGGCTAAAGTTGCAAGGACATTCAACATCACTGAAGCCTCAATATTTTCCTTCCGCTTCTGCAGTTTCCCAGATGAGATTCATCTGTCTATTTACCGTGTATGATGCTACTTTCCAAAGGTTTTTGATGCTGCATGTGAAACTTGGTGTTGTTGTGTAATGGCGTAACTCAGTGCCGAAGCTATCTGATGTAATTCGATTATGAAATCCTGGTTGCTTTTATACGGATATGAAATATCTGGTGTGTTTTATAAGAAATATCAGTTTGATTAGTACATGGGTTATCAATAATAGGCTAATTACCCTGCTTATTGGGGTTTTCTATTGCAAACGGTTACTCAGATATCACCATGGGCTATGAACTCAAACAACCCGCACGGTTTCTAGAAAGTAGGCATGTTCGATCAACTAACAATCACACACGGCTTCTGGCAGCAAACTGTTTGCGTTAGGCCACCTTGCACAAACGATTCCACACAAAGAATTGTGTGGGATGTACATACCTACGGAAATGATTTTCTGGGATTCACCGTGTGGGATATACATACCTATGGAAATGATTTCTGGGATTCACCGTGTGGGATATACATACCTACGGAAATGATTTCTGGGATTCATCGTGTGGGATGTACATACCTACGGAAATGATTGCTGGGTTTCACCGTGTGGGATGTACATACCTACGGAAATGATTTCTGGGATTCACGGATGTACATACCTACGGAAATGATTGGGTTTCCATGCCTCGCCCGATCGCACACGGCCCTAGCCTGGGTCCCATGAGGGCTTATCCCCGACAATTTCTGGGTCGTGTGGGAAGGACCCCCCTATCGCCCACACTCACTTGGCGATGGTTCCAAATGCCGCCGCAGAAAGGGGTTTTAAACCGTTTGTTTAGGACGTCGCTGTACCGGTGAATCTTTTTGAAAGGCAGCACTCTGATGTTCATTTCCTCAGCGTCTCCCCTAATAAAGCTGAACTGGCTATTTTTTTGACCCAATAACAATGTCATCGACTGCCATTTCAACATGTGCAACGTGAGCATTCCAAGCCGCCAGCCTAGAGGTCAACTATGAAACCAATGGCCATCAATACAACAATGGATACTACCTAGCTGATGGTATCTATCCTCCGTGATCTACATTTGTGAAGATAATCTCTGATCTCGTACGAGAGAAGAAGGCTAGGTTTGTCAAAGAACAAGAGACTGCTAGAAATGATGTGAAGCGTGCTTTTGGTGTTCTCCAATCTCGCCGGGCTACTGTTCGGCATACTACTAGAACATGGAGCATTGACACCATGTGGGAGGATGATGAATGCTTGTGTGTTCATGCGGAGCATGATCGTATAGGATACATGATGACAACATCTATGACCATTACCAGGGTGATTTGGTTGAGCCCGAGGTGGAGCGACAACATTTGCACAATTCATACAAATTCATTATGAAATGCGTGATCCGACAAATCAAATTCAACTTAAAAATAATTTGGTTCAGCATATGTGGACTCACATAGAAAAACAATAGTTCTATATTCTCATTTTCTTTCAATTTATTTGCTATAATTTTAAATTCATTTAGCTATAAACTACATGCTTCTTAGTTTTTGGATGCAAACTATGTGACTTATTTGGATGTAAACTATGTGATTTATTTGTTTATTTCAATCAAGATTATATTCAATGTTGGGGATATTGCTTAAGGGAACTTATCGGTCGACCCAAGATAAGGGGTAAATCGGCCGATTTATCTTATCGTTTAAACATAGATACGCAATAAATCGGTCGGTTTATTGGAATATTGGCCGATATCTTGAACAATGTTATATTGAATGGACAAAGTAACAAATTGATCAAAACGTCTAGGACGGACCAAATGGGTCGCCCCGTTAGGTGCACTGACCAGGGAAGAGCAGACATGGGATGAACACCTATCCGTTTAGCCAACCAAACGGACAAAAATGGACACATTTTGCATTCGTTTGGGTTGTTCGTTGGGTTTCCCTTACCCCTTGGTGGCTCCCGCAAGGGCCACTTTTTTAGTCTTGGAGCATTTCAAGTGGTGTGCTCAGCCGCCACCTGCATGTTTTGTGTGCCGAGTGCTTCCTTTCGATTTCATTTTTTATTTTTCTGTATGCGTTTGGAGTTTTTTCATTAGTTTTTGCATGGTTTTCCCTAAGGTCTAGAGACTTTTTTGTTTTTCTCAAAGCACAACCACACTTGCTAGAAAACAAATATGTGCTTCCATAAGAAGCATAATTATGTTTCTCCTTTTTATTGAAAATTAGTTGTGTTTCTTTTTTTTATGAAAGGAGGAGGACCCCCGGCCTCTGCATCTGGACGATGCATGCATCCGCTTTATTTATTATTCACACAAGACTTTACAAAGTCATACAATAGTAAGACTAATGCCACCGTCTAGGCAACACCTGTCACTGCTCCTATCTAGTTGATGAAGGGATGCTGATAGTCTGGGCCTAATACCAAACAGACCTCGCAACCAAACCTAACATCTAAGACCTGAGGTCCCAACCAGGACTCCTATCGGGTATGGGGCACCCACCTATCCGGTGCACTCCTCAACCAGGACGCCTGCAGGGTATGAGGCCGCCGCAGCCACCTGCCACCAATCCATCTTTAGTGTTGTACTGCTGCATTTACCTTGCCCGGTCAAGCTGCCGTCGACACCAGACAATGGCACCATCATGCACTCGTCCATCATCACACGCCCACCGGCGAGACCCCGCTGTTCCATGCCGCTGAGACCCGCCGTCGTCGGCACGAGGGAAGGCACGCCACACTACCTCACACCTTTTCCATCCGGCGCTACTCCACAAATGATGCTCCCAATAGGGAACACGACACCGCAGCGCCGCCATCGTCCGATCCGATGATCTTAGGATTTCTCCTAGAGCGGCACGAGCAGGTTGACGATAGTTGCTTGACGATGCCTTCATCATGGTAATGACGTAGACATCGCCATCGCCCACCATGACCGAAGTCGGCTCGGTTTTCACCAGCGACTATGTCTCCCCAACTCGCCGCCGGTGCTAATAGTGGGACCAAGATCCGTCAATACCAGCCTGGCCAACCGCCTTTGATGGAGAAGGAAGCCACCACCACCATGCCCGGGCCAAGAGACCCTGATGTCCTCGTGCTGTGAAGATTACCCAGGGGGATGTCAGGCCCAAGAAGCGATTCTATCCCGATCACGTGACACTTACGTGATTGGGGCACAACCGCATTTCGGGCGCTTAGCAAGATGGATATCATTACATCGAACCATTACATACATACATGGGGGATAAAACAATACAAACAATTCACATGAATACAACAACATCAATACAAGACATCCGACTACGGATGCAAACATGAAAAGAACAACGACATCCATCTGCTATCCTAGGCTGCCGACCCGGAACCTAACCCAAGACTGAAGAAGAAGAAGAAGAAGAACTCCAACAAAAGAACATCGCTCTCACGTCAAGACATCGGAAACCTGCACCTGCAACTGTTGTTGTAGTATCTGTGAGCCACGAGGACTCAGCAATCCCATAACCATGGGTAACAAGACTATCAAAGCTTAATGGGTAGGAAGAGGTAAAGTGGTGAGGTTGCAGCAGCGGCTAAGCAATATATGGTGGCTAACTTACGAGTACAAGAATAAGATGAGCATCTACGCAAACGGTCGCAAACTAGTAATGATCGCTAAAGATCCTAAACTACCTACGAGTCAAACATAACCCCACTGTGTTCTCTTCTCAAAGTGAAAAGAGACAGTCATGGTTACTCACACATTTGTATGTTTTACTTTGAATCCTCTATCAAGTTTTCTACAACCGGACATTAACAAATTCCAATCTACCACATAACCGCGGCCACGGCTTTCGAAAGATCATAACCCTGCAGGGGTGTCCCAACTTAGCATATCACAAGCTCTCACGATCAGCAGAAGTAATAATAATATCATCACCCCTTATCTTAGGGACAATCCGATCAGGCTCGGCATCCCGGTGCACAAGACATTTCGACAATGGTAAAACAAGTCCAGCAAGACCTCCCGGCGTGCCGACACCTTGATAGTAGCCGTGCGTATCTCGTCTCAGGCCACGACCGGATGGGACAACCTACGGGAGCCAGATACCTCGAGTTTCCCCGTGGCGGCCCCGCAGTCTGCCCGTTTGGGACCAACACCATCAGCACTGGCCCCCCTGCTATGTAGAAAAGAATCCCGAGGGTGCGACCCCATATGCAAATTTAATTAATTAATTAAGTTGTTATTATGAGGAAAATTAAAACCAATGTCGGGCCTTGCTGGAGGAGTTTTATTCAAAGACGAAGTGTCAAGGGGTCCCCATATACCCAACCGTGTAAGGAACGCAAAATCAAGGAACATAATGCCGGTTTATCGGCTCCTAAGGTGGCATGAGTGGAACAAAACACCGAGCAAAAGGCCAAGCCTTCCACCCATGCCCAGTATATAGGTGTGTTAATATATATAAGACATATTGTGATATACCAACAACAAGTTCCAACATGGAATGATCTTCGTCTTCACCTGCAACTAGCAACGCTATAAGAGGGGCTAAGCAAGCGGGTAAGATATCCAAACAAAGGTTTGCTAGGAAGGTCTCAAAGGTTAGAGGTTTCATGGCAACAAGGAGAGGGGCTGACAATAAAGATGGGTAGCGCGACATATAACGATAGCATCGAGACACTAAGCATGGCAATGATAGTAAAGGTATCCAAGGTGATGGTCATCTTGCCTGAGATCCCGCAAGGAAGAAGAACGGTTCCGTGAATAATACGAAGAAGAACCTTGAAGACGAACCACGTGTAGACGAACGAATCCTCACGATCGCAACGAAACAAGCACTAACGAGAAGAAGCAAGCACTACGATAAACAAACCACTCAAGAACATGGCAATGTGCTCAACCAAGTATGATGCAAGACAAGTCTATATATGATGCAATACATGGCAAGGGATGAAGCACACAAGAACAACACAAGTCAACAAGTTTAAATGAGGCCGGAATCAACATATAACAAATCCGGTAAGTCCTCATATGCATATTTTGAAATTAGTCCAGATCTGAACAAACCTTAAGTTAAAGTTGTTAAACAGCAATTTAACCTGCACCATGATGATCTACATGAAATTCTAGTCAAGTTTTATATAAAGTTTGTTTAATTCGGAGCTACGGCCTAGAAGATATGAGCAAAACAAGTCAAACAAGGCAACGGTGCAAGATGCACCCAAACATCAAGCAAACACACTCCAAACAAGAAAACAACATGATATTATGATTCTACATGCAAAATCACACAAGTTTCATATAGGGCACGCTCAAAACGGAGCAACGGTTCAACACATACACATGAAACAAGATATAACAACAAGCTGAAGTTAACAGCCACATAGCAACTTTGGAGCAAGGTAAATATATGCTACATCACTCAAACATGGTAACAAGAAGCATGGATGTGAAGTAGATATGTTACTTAACAAGTATGAACTTAGAACACACCCAAAAGCTTGTTGGAACACATTTAAACAAGCATGGCAAGTTGCAATAAAATTATCCAGACTTAGCCAAAATCTGGGAAGGCAAAAAAATCATCACGATGCTGCCTTCGGAGGCACAAAACAACATGCATATCAACTCCACTAGGTATATAAAGAGCATGGACATGTAGTAGACATATCCTACAGCAAACAACTCCATTGGAGCAACTCCATAGGAGGCATGGATTAATAGCAACAAGCTCCACCAAATTGAACATGATGATAAAATCCCGACAGGTATAATTTATAGCAACTTGAGAGCAAGAAATAAATAAGCTACAGCAGGCCATATGAGCAAGTAAGGGTACGAATGGATAGACAATAACATGGACAACAAGACATGATCATTGGCCACTCCAAAACAAGCATGGATTTGACTAGGGCATCAAGCAAACATGGCATCAGGTTATAACAGATTCCAGACTTAGCAGTTTTTTCACCAAGTATAAAACAGCAATAACAACATGGCATGTTTACAAGCTTGTTTAAGTCACCTCAAGGCATATCATGGAAAGATAAATGCACCACAGCAAAGACCATATAATGGTGCTTCTAAAACATCTAGACATGTGGCATGAGTACAAACACATCAATAGCAAAGAGCAATTGAAATCAGCATCTCATAACAAGTTTCAGCACTTAACAGTCAAATGCACTTTTGCAACAGAGATTAACATGACAAGATGAACTCAAACAAGCATGCTACAGCAACCATCATGTAGTACACTTCACAATGAACATTTTGACATATCATATGCTCCATTTGGATAAACATGCACCAAGTTATCATATCTCAAACATGGCATCAAATTAACAAGTAACAACAGTTTATAACAAGTAGCACTCTTGCAACAGATATTAGGGCATCTAGATGAAGTCAAACAAGCATCGCACAATGGAACAAAGTGTAGAGCACATCACCACGATCATTTTGACATATTATTCACTCAATTTGGACATACACACATCAAGTTACTGCCATGCAAAGATGCCAACAAATTATGACAGAAAAAAGGACTTAGCGGATTGACTTAGGAAAAAAAACATCGGGCGCATTATAACTAAAATGTGACCGGGGCGGGACTTAGAGGGTTCTCACCAGAGTGGGCCTGGCCCAAAACGGTGACGGTTCGGGCCAGCTGAGTCGGGCCCCTGATGCTGGGCCGGCGAGGGAGGAGGCCAGCTGGGCCCTGGCCCATGTGGCGAGGAGGCCGGCTGGGGCGGTCGGTGGTGGCCGCCGCTGGGCCCTGGGCGAGGCCGAGGCCCATGTGGCGAGGAGCTGGGCCTGGAGCGGCGGCTGGCGTCGATCTGTGTCGTCGTCCTCGATCCGAAGTGGATCGAGGGAAGGCAGGGGCGGCGCGTCCTCCGGCGTGGACGGTGGCGGAGCACCGGCGCCGGGAAGCTGGGGATGGGCGGGAATGCAGTGGTCCCGGCGGCACCGGCCAGCTCCAGTCGGGGCGAACGCCGGGGCGAAGGCGGCTGCGAGCGGGGGCCATGGGCGGCTCGGGGAAGACGTGGTCGCCGGCGGGCGGGGCTCGAGGTCACCGGCTCGGAGGAGGGCGGCGGCGCCGGCCGGCGGGCGCGGCGGCGGAGAAGGCCGCCCGGGCCGGAGGCGGGGGGAGATGAAGGGCGGCGGCGGCGGTTGCACATGAGCCGGGCGGGCCCGATCCGGGCCGGCGGCGCGGGGAAGTGGGCGCGCTGGCGGGGGCGAATTAGGGGGCGCCACGTGGCGGCCCCGCTGAGGTGGCGGCGCGGGATGGGTTGGGGCGACGTGAAGGGTTGTGGACACGTCCGGGAGGTGGACGTACATGTCCGGCTGCGCGGTGGGTGCGGGCTAGGGTTGGATCTGCGAGAAAAATACGGGGGAGACACATATTTATAGGTAGAGGGAGCTAGGAGACTCCAAATGAGGAGCGGTTCGCGGCCACGCGATCGTGATCGAACGACCAAGAGCATGGAGGGGTTAGAATGAGCTTGGTGGGCTGTGTGAAAGGGGTGCTGGGCCAAAAGAGAAAAGGCTTCTGGCGGTTAACACGGTTACCCGTTGGGCTATCAAACGAACTCTGAATGCGGTGAAATTTGGCAGGCGGACTGCCTATGCTATAATAAGACCACACGCCAAGTTTCAACCCATTCCGAGAACGTTTTTCGACCACTCATAAAATAAATATTCGGCGGCGCCGCGTGCGCGTGCAAGTGTGTATGGGCTCAGAACGGACAACAGAGAGGACGAGGGGACTCGGACGGATGCAAGTTTTGAAAACATGATGATGCAATGCACACGATGACATGGCAAGATGCAACACGCAAGCAGATGACATGGCAACGACGATGAATAACTGGCTTACACCTGGCGCACCGGTCTCGGGGTGTCACAACACTCCCCTACTAACAAGAGATCTCGTCCCGAGATCTTAGGAACGAGACGGAAGATAAAAAGGAAGAACAAAGT
The DNA here is from genome assembly GCA_902687465.1 of Secale cereale. Classification (NCBI taxonomy): domain Eukaryota; kingdom Viridiplantae; phylum Streptophyta; class Magnoliopsida; order Poales; family Poaceae; genus Secale; species Secale cereale. Next base: position 412,268,922 of record LR738709.1, read on the forward strand.
TCTTCGAGGACAAAAGAGCGAAACCAAAGATCCTTGAGAGGTTGAACAACTTGAAAGGAAGAATACCACGGAGATGAACGAAGCTGCAAATACTTCGTTAAATAAGAGGAACAAGGTATATGATGAGAATCAAGGAGGTTGAAAGGCACGAAACAAGAGCTGAAGTAACAAGAATGAATTCGAAACCACTCCGGTTAACGAGACATAAAAGAACTTCGAACGAAAGAATTCGGGCTGCACTCCGGCTGGAACTGAAAGAAATAGCACACCGGTTGAACATGAATGGAATAGGACAAGACCCTAAGAAGATGAAACGAAAACATGACGAGAAGAAGAACACAACGCCTTCGGAAGAATTGAAATAGTAAAATGAAAAGAACAGATAAGAGAAGAAGATGACAACTTACACCACAAATGAATTCAAAGCCTCCTTGCGAAGAAAGGATGAACGGAGTTGTTGAGAAAATCAACACAAAAGAATAAGCTTGTTGTGGACTTATGGAAATCATCCCGAAACTTGAGGTGAATTATGCCACAACCAAAAGATTGAATAAATAAGATGAAGGAAGAAAAGCAAAACTCCACTTCAAAAGAATAGGAGAATTATTTGCGCTCGAGAGGCAAAAGAATAATGCTTGAGCTTGAACCAAAATAATTTGGTGAACACTAGAAGAATGAATTAAAAGATAAAGAACCACCATGAGGAACTCCGATATGAAAAGGATGATAATATAGAAATGACAGACAAAAAGAATAAGATTAACGCCTTGCGATGATTTAGACGAGAGTCTGATGAGAAGGCCGAGAAACTAAGAACTCCGGCAAGAAAAGATTATAGCACTTGGAGCTAGAATTTATTCATCAAGAATAAACTCCGAAGGAAGGAATTAATCAACTTGATGAAAAGAATAAGAATTTATGTTATGCTTATCCTCCATCAATTAAATTGATGAGAAGCAACGGATTCACATACTACTTATTCATGTTGAAATGATTAAAGAGGGATATGTCGCGAACTTGCGAAAATCTTCATGAAACACCGGTAGGATTGGAATAAAAGAATGGATTGATATGATAACACTGGAAAAGAACTCTTGATCGAACCACCGTAAAGAATTAAAGCCGAGTGAAGAAAGAGAACAAACCACCGTAAGGAATTGAAATTGAGTGAATGCGATGAATCGCCGGAAGAATAAGCACTTGAGGAAAATAAGATACAAGAGAACAAAGAGATCGCGAACTGATTAAAGAATGCTTGAACAAAGCACCAGAAGAATGTGAGCCGAACGAAGAGGCATCAACGAGGAATATTTGGAGGATGAAGTTGAAAACTGAGAACGAAGAAATCTTCTGAAATGATGGCCTTCAGAGGAACTCAATGAAAAGAATTCAAGAACTACTCCGAATGAATGAAAAGAAGAAAGGTTGAACCAACGATGAAAAGAATTTTAAAACGATCTTGGAGAAGGCATATGACTGATGGAATCCATTCTTACGTCACAAAAGAAAAGAATTTGAGAACACTCTGGGAAATTAGAAGCGTCAGGTAAGATCCTGGGAAAGACCTGTGGGTTATGAGCCCACCGAAGAGAAAACACCATTGGAAGGAAAAGGAGATGATGCACCGGAACGCTTGAAAGACTCGAATGAGGTGACAACCTCGGATGAATTAGAACACAGACGAATCTCCTGAGATAACTTCGGAACTCTGGAATAATTAAATGGCGAGAGGTAAATGAGCAAGTGGAATATCCGAGCCGAGGGAAAATAATATGCACAACACCGAATGCTTGAATTGAATCCACCAGAAAGAATAGAGGTGAAGAATATCGACTGAGAGGAGAATTCACCGGAGAAGAAAAGAAAAGGATGATGACGAGCTAGACGAGAATTCACCAGTTGAAAATAATTGATGAAAGGAATACAAAGACTTCACACAAGTAGTATGGACACTCGATGAAGGACTCCGGCTCCGAGAAGCAAAAAGGGTGGGCGGGTGGGAAAAAAGAAAGACAACTTTGGAAGGGGAAACAACACCATCGGTTGGAAGGAACCAAGGTTGAACTTGCAAAGAAGAAGAGGGTTGAATCCACTTGACGAGATATGCACCAGATGAAAGAACTCAACGCAACGAACGAAAAACTAACCACGTGATCCTAAAAAAATTTGAAGGGGAAGAGGAGTAATTCAAAACACCTACGTCAAGATTCCTCACCAGAGTGACGAAGGGACATATGAGTAAAAAGAATTCCTACTCTCCGATATAACTAGACTCCGAAAAAGTTTTATTCTAGACACAACAACAGCCAAGCTACGATCAGTCAAGGTGGCTCCTATAGTCGGTCGAGGCTCTGATACCAACTTGTCAGGCCCAAGATGCGATTCTATCCCGATCACGTGACACTTACGTGATTGGGGCACAACCGCATTTCGGGCGCATAGCAAGATGGATATCATTACATCGAACCATTACATACATACATGGGGGATACAACAATACAAACAATTCACATGAATACAACAACATCAATACAAGACATCCGATTACGGATGCAAACATGAAAAGAACAACGACATCCATCTGCTATCCCAGGCTGCCGACCCGGAACCTAACCCAAGACTGAAGAAGAAGAAGAAGAAGAACTCCAACAAAAGAACATCGCTCTCACGTCAAGACATTGGAAACCTGCACCTGCAACTGTTGTTGTAGTATCTGTGAGCCACGAGGACTCAGCAATCCCATAACCATGGGTAACAAGACTATCAAAGCTTAATGGGTAGGAAGAGGTAAAGTGGTGAGGTTGCAGCAGCGACTAAGCAATATATGGTGGCTAACTTACGAGTACAAGAATAAGATGAGCATCTACGCAAACGGTCACAAACTAGTAATGATCGCTAAAGATCCTAAACTACCTACGAGTCAAACATAACCCCAACGTGTTCTCTTCTCAAAGTGAAAAGAAACAGTCATGGTTAGTCACACATTTGTGTGTTTTACTTCGGATCCTCTGTCAAGTTTTATACAACTGGACATTAACAAATTCCAATCTGCCACATAACCGCGGGCACGACTTTCGAAAGATCATAACCCTGCAGGGGAGTCCCAACTTAGCATATCACAAGCTCTCACGATCAGCATAAGTAATAATAATATCATCACCCCTTATCTTAGGGACAATCCGATCAGGCTCGGCATCCCGGTGCACAAGACATTTCGACAATGGTAAAACAAGTCCAACGAGACCTCTCGGCGTGCCGACACCTTGATAGTAGCCGCGCGTATCTCGTCTCAGGCCACGACTGGATGGGACAACCTACGGGAGCCAGATACCTCGAGTTTCCCCGTGGCGGCCCCGCAGTCTGCCCGTTTGGCACCAACACCATCAGCACTGGCCCCCCTGCTATGTAGCAAAGAATCCCGAGGGCGCGACCCCATATGCAAATTTAATTAATAAATTAAGTTGTTATTATGAGGCAAATTAAAACCAATGTCGGGCCTTACTAGAGGAGTTTTATTCAAAGACGAAGTGTCAAGGGGTCCCCATATACCCAACCGTGTAAGGAACGCAAAATCAAGGAACATAATGCCGGTTTATCGGCTCCTAAGGTGGCATGAGTGGAACAAAACACCGAGCAAAAGGCCAAGCCTTCCACCCATGCCCAGTCTATAGGTGTGTTAATATATATAAGACATATTGTGATATACCAACAACAAGTTCCAACATGGAACGATCTTCGTCTTCACCTGCAACTAGCAACGCTATAAGAGGGGCTGAGCAAGCGGGTAACATATCCAAACAAAGGTTTGCTAGGAAGGTCTCAAAGGTTAGAGGTTTCATGGCAACAAGGAGAGGGGCTGATAATAAAGATGGGTAGCGCGACATATAACGATAGCATCAAGACACTAAGCATGGCAATGATAGTAAAGGTATCCAAGGTGATGGTCATCTTGCCTGAGATCCCACAAGGAAGAAGAACGGTTCCGTGAAGAAGACGAAGAAGAAGCCTTTAAGACGAACCACGTGTAGACGAACGAATCCTCACGATCGCAACGGAACAAGCACTAACGAAAAGAAGCAAGCAATACGGTAAACAAACCACTCAAGAACATGACAATGTGCTCAACCAAGTATGATGCAAGACAAGTCTATATATGATGCAATACATGGCAAGGGATGAAGCACACAAGAACAACACAAGTCAACAAGTTTAAATGAGGCCGGAATCAACATATAACAAATCCGGTAAGTCCTCATATGCATATTTTGAAATCAGTCCAGATCTGAACAAACCTTAAGTTAAAGTTGTTAAACAGCAATTTAACCTGCACCATGATGATCTACACGAAATTCTAGTCAAGTTTCATATAAAGTTTGTTTAATTCGGAGCTACGACCTAGAAGATATGAGCAAAACAAGTCAAACAAGGCAACGGTGCAAGATGCAACCAAACATCAAGCAAACACACTCCAAACAAGAAAACAACATGATATTATGATTCTACATACAAAATCACACAAGTTTCATATAGGGCACGCTCAAAACGGAGCAACGGTTCAACACATACACATGAAACAAGATATAACAACAAGCTGAAGTTAACAGCCACATAGCAACTTTGGAGCAAGGTAAATATATGCTACAGCACTCAAACATGGTAACAAGAAGCATGGATGTGAAGTAGACATGTTACTTAAGAAGTATGAACTTAGAACACACCCAAAAGCTTGTTGGAACACATTTAAACAAGCATGGTAAGTTGCAATAAAATTATCCAAACTTAGCCAAAATCTGGGAAGGCAAAAACATCATCACGATGCTGCCTTCGGAGGCACAAAACAACATGCATATCAACTCCACTAGGTATATAAAGAGCATGGACATGTAGTAGACATACCCTACAGCAAACAACTCCATTGGAGCAACTCCATAGGAGGCATGGATCAATAGCAACAAGCTCCTCCAAATTGAACATGATGATAAAATCCTGACAGGTATAATTTATAGCAACTTGAGAGCAAGAAATAAATAAGTTACAGCAGGCCATATGAGCAAGTAAGGGTACGAATGGATAGACAATAACATGGAAAACAAGACATGATCATTGTCCACTCCAAAACAAGCATGGATTTGACTAGGGCATCAAGCAAACATGGCATCGGGTTATAACAGATTCCAGACTTAGCAGTTTTTTTACTAAGTATAAAACAGCAATAACAACATGTCATGTTTACAAGCTTGTTTAAGTCACCTCAAGGCATATCATGGAAAGATAAATGCACCACAGCAAAGACCGTATAATGGTGCTTCTAAAACATCTAGACATGTGGCATGAGGACAAACACATCAATAGCAAAGATCAATTGAAATCAGCATCTCATAACAAGTTTCAGCACTTAACAGTCAAATGCTCTTTTGTAACAGGGGTTAACATGGCAAGATGAACTCAAACAAGCATGCTACAGCAACCATCATGTAGTACACTTCACAATGAACATTTTGACATATCATATGCTCCATTTGGATAAACATGCACCAAGTTATCATATCTCAAACATGGCATCAAATTAACAAGTAACATCAGTTTATAACAAGTAGCACTCTTGCAACAGAGATTAGGGCATCTAGATGAAGTCAAACAAGCATGGCACAATGGAACAAAGTGTAGAGCACATCACCACGATCATTTTGACATATTATTCACTCAATTTGGACATACACACATCAAGTTACTGCCATGCAAAGATGCCAACAAATTATGACAGAAAAAAGGACTTAGCAGATTGACTTAGGAAAAAAACACATCGGGCGCATTATAACTAAAACGTGACCGGGGCGGGACTTAGAGGGTTCTCACCAGAGTGGGCCTGGCCCAAAATGGTGTTGGTTCGGGCCAGCTGAGTCGGGCCCCTGATGCTGGGCCGGCGAGGGAGGAGGCCAGCTGGGCCCTGGCCCATGTGGCGAGGAGGCCGGCTGGGGCGGTCGGTGGAGGCCGCCGCTGGGCCCTGGGCGAGGCCGAGGCCCATGTGGCGAGGAGCTGGGCCTGGAGCGGCGGCTGGCGTCGATCTGTGTCGTCGTCCTCGATCCGAAGTGGATCGAGGGAAGGCAGGGGCGGCGCGTCCTCCGGCGTGGACGGCGGCGGAGCACCGGCGCCGGGAAGCTAGGGATGGGCGGGGACGCGGTGGTCCCGGCGGCGCCGGCCAGCTCCAGTCGGGGCGAACGCCGGGGCGAAGGCGGCTGCGAGCGGGGGCCACGGGCGGCTCGGGGAAGACGTGGTCGCCAGCGGGCGGGGCTCGAGGTCGCCGGCGCGGAGGAGAGCGGCGGCGGAGAAGGTCGCCCGGGCCGGAGGTGGGGGGAGACGGAGGGCGGCGGCGGCGGACGCACACGGGCCGGGCGGGCCCGATCCGGGCCGGCGGGGCCGGCGGCGTAGGGAAGTGGGCGCGCTGGCGGGGGCGAATCAGGGGTGCCACGTGGCGGCCCCGCTGAGGTGGCGGCGCGGGATTGGTTGGGGCGACGTGGAGGGCTGGGGACACGTCTAGGAGGTGGACGGACAGGTCCGGCTGCGCGGTGGGAGCGGGGCTGGGGTTGGATCTGCGAGAAAAATACGGGGGAGACACATATTTATAGGTAGAGGGAGCTAGGAGAGTCCAAATGAGGAGCGGTTCATGGCCACGCGATCGTGATCGAACGGCCAAGAGCATGGAGGGGTTAGAATAGGCTTGGTGGGCTGTGTGAAAGGGGTGCTGGGCCAAAAGAGAAAAGGCTTCCGGCGGTTAACACGGTTAACCATTGGGCTATCAAACGAACTCCGAATGCGATGAAATTTGGCAGGCGGCCTGCCTATGCTATAATAAGACCACATGCCAAGTTTCAACCCATTCCGAGAACGTTTTTGGGCCACTCATAAAATAAATATTCGGAGGCGCCGCGGGTGCGTGCAAGTGTGTCTGGGCTCAGAATGGACAACGGAGAGGACGAGGGGACTCGGACGGATGCAAGTTTTGAAAACATGATGATGCAATGCACACGATGACATGGCAAGATGCAACACGCCAGCAGATGACATGGCAACGACGATGAATAACTGGCTGACACCTGGCGCACCGGTCTCGGGGTGTCACATGGGATCTCCTCTTGCCATTATCGAGACGAGGCACAGCCGTAGTGGATCTCGATGTAAACCCCTCAGGTCCAAATCAGATCTTATCGGAGCCAAAATCTCATCCGCCAACGGCTGCCGGAGATCTCCAGGCCACCGGCAACCCGCTGCGCACTGCCGTTCGAGGAGGAGGGTGATGGACGCCGCTGCCCCCACGCGTTACCGCCGACCGAGGACAGCGCCGCCGCCACCGCCTCACCACAGGAGCTTCACCCCGCGGCGTCCTCAGCGATGGCGGAGGTAGTGGGAGGCGATGGAGGGGGAGGTCTAAGGACGGTGTGGATGGGGACTCCCCAGGGGTGGCGCGACGCCACCGCCTCCAGTTGTGTTTCTTGTGAAAGCACATATTTACTTTCACCACGAGAAATCTTAACATGTGTTTCCTAAAAAAAGTAATGTATAATCCATGACATGGGATCTAATATCGAAGTTCTCGACGTAATAAATTCAACGATGAAAATGGTTCAATATTTGGACACACTATTGAAAAGGTAAAACAATTTGAATAAATATTTTAAAAATATTCAGGCTGCGACAAGTGACGCACATGCAGTGAGCAAGTTGTCAGCATCTGAGAAGGGGAGTGATCTTTGAAAGGAATAATCCTTAACCAGTGATTTCACTATAAGCGAACATTTTCCTCTTAAAGAATGGCTATTCCAACAGTTAGGACCAGAAGTACCTCGTTTCTATGGATTTTACATGGGTTAGTGTTGAGTAAATAGGCAATCTTCCGACTAATTTAATCCATAGATAAATCACTAGCATGGTATTGACTGAGTTGACGACATACTGATTCTGATCTAAACATGCACGTACTACACAAACAGTAGACAGATCTACACATGATGCTAGTACCACAAGTACGGAAATAATCTGGAGTAGGATAAACGTGTTATACCCTCCAGTAGGCCAGGCGGCCACGGCGGCGATGGTGGCAGCAGCGGTATCCTCGGCTGCCTTCTTGTCGGATTCGATCTTCTCGGCGGCGACACGTTCGGCGTTGGTGGACATGGTGATGACGAGGGCGACGCGGACGTAAAGGAAGTAGACGAACTAAAGCGAGCAGTCGTGTAGTCGCTGCCCAAAAACCTATTCGTCCTCTCCCGTACAAGATCTGGAGAGGCGGGATTTCGGAGACCTGCTCTCCCGTCAGCCGTGTACGCGGTAGACGGGATGGGATCACCGAAGGCAACAGTAGTGGAAGGAACGACCAGGGAGCAGTGGAGGTGTGAAGTGTTGTGTGTATGGCTGAGCTGCAATGCCTCATATATATATAGCCAGTCGGGTAGGAGAATGGTCCAGCCATAAACTCGTTTAATAACACATCAATAAACTCGTTAATGGTCCAGCCATAAACTCGTTTAATTACACAGCAATAAACTCGTTAATGGTCCAGCCATAAACTTGTTTAATTACACAACAATAAAACTCGTTTAATTACAGACGTTTCATCTCCATAATAAAACGTACTTATTATGGATGTTTCCATTTCCGCAATGAATATGATGTCTCATATTCATTTTGTGTCTGTAGTGGACTCTCCAATTTTGACCGGCAAAACATTGCATCGGCACACAACTCCCTTGACAGCATGGGCCCTTAGGGATTTTTTGAAATTGTTAAATGGGCCTATAACCCAACTAATATTCAGCAATCCCCCACCAGATCTCGAAGGCCCATGGTGTTGTCCTCTGTTCCAAACTCTGTTTCGATATACCAGTATTTTCAGTGGAGACCTATTAAGGTTAAACATCCACCTAGAACAAATAGCTACACTCCTCCACAACTGAACAATTGACTAGACCTTGAATTGTCAATTTGGTGTGAAGGGGTTTCACCAAGTGTCTTACCAGTACTATGCTACCGAAGGTTGACCCCTCGGGTGGAGCATATTGGTCACTCATGGCATGTTCATGAACTTAATATAGATCACCCTAATCTCATAGACTGTGACTAGCAGTCAGGCTCATATAGGTGTGTTCTGATGTCTACTATGCAACCTTATTCTTGTAGACGTTGTTGGGCCTCCAAGTGCAGAGGTTTGTAGGACAGTAGCAAATTTCCCTCAAGTGGATGACCTAATATTTATCAATCCATGGGAGGCGTAGGATGAAGATGGTGATACAAGTGCAATATGGATGGTAGATATAGGTTTTTGTAATAAGAAAATATAAAAACAGTAAGGTAACTAATGATAAAGTGAGCGTAAACGGTATTGCAATGCTAGGAAACAAGGCCTAGGGTTCATACTTTCACTAGTGTAAGTTCTCTCAACAAAGATAACATAATTAGATCATATAACAATCCCTCAACATGCAACAAAGAGTCACTCCAAAGTCACTAATAGCGGAGACCAAGTAAAGAGATTATTGTAGGGTACGAAACCACCTCAAAGTTATTCTTTCTGATCGATCTATTCAAGAGTCCGTAGTAATATAACACGAAGCTATTCTTTCCGTTCGACCTATCCTAGAGTTCGTACTAGAATAACACCTTAAGACACACATCAAGCAAAACCCTAATGTCACCTAGATACTCCATTGTCACCTCAAGTATTCATGGGCATGATTATGCGATATGCATCACACAATCTCAGATTCATCTATTCAACCAACACAAAGAACTTCAAAGAGTGCCCCAAAATTTCTATCTGAGAGTCAAGACGAAAACGTGTGCCAACCCCTATGCATAGATTCCCAAGGTCACGGAACCCGCGAGTTGATCACCAAAACATACATCAAGTGAATCAATAGAATACCCCATTGTCACCACGGGCATCCCACGCAAGACATACAGCAAGTGTTCTCAAATCCTTAAAGAATCAATCTGATAAGATAACTTCAAAGGGAAAACTCCATCCATTACAAGATAGTAGAGGGGGAGAAACATCATAAGATCCAACTATAATAGCAAAGTTCACGATACATCAAGATCGTGCCATCTCAAGAACATGAGAGAGAGAGAGAAAGAGAGAGATCAAACACATAGCTACTGGTACATACCCTCAGCCCCGAGGGTGAACTACTCCCTCCTCATCATGGAGAGCGCCAGGATGATGAAGATGGCCACCGGAGAGGGATTCCCCCCTTTGGCAGGGTGTCAGAATGGGTCTAGATTGGTTTTCGGTGGCTACAGAGGCTTGCGGCAGCAGAACTCCCGATCTAGGTTATGTTCTGGAAGTTTGGGTATATATAAGAGGTGTTGGAGTCGGGAACAAGTCAGGGGGGTCCCCGAGGCGGCCAAGAGATAGGGGGGCGCATCCAGGGGGTACGTGTGACACCCCGAGACCGATGCGCCAGGTGTCATCCAGTTATTCGTCGTCGTTGCCATGTCATCTGCTTGCGTGTTGCATCTTTGCCATGTCATCATGTGCATTGCGTCATCATATTTTCAAAACTTGCATTCGTCCGAGTCCGCCTGTCCTTTCTACTGTCCGTTCTAAGCCGAGACACACTTGCACGCGCCCGCGGTACCTCCGAGTATTTATTTTATAAGTGGCCGGAAAATGTTCTCGGAATGGGATGAAACTTGGCGTGTGGTCTTATTATAGCATAGGTAGACCGCCTGTCAAGTTTCATCGCGTTCGGAGTTCGTTTGATAGCCCAACGGTTAACCGTGTTAACCGTCGAAAGCCTTTTCTCTTTTGGCCCAGCACCCCTTCACAACAGCCCGCTAGCCCATTCTAACCCCCTCCATGCTCTCGGTCGTTGGATCGTGATTGCGTGGCCAAAAACCACTCCTCACTTGGACACTCCTAGCTCCCTCTACCTATATATATGTCCCTCCCCCCGAAATTCGCGGATGAAACCCTAGTCTCCCTCTTCCTCGCGCCGTCGGACATGTATATCCGCGCCGGACATGTCCAGTCGGCCTTGTCGCTTCGACCAATCAGAGCAGGCCACCTCACCCGCGCTGCCTCCCACCACCACTCACGTGCCGCCACATCACCACCACCGGCGCCCCACTTCGCCGAGGCCCTGAGGGCCCAGATCGGGCCCGGTCGCTGCCACCGTAGGCCCGCGCCCCGAGATGACCGTTCCCTCCGCACGCCCGTCGCCCCATCGCCTCGCTCCTCCGCGGCCGCTCCAGCTCCGCCGCCTCAGCTTCACCTCCGGCGACCGGACCTCACCGAAGTGCCGGCAGGAACCCTCATCGACGCCGTCTTAAGCCCCGTCGCGCCAGCCCTCGCGTCGTCGGGAAGGGAAACCCCGGGCCTGAGCCGGCAAGATCCAGTGCCCCGGCGCCTCTACGGCCGATCTCCCGCCGTCCTTCACCAGTCCACTGGGGTGCCGCCGTCGTCCTCGCTTCACCAGGGATGGGCCGACCGCTCCCCTCCTCGGCTCCGGCGTTGACCGCATCGGTCGACTGCGTGGGCCTGCTCGCCCCGCCAGCCCGGTCCAGCCGCCAGGCCACGTGGGCCTCGCTCCGGCCCACAAGCCGCGGCCCACCTAGTGCTCCGGCCCGACCTGCCGGGCCTACTCCGCTCCTGGGCCGAGCCCACTCTGGTGAGAAACACCCAGTCCCGCCCGAGTGTCTAGTAGCTATCCTACGCCCGTTCGAAAATTGTGTGATTTTAGCTAAGTCCCTAGAATCTGTTGTTATGTGTGCAAGTTTGAGATGCCTTAACTTTTTGCATGATTGTCCAAATTGAGTGTATAGTATGTCAAAATGTTCGTTGTGACATGCTCTTCATTGTGTTCCACAGTGGCATGCTTGTTTGAGTTCATCTTGGTGCCCTAATCATCGTTGCAAGAGTGCTATATGTTTAAAACTGCTGATAACTGTAATTTTGTTGCATGCTTGTGGTGATGATAACTTTGTGCATGTTGGTCCAAATGGAGTGTGTGATATGTCAAAATGTTCATTGTCAAGTGCTCTACATGTTGGTTGCTGTAGCATTCATGTTAGGTGTCATTTTGCCATGTTAATCTCTGTTGCAAAAGTGCATGTGGTTGTTAAGTGTTGAAACTTGTTATGAGATGCTGATTTGACTTGTTCATAGCTATTGATGTGTTTGCCTTTCATGCCACATCTCAATATGTTTTAGAAGCACAATCATGCCATCTTTGCTGTGGTGCAATCCACTTTTCGTGATATGCCTTGAGGTGTTTGCAACAAGCTTGTACAATATCCTACTCGCTGATGTTGTTTTCTAGGACTTGTTAAAAACTGCTAAGTCTGAAACTGTTAAACCTGATGCCATGTTTGCTTGATGCCCCACTCAGATCCTTGCATGTTTTAGTATGTCCAATGATCATGTCTTGTTTTCCATGTTATGCTCTATCCATCCATGCTCTTATTTGCACATATGGCCTGCTGTAGCTTATTTATTTCTTGCTCTCAAGTTGCTATAAATGTACCTGTCAGACTGTTATCAACATGATCAATTTGGTGAAGCTTGTAGTTATTGATCCATGCCTCCTATGGAGTTGTTCCAATGGAGTTGTTTGATGCATGCTATGTCTATTAATTGTCCATGATCTTTATATACTTAGTAGAGTTGATATGCTTGTTGTTTTGTGCCTCCGAAGGCAGCATCGTGATGATGATTTTGCCTTCCCAGATTTTGACTAAGTCTGGATAAACTTATTGCATCTTGCCATGCTTGTTTAATTGTGTTCCAGCAAGTTTTTGGGTGTGCTCTAAGTTCATGCTTGTTAAGTATCATGTCTATTTCACATCCATGCCTTTTATTATCATGTTTGGGTGCTGTAGCATATATATACCTTGCTCCAAAGTTGCTATGTTGCTGTTTTGGACAGCTTGTTGTTATATCTTGTTTCATGTGTATGTGTTGAACCGTTGCTCCGTTCGTGCTATATATGAAACTTGTGTGTTTTCGTGTGTAGAAGCATAATATCATGTTGTTTTCATGCTTGGAGTGTGTTTGCTTGTTGTTTGGATGCATCTTGCATATTTGCCATGCTTGTCTTGTTTTGCTCATATCTTCTAGGCCGTAGCTCCGAATTTAATAAACTTTATATGAAACTTGACTAGAATTTCAAGTAGATCATCATGGTGCATGTTAACTTGCTGTTTAACCACTTTAACTTAAGGTTTGTTCAGATCTGGACCAATTTCGAAATGTGCATATGAGGACTTACCGGAATGGATATATGTTGATTCCGGCCTCATTTAAACTTGTTGGTTTGTGTTGTTCTTGTGTGCTTCATCCCTTGCCATGTATTGCGTCATATAGACTTGTCTCGCATCATACTTGGATGAGCATCTTGTCATATTCTTGAGTGGTGTGTTTACCTTGTTGTGTGCTTTCTTCTCGCTAGTTCTTTTCCGTTGCGATCGTGAGGATTGGTTCGACTACACTTGGTTCGTCTTCGTGGATTCTTCTTCTTCGTCTACTTCATGGACTCACTCTTCTTCCTTGCGGGATCTCAGGCAAGATGACCATCCCCTTGGATACCTTTACTATCATTGCCATGCTAGTCGTCTCGATGCTATCATTATATGTCGCGCTACCCATCAATTATTGTCAGCCCCTCTCCTTGTTGCCATGAAACCTCTAACCTTTGACACCTTCCCATCAAACCGTTGTTTGGCTATGTTACCCACTTGCTCAGCCCCTCTTATAGCGTTGCTAGTTGCAGGTGAAGATGAAGATTGCTCCATGTTGGAACTTGATGTTTTGGGAATATCACAATATATCTTATATATATTAACACACCTATATACTTGGCAATGGGTGGAAGGCTTGGCCTTTTGCTCGGTGTTTTGTTCCACTCTTTCCATCTTAGGAGCCGATAAACTGGCGTTATGTTCCTTGATTTTGCATTCCTAACATGGTTGGGTATATGGGGACCCCTTGACAATTCGTCTTTGAATAAAACTCCTCCAGCAAGACCCAACATTGGTTTTATTTGCAACATAATAAAAACTTAATTAATTAATTAATTGCATAGGGAGTTAGCGCTACCCGAGGATTCTTCTACATATAGGGGGGCCAGTGCTGATGGTGTTGGTCCCAAACTAGAGCCACTTGCGGTGCCACCCAGTTATCTGGGGTCTTCGGTTGTTGTACGTAGTGCTCATCCGGACGTGGCCTGAGACGAGATACGCGCGGCTACTATCAGGGTGTCGGCACGCCGGGAGGTATTGCTGGACTTGTTTTACCATTGTCAAAATGTCTTGTGCACCGGGATTCCGAGCCTGATCGGATTGTCCCTAAGATAAGGGGTAATATTATTATTATCTCTGCTGATCGTGAGAGCTTGTGATGGGCTAAGTTGGGACACCCCTGCAGGGTTATGATCTTTCGAAAGCCGTGCCCGCGGTTATGTGGCAGATTGGAATTTGTTAATGTCCGGTTATAGAAAACTTGATAGAGGATCCGAAGTAAAACACACAACTGCGTGAGTAACCGTGACCGTCTCTTTCACTTTGAGAAGAGAACACAGTGGGGTTATGTTTGACTTGTAGGTAGTTCAGGATCTTTAGCGATCATTACTAGTTTGCGACCGTTTGCGTAGATGCCCATCTTATTCTTGTACTCGTAAGTTAGCCACCATATTATGCTTAGCCATTGCTGCAACCTTCAGCACTTATCCTTTCCACACCCATTGAGCTTTGCTAGTCTTGATACCCATGGTTATGGGATTGCTGAGTCCTCGTGGCTCACAGATACTACAACAACAGTTGCAGGTGCAGGTTTCCGATGACTTGACGTGAGAGCGATGTCACCTTTTGTTGGAGTTCTTTCTTCTTCTTCGTCAGTCTTGGGTTAGGTTCCTGGTCGGTAGCCTGGGATAGCAGATGGATGTCGTTGTGTTTTTCATGTTTGCATCCGTAGTCGGATGCCTTGTATTGATGTTGTTTTATTCATGTGACTTGTATGAATTGTTGTATCCCCCATGTATTATGTAATGGTACGATGTAATGATATCCATCTTGCTAAGCGCTCGAAATGCGGTTGTGCCCCAATCACGAGTGTGTCACGTGATCGGGATAGAATCGCATCTTGGGCCTGACAGTAGGGCGCGCCCCCACCCTCGTGGTGGCCTCGGGACTCTTTTGGTCCATCTCCGGTACTCTGTGGGCTTCTTCTGGTCCAAAAACAACCTCCGTGCAATTTCAGGTCAATTGGACTCCGTTTGGTACTCCTTTTCTGCGATACTCAAAAACAAGGAAAAAACCGAAACTGGCATTGGGCTCTGGGTTAATAGGTAAGTCCCAAAAATCATATAAAAGTGTATAGTAAATCCCATTAAACATCCAAAACAAATAATATAGTAGCATGGAACAATCAAAAATTATAGATACATTGGAGACGTATCAAGCATCCCCAAGCTTAATTCCTGCTCGTCCTTGAGTAGGTAAATGATAAAAAACAGATTTTTTGATGTGGAATGCTACCTAACATATTTATCAATGTAATATTCTTTATTGTGGCATGAATGTTCAGATCCGAAAGATTCAAGACAAAAGTTTAATATTGACATAAGAATAATAATACTTCAAGCATACTATCAAAGCAATTATGTCTTCTCAAAATAACATGGACAAGGAAAGTTCATCCCTACAAAATCATATAGTTTGGCTATGCTCCATCTTCGTCACACAAAATATTCAAATCATGCACAACCCCGGTTTCATCCAAGCAATTGTTTCATACTTTAATTTTTCCAAACTTTTTCAACTTCCACGCAATACATGAGCGTGAGCCATGGATATAGCACTCTAGGTGGAATAGAGTGGTGGTTGTGGAGAAGACAAAAAGGAGGAAGATGGTCTCACATCAACTAGGCTTATCAATGGGCTATGGAGATGCCCATCAATAGATGTCGATGTGAGTGAGTAGGGATTGCCATGCAACGGATGCACTAGAGCTATAAATGTATGAAAGCTCAACAAAAGAAACTAAGTGGGTGTGCTTCCAACTTGCTTGCTCACGAAGACCAATGGCATTTGAGGAAGCCCATCATTGGAATATACAAGCCAAGTTCTATAATGAAAATTCCCACTAGTATATAAAAGTGACAAAACAAGAGACTCTCTATCATGAAGATCAGGGTGCTACTTTGAAGCACAAGTGTGGAAAACAGATAGTAGCATTGTCCCCCCTTTTTTGGGCCTTCCTTATTTTTTTGGCCTTTCTTTTTTTCTTTTTTTTTCTTTCTCTTTTTTTGGGACAATGCTCTAATAATGATGATCATCACACTTTTATTTACTTAGAACTCATGAATTACAACTCGATACTTAGAACAAGATATGACTCTATATGAATGCCTCCGGCGGTGTACCGGGATGTGCAATGAATCAAGAGTGACATGTATGAAAGAATTATGAATGGTGGCCTTGCCACAAGTACCATGTCAACTACATGATCATGCAAGGCATTATGACAATGATGAAACGTGTCATATATAAACGGAACGATGGAAAGTTGCATGGCAATATATCTCGGAATGGCTATGGAAATGCCATAATAGGTAGGTATGGTGGCTGTTTTGAGGAAGATATATGGTGGATTTATGGTACCGACGAAAGTTGCGCGGTACTAGAGAGGCTAGCAATGGTGGAAGGGTGAGAGTGCGTATAATCCATGGGCTCAAGATTAGTCATAAAGAACTCACATACTTATTGCAAAAATCTAAAATTCATCAAAACAAAGTACTACACGCATGCTCCTATGGGAAGGGTTGGTAGGAGTTAACCATCACGAGATCCCGACCTCCACACAAAGGATGACAATGAAAGAAATACCTCATGCTTCAAATTTCTCACACAACGGTTACCATACGTGCATGTTATGGGACTTGCAAATCTCAACACAAGTATTTCTCAAATTCACAACTACTCTACTAGCACGACTCTAATATCACCATCCACATATCTCAAAACGAACATCAAGTATCAAACTTCTCATAATATTCAATGCACTTTATATGAACGTTTTTATTATATCCCTCCTGGATGCCCATCATATTAGGACTAGTTTCATAACCTAAGAAAATTACCATGATGTTCTAAAAGACTCTCAAAATAATATAAGTGAAGCATGAGAGTTCATCTATTTCTTCAAAATAAAACCATTGTCGTGCTCTAAAAAGATATAAGTGAAGCACTAGAGCAAACGACAAACTACTCCTAAAGATATAAGTGAATATCATTGAATAGTTGAATAATTATGTAACTATGTGAAGACTCTCTAACATTTAAGAATTTCAGATCTTGGGATATTATTCAAACAACAAGCTAAACAAAATAAAAGAAAATGACGCTCCAAGCAAAACACATATCATGCGGTGAATGAAAATATAGCTCCAAGTAAGGTTACCGATGAACGAAGACGAAAGAGGGGATGCCTTCTGGGGTATCCCCAAGCTTAGGCTCTTGGTTGTCATTGAATATTACCTTGGGGTGCCTTGGGAATCCCCAAGCTTAGGCTCCTGCCACTCCTTATTCCCTAGTCCATCGAATCTTTACCCAAAACTTGAAAACTTCACAACACAAAACTCAACAGAAAACTCGTAAGCTCTGTTAGTATACGAAAATAAAACCACCACTTAGGTACTGTTGTGAACTCATTCTAAATTCATATCGGTGTAATATTTACTGTATTCCAACTTCTCTATGGTTCATACCCTCCGATACTACTCATAGATTCATTAAAATAAGCAAGCAACACAAGAAAACAGAATCTTTCTTAAACAGGGTACTCTAAAGATGGGAATTGATGTAAAACCTCTGCATCTCTAAAAATTCTGAAAAATTAGGAAAACGTGGGCAATTTGTAGTTTAGAGTTCTGTAAAAAATTCAAGAATTTATCACGTTCTAGTAATCAGAAATAATTCAAACACTGGGCGCAAAAGTTTCTGTTTTTCAGCAAAACCAATCTACTATCTTCCAAATCATCCCAAAGGTCTTACTTGGCACTTTATTGAAACAAAAGCTATAAAACATGATTAATACAGTAGCTTAATCATGTGAAGACACAAAAACAGTAGGGGTAAATATTGGGTTGTCTCCCAACAAGCGCTTTTTCTTTAATGCCTTTTAGCTAGGCATAATGATTTCAATGATGCTCGCATAAAAGATAAGAATTAAAACATAAAGAGAGCATCATGAAGAATATGACTAGCACATTTAAGTCTAACCCACTTCCTATGCATAGGGATTTTGTGAGCAAACAACTTATGGGAACGATAATTAACTAGCATAGAAGGGAAAACGAGCATAACTTCAAGATTTTAAGCACATAGAGAGGAAGCTTGATATTATTGCAACTCCTACAAGCATATATTCCTCCCTCATAATAATTTTCAGTAGCATCATGAATAAATTGAACAATATAACAAGCACATAAAGCATTCTTTTCATGATCTACTTGCATAGAAATTTTACTACTCTCCACATAAGCAAATTTATTCTCATCAATAGTAGTGGGACCAAACTCAACAAAATAACTATCATGTGAAGCATAATCCAATTGAAAATTAAAATCATGATGACAAGTTTCATGGTTATCTTTATTCTTTATAGCATACGTGTCATCACAATAATCATCATAAATAGGAGGCCTGCTTTCATCATAATAAATTTGCTCATCAAAACTTTGGGGACTAAACATATCATCTTCATCAAACATAGCATCCCCAAGCTTGTGGCTTTGCATATCATTAGCGTCATGGGTATTCAAAGAATTCATACTAACAACATTGCAATCATGCTCATCATTCACATATTTTATGCCAAGCATTCTATTTAATTCTTCTTCTAGTACTTGAGCACAATTTTCCTTCCCATCATTTTCACGAAAGATATTAAAAAAATGAAGCATATGAGGCAACCTCAATTCCATTTTTTGCAGTTTTCTTTTATAAACAAAACTAGTGATAAAACAAGAAACTAAAAGATTCGATTGCAAGATCTAAAGATATACCTTCAAGCACTCACCTCCACAGCAACGGCGCCAGAAAAGAGCTTCGTTGACGAGATGTGAGTGCCGCTTACCTAGCCTCCTCGGCAACGGCGGCAGAAATTGCTTGATGTCTACTACGCAACCTTCTTCTTGTAGACGTTGTTGGGCCTCCAAGTGCAGAGGTTTGTAGTACAGTAGCAAATTTCCCTCAAGTGGATGACTTAAGGTTTATCAATCCGTGGGAGGCGTAGGATGAAGATGGTCTCTCTCAAACAACCCCGCATCCAAATAACAAAGAGTCTCTTGTGTCCCCAACATACCCAATACAATGGTAAATTGTATAGGTGCACTAGTTCGGTGAAGAGATGGTGATACAAGTGCAATATGGATGGTAGATATAGGTTTTTGTAACAAGAAAATGTAAAAACAGCAAGGTAACTAATGATAAAAGTGAGAGTAAACGGTATTGCAATGCTAGGAAACAAGGCCTAGGGTTCATACTTTCACTAGTGTAAGTTCTCTCAATAAGGATAACATAATTAGATCATATAACAATCGCTCAACATGCAACAAAGAGTCACTCCAAAGTCACTAATAGCGGAGAACAAACAAAGAGATTATTGTAGGGTACGAAACCACCTCAAAGTTATTCTTTCTGATCGATCTATTCAAGAGTTTGTAGTAAAATAACACGAAGCTATTCTTTCCATTCGATCTATCCTAGAGTCCGTACTAGAATAACACCTTAAGACACACATCAACCAAAACCCTAATGTCACCTAGGTACTCCATTATCACCTCAAGTATCCGTGGGCATGATTATACGATATGCATCACACAATCTCAGATTCATCTATTCAACCAACACAAAGAACTTCAAAGAGTGCCCCAAAGTTTCTATCAGAGAGTCAAGACGAAAACGTGTGCCAACCCCTATGCATAGATTCCCAAGGTCACGGAACCCGCGAGTTGATCACCAAAACATACATCAAGTGAATCAATAGAATACCCCATTGTCACCATGGGTATCCCACGCAAGATATACATCAAGTGTTCTCAAATCCTTAAAGACTCAATCCGATAAGATAACTTCAAAGGGAAAACTCAATCCATTACAAGAGAGTAGAGGGGGAGAAACATCATAAGATCCAACTATAATAGCAAAGCTCGCGATACATCAGGATCGTGCCATCTCAAGAACACGAGACAGAGAGAGAGAGAGATCAAACACATAGCTACTGGTACATACCCTCAGCCCCGAGGGTGAACTACTCCCTCCTCGTCATGGAGAGCGCCGGGATGATGAAGATGGCCACCGGAGACGGATTCACCCCTCCGGAAGGGTGCCGGAACGGGTCTAGATTGGTAATTGGTGGCTACAGAGGCTTGCGACGGTGGAACTCCCGATCTTGGTTATGTTCTGGAAGTTTGGGTATATATAAGAGGTGTTGGACTAGAGAACAAGTCAGGGGGTCCCTGAGGTGGCCACAAGATAGGGGCGCGCCCAGGGGGGTAGGGCGCGCCACCCACCCTCGTGGTGTCCTCGGGACTCTTCTGGTCTATCTCCGGTACTCCGTGGGCTTCTTCTGGTCCAAAACAACCTCTATGCAATTTCAGGTCAATTGGACTCCATTTGGTATTCCTTTTCTGCGATACTCAAAAACAAGGAAAAAACAGAAACTGGCACTGGGCTCTGGGTTAATAGGTTCGTCCCAAAAATCATATAAAAGTGTATATTAAAGCCCATTAAACATCCAAAACAGATACTATAGTAGCCTGGAACAATAAAAAATTATAGATACATTGGAGACATATCATGTTCCTCCAAAGATCGATCTGTAGGATAACATCTTGCTTTTATAAGCCTTGGAACACATTATGGCAAAAGTCAACCTGCCATACAGTTACCGAGAGTTGTGCATCTCCAACGGAGTGGGTTAGTTAAAATACTCTCCTCAGTTAACCACTAGCTTGTTTTCCCAGGTCCTACTTCACGGGATCTTCGATCACATAGGTTGGGTTACCACCATGGCAAGTTATTAGGGTCTCATACCCATCTCCCTCAATGCATTATCTGTCACAACACGCGATAGTCCTTTTGTAAAGGGATCTACCAGATTCTTAGCTGTTTGGACATACTCACTCCAGAGATTCTTAGTTTTCTGACAGCTTTTAGTCTCATTCTTATATGTTTGTTGGACTTCATGTTGTCCTTTGAACTCTTCACCTTAGTGATGACACTTTGATTGTCACGGTTCATAAGGATAGCCGGAACCGGTTTATCAACCAATGGCAAGTCCATCAAAAGATTGTTTGCTGTTAATTTTGCTTCCATTGTCTATCTCGTTAAGATTGTTTGCTTGCAAGAATTCCAGGAAACAGCGCCACCTCCAAGAGTAAACATATACCCATTTGTGGCCTTCATCTCATCAGCATCAGAGATCCAATTCGCGCCACTGTATCCTTCAAGTACAGATGGGTATCCGGTATAGTGAAGTCCATAGTTCATAGTACCCTTCAGATAGCACATAACTCTTTCAACAACACGTCAATGTACATCACTCGGTTTTGAAACAAACCGACTCAGTTTGCTCGCAGCAAAAGCAATGTCAGGCCTCGTAGCACTCGCTAGGTACATAAGTGAACCAATGATTTGAGAGTATCTCAATTGATCTATAGCCGTGCCTTTGGACTTTCGAATCAACACGCTAGTCTCATATGGTGTTCGAGATGGTGTGCAATCCGAGTATCCAAAACGACTCAACACCTTCTCAACATAATGGGATTGTAGAAGTGTAATCCCACCCTCATTATCTCTCAGTAGCTTGATGTTCAAGATAACATCAGCCACACCAAGGTCTTTCATCTCAAAGTTCTGAGATAGAAACAACTTGACCTCCTCAATGACTTTGAGGTTGGTTCCGAATATCAGTATGTCATCAACATACAAGCGCAGTATAACTCCTTCGCCCCCACCATGGTGATAGTATACACATTTGTTAGTGCTACTTCTCAAGCTTGCGTTGTATTCCCTCGAAGAGGAAAGGGTGATGCAGCATAGTTGCGTAAGTATTCTCCTCAGTTTTTGAGAACCAAGGTAAAAATCTAGTAGGAGACCACGCGCCCTCGCACCTGCACAAACAAATAAGAACTTCGTAGCCAACGCGGTAAGGGGTTGTCAATCCCTTTACGGTCACTTACGAAAGTGTGATCTGATAGATAGGATAGTATACTATTTTTTGGTATTTTTGGTATAAGAATAGAAAGTAAATAAAGAAAATAAGCAACGGCGACAAAAATTGGCTAGTTGACGGGAAAGTAATATGATAAAGATAGACCCGGGGGCCATAGGTTTCACTAGTGGCTTCTCTCATGATAGCAAAATTCTACGGTGGGTAAACAAATTACTGTCGAGCAATTGATAGAAAAGTGCATAGTTATGAGAATATCTAGGCATGATCATTATATATAGGCATCACGTCCGTGACAAGTAGACCGAAATGATTCTGCATCTACTACTATTACTCCACACATCGACCGCTATCCAGCATGCACCTAGAGTATTAAGTTCATAAGAACAGAGTAGTGCTTTAAGCAAGATGACATGATGTAGAGGGATAAACTCAAGCAATATGATATAAACCCCATCTTTTTATCCTCGATGGCAACAATACAATATGTGCCTTGCTGCCCCTGCTGTCACTGGGAAATGACACCGCAAGATTGAACCCAAAGCCAAGCACTTCTCCTATTGCAAGAACTATAGATCTGGTAGGCCAAACCAAACCGATAATTCAAAGAGACTTGCAAGGATATTATAACATACATAAAAGATTTTAGAAAAGAATCAAATATTGTTCATAGATAATCTTGATCATAAACCCACAATTCATCGGATCTCGAGAAACACACCGCAAAAAGATTACATCGAATAGATCTCCTCGAAGATCGAGGAGAACTTTGTATTGAGATCCAAAAAGAGAAAAGAAGCCATCTAGCTAATAACTATGGACCCAAAGGTCTGAGGTAAACTACTCACAACTCATTGGTGAGGCTATGGTGTTGATGTAGAAGCACTCCGTGATGGATCCCCCCTCCGGCGGAGCTCCGGAACAGGCCAAGATGGGATATCACGGGAACAGAAGGTTGCGGCGGTGGAATTAGGGTTTTCTCTATTGACTCGATGTTTTTACGGTACGTGGATATATATAATAGGAAGGAGGGCATCGGGGGAGTCAGAGGGGGCCCACGAGGGTGGGGGCGCGCCTGCCCCCCTGGGCGCGCCCTGGACCCTCGTGGCCGCCTCTCTTGTTCCCTCGCGTGTACTCCAAGTCTTCTCGGTAGATACAGTTCGAAAAATAACTCTCTCGAAGGTTTCATTCCGTTTGGACTCCGTTTGATAATCCTTTTCTACGAAACACTGAAATAGGCAAAAAAACAGCAATTTGCACTGGGCCTTGGGTTAGTAGGTTAGTCCCAAAAATAATATAAAAGTGTATAATAAAGCCCATTAAACATCGAAAACATAATATATAATAGCATGGAACAATAAAAAATTATAGATACGTTGGAGACGTATCAAGCATCCCCAAGCTTAATTCCTGCTCGTCCTCGAGTAGGTAAATGATAAAAACAGAATTTTTGATGTGGAATGCTAACTAACATAATTCTCAATGTAATTTCTCTTTGTTGTGGCATGAATGTTCAGATCCGAAAGATTCAAGATAAAAGTCTATGTTCACATAAGAATAATAATACTTCAAGCATACTAACAAAGCAATCACGTCTTCTTAAAATAACATGGCCAAAGAAAGTTCATCCCTACAAAATCATATAGTTAGGCTATGCTCCATCTTCGTCACACAAAATATTCCAATCATGCACAACCCCGGTTTCAGCCAAGCAATTGTTTCATACTCAATTTTTTAAAACTCTTTCAACTTTCACGCAATATATGAGAGTGAGCCATGGACATAGCACTATGTGGAATAGAGTGGTGGTTGTGGAGAAGACAAAAGAGGAAGATGGTCTGACATCAACTAGGCGTATCAATGGGCTATGGAGATGCCCATCAATAGATATCAATGTGAGTGAGTAGGGATTGCCATGCAACGGATGCACTAGAGCTATAAATGTATGAAACCTCAACAAAAGAAACTAAGTGGGTGTGCAACCAACTTGCTTGCTCACGAAGACCTAGGGCATTTGAGGAAGCCCATCATTGGAATATACAAGCCAAGTTCTATAATGAAAATTCCCACTAGTATATGAAAGTGACTAAACAAGAGACTCTGTATCATGAAGATCATGGTGCTACTTTGAAGCACACATGTGGAAAAAGATAGTAGCATTGTCCCTTTTTTTCTTCTTCTTTTCTTTTTCCTTCATTTTTCTTTTTCTTTTCTTTTTTTTTGGCCTTTTTTTCTTTGGCCTTTCCTTCCTTTTTTTCTTTCTTTTTCTTTGGGACAATGCTCTAATAATGATGATCGTCACACTTATATTGATTTACAACTCGATACTAGAACAAAGTATGACTCTATATGAATGCCTCCGGCGGTGTACTCGGATGTGCAATGAATCAAGAGTGACATGTATGAAAAATTATGCATGGTGCCTTTTCCACAAATACGATGTCAACTACATGATCATGCATGGAAATATGACGATGATGAAGCATGTCATAGCAAACGAAACGGTGGAAAGTTGCATGGCAATATATCTCGGAATGGCTATGGAAATGCCATGATAGGTAGGTATGGTGGCTGTTTTGAGGAAGGTATATGGTGGGTGTATGGCACCGGCAAAAGTTGCGCGGTACAAGAGAGGCTAGCAATGGTGGAAGGGTGAGAGTGCGTATAATCCATGGACTCAACATCAGTCATAAAGAACTCACATACTTATTGCAAAAATCTACAAGTCATCAAAACAAAGTACTACAAGCATGCTCCTAGGGGAAGGGTTGGTAGGAGTTAACCATTGCGCGATCCCGACCTCCACACAAAGGATGACACTCAATTAAATACCTCATGCTTCAAATTTGTCACACAACGGTTACCATACGTGCATGCTACGGGACTTGCAAACCTTAACACAAGTATTTCGCAAATTCACAACTACTCTACCAGCATGACTCTAATATCACCATCCTCATATCTCAAAACAATCATCAAGCATCAATCTTCTCATAATATTCAATGCACTTTATGTGAAAGTTTTTTTTTATATACCCACTTGGATGCCTATCATATTATGACTAGTTTTATAACCAAAGCACATTACCATGCTGTTCTAAGAGACTCTCAGAAGGATATAAGTGAAGCATGAGAGATCAACAATTTCTACAAAATAAAACCACCACCGTGCTCTAAAAGATATAAGTGAAGCACTAGAGCAAAACTATCTAGCTCAAAAGATATACGTGAAGCACATAGAGTATTCTAATATATTATAAATCATATTTATCTCTCTCAAAAGGTGTGTCCAGCAAGGATGATTGTGGCAAACTAAAAAGTAAAGACTCAAATCATACATGATGCTCCAAGCAAAACACATATCATGTGGTGAATAAAAATATAGTCCCGAGTATAGTTATCGATAGATGAAGACGAAAGAGGGGATGCCTTCCCGGGGAATCCCCAAGCTTAGGCTTTTGGTTGTCCTTGAATTTTACCTTGGGGTGCCTTGGGCATCCCCAAGGTTAGGCTCTTGCTACTCTTCGTTCCATAGTCCACCAAAGCCATACTCAAAACTTGAAAACTTCACAACACAAAACTTAGCCAAAAATCTCGTGAGCTCCGTTAGTATAAGAAAACAAACCACCACTCAAAGGTACTATAATGAACTCATTCTTTGTTTATATTGGTGTTAAACCTACTGTATTGCAACTTCTCCATGATTCATACCCCCCGATACTACTCATAGATTCATCAAAATAAGCAAGCAAAACATGAAAAACAGAATCTGCCAAAAACAGAACAGTCTGCAGTAATCTGTAACTTTCGAATACTTCTGTAACTCCAAAAAAAATTAAATAAATTGGTAAACGTGAGTAATTTGTCTATTAATCATCTGCAAAAAGAATCAAGTAAATAGCAGTCTCGAGTAAAATAAATTACAGCCAATCTCGTGAGCGCTAAAGTTTGTGTTTTTTATAGCATGATCATATAAACTTCACACAAGTCTTCCCAAAGGTTCTACTTGGCACAAACACTAATTAAAGTACAAAACCACATCTAAACAGAAGCTAGATGCAATATTTATTCCTAAACAGAAGCAAAAACAAAGAAAATAAAATTGGGTTGCCTCCCAACAAGCTCTTTCTTTATAGCCATTAAGATAGGCTTGAGAGTTCAATGATGCTCACATGAAACATAAGAACTGAAGCACAAAGAGAGCATCATATAGCATGTGAAAATCACATCTAAGTCTAACATACTTCCTATGCATATGCATTTTATAGAAAAACAAATTAGCAAGACAAGCAAGATCTAGCATATGCAAGGAAGAAGAAAGAAACAATAGCAATCTCAACATAACGAGAGGTAATTTAGTAACATGGAAATTTCCATAACCATATTTCCCTCTCTCATAATAATTGCATGTAGGATCCAATAATATAGCTATCAAAAAACATATTCTCAGCACGATCCACATGCATACGAAGTTGACACTCTTCCAAAATAGTGGGATCAACATTAACTAAAGTCATGACCTCTCCAAACACACTTTTATCAAAAATTTCGTAAGATTGAACATTCTCCAAATACGTGGGATCTAAAGTTGACACTCTTCCAAACCCACTTTCAATATTATTGCAAACCCTATTACCAATCTTATATTCATCATGGGGGTTAAATAAATTCTCAAAATCACAAGAAGAATCACCCCAATCATGAGCATTACAACAAGTCGTAGACATAGCAAAACTAGCATCCCCAAGCTTAGGGTTTTGTATATTATTAGCACAATTGACATCAATAGAATTTATAATAACATCATTGCAATCATGCTTTTCATTGAAGGAACTATCGTGAATCACTTCATAAATTTCTTCTTTCAACACTTCATCACAAATTTCAGATTCACGAATTTCAAGCAAAACCTCAAAAAGATAATCTAGTGCACTCAACTCACTAGCAATAGGTTCAACATAATTGGATCTTTTAAAAAGATTAGCAAGTGGATGAGGATCCATAATTTAGCAAGCGAACATGCAAGCTAATAGAGGGCACATAGAAACACAAGCAAACAGAAAGGCGAACGGAAAAGGGCGAATAAAACGGCAAGGGTGAAGTGGGGGAGAGGAAAACGAGAGGCAAATAATGTAATGGAAAGGATAAGGGTTTGTGATAGGTACTTGGTATATGACTTTTGCGTAGATCTCCCCGGCAACGGCGCCAGAAGTTCTTCTTTCTACTTCTCGAGCTTGCGTTGTATTCCCTCGAAGAGGAAAGGGTGATGCAGCACAGTAGCGTAAGTATTTCCCTCGGTTTTTGAGAACCAAGGTATCAATCCAGTAGGAGACCACGCGTGAGTCCGTCGCACCTGCACAAACAAATAAGAACTTTGCAGCCAACGCGATAAGGGGTTGTCAATCCCTTTACGGTCACTTACGAAAGTGAGATCTGATAGATAGGATAGTATAATATTTTTGGTATTTTTGGTATAAGAACAGAAAGTAAATAAAGCAAATAAGCAACGGCAACAGAAATTTGCTAGTTGATGGGAAAGTAATATGATAAATATAGACTCGGGGCTATAGGTTTCACTAGTGGCTTCTCTCATGATAGCATAATTCTACGGTGGGTGAACAAATTACCGTCGAGCAATTGATAGAAAAGCGCATGGTTATGAGAATATATGGGCATGATCATTATATATAGGCATCACGTCCATGACTAGTAGACCGAAACGATTCTACATCTACTACTATTACTCCACACATCGACCGCTATCCAACATGCATCTAGAGTATTAAGTTCATAAGAACAGAGTAATGCTTTAAGCAAGATGACATGATGTAGAGGGATAAACTCAAGCAATATGGTATAAATCCCATATTTTTATCCTCTATGGCAACAATACAATACATGCCTTGTTGCCCCTGCTGTCACTGGGAAAGGACATCGCAAGATTGAACCCAAAGCCAAGCACTTCTCCTATTGCAAGAACTATAGATTTAGTAGGCCAAACCAAACCAATAATTCGAAGAGACTTGCAAGGATATTATAATCATACATAAAAGATTTCAGAAAAGAATCAAATATTGTTCATATATAATCTTTATCATAAACCCAAAATTCATCGAATCTCGACAAACACACCGCAAAAAGATTACATCAAATAGATCTCCTCAAAGATCGAGGAGAACTTTGTATTGAGATCCAAAAAGAGAGAAGAAGCCATCTAGCTAATAACTGTGGACCCGAAGGTCTGAGGTAAACTACTCACAACTCATTGGTGAGGCTATGGTGTTGATGTAGAAGCACTCCGTGATGGATCCCCCCTCCGGCGGAGCTCCGGAACAGGCCCCAAGATGGGATCTCACGGGAACAGAAGGTTGCGGCGGTGGAATTAGAGTTTTCTCTGTTGCCTCGATGTTTTCAGGGTACGTGGATATATATATAGGAGGAAGGAGGGCATCATGGGAGCCAGAGGGAGCTCACGAGGGTGGGGGCGCGCCTGCCCCCCTGGACACGCCCTGGACCCTCGTGGCCGCCTCTCTTGTTCCCTCATGTGTATTCCAAGTTTTCTGGGTAGATACGGTTCCAAAAATAAATCTCCCGAAGGTTTCATTCCATTTGGACTCCGTTTTATATTCCTTTTCTGCGAAAGAGTGAAATAGGCAAAAAAAAAGCAAATTGCACTAGGCCTTGGGTTAGTAGGTTAGTCCCAAAAATAATACACAAGTGTATAACAAAGCCCATTAAACATCCAAAACAGAATATATAATAGCATGGAACAATAAAAAATTATAGATACGTTGGAGACGTATCAGTCAGCTTCATTAACAACAAAGCCAACATATGTCAGAGTTATATTAAA
This sequence comes from Secale cereale, assembly GCA_902687465.1. Taxonomy (NCBI): domain Eukaryota; kingdom Viridiplantae; phylum Streptophyta; class Magnoliopsida; order Poales; family Poaceae; genus Secale; species Secale cereale. The sequence goes on from LR738709.1 coordinate 412,298,003, forward strand.
CTTATCATTGCCATTGCTTAGGTGCTTGTTTCAGGCCATATAAAGATTTTATCAACCTACACACTTTTCCTTCCCGACCATCTATCACAAAGCCATCTGGCTGTTGCATGTAGATTTCCTTGTTTAGCTCTCCATTAAGAAAAGCCATCTTAACATCCATCTGGTAAACGAGAAGACCATGCGAGTCCGCCAACGAGAGTAATACTCGAATGGTGGTCAGTCTGGCCACGGGTGAATAAGTATCAAAGAAATATTCCTCTTCTTTTTGGTCATATCCCTTGGCCACAAGCCTAGCCTTGTACTTTTCAATTGTACCATCGGGCCTAAGCTTCTTTTTGAACACCCACTTACATCCCAATGGTTTGCAACCACAGGGACGCTCAGTGATCTCCCATGCCCCGTTAGCCATGATGGAATCCATCTCGCTACGGACTGCTTCCTTGCAGTAGTCAGCTTCTGGAGAGGCATACGCTTCTGAAATAGAAGTGGGAGTATCATCCACGAGGTACACGAAGAAATCATCACCAAAGGTCTTTGCAGTCCTTTTTCTCTTGCCCCTACCAAGGGTTTCCTTGTCATCCTCCTCAGGATTTTCATCATGTGTTTTTTCATAGTATTCCATAGGAATGGCAGGCTCAGGAGTCTCCTCGGATTCCTGTCTAGAAGTGCTCTGCATATCTCTCATAGGAAATATATCCTCGAAGAATGTAGCATCCTTAGACTCCATAATTGCACCGACCTTCTGGCCAGGTACCTCAGATTTCACTACTAGAAATCTATAGCCAACACTATTCTTATTGTAGCCCAAATTAACGTAGTCCACGATCTTCAGTCCAAGCTTGCGCTTTTTGGGGATCGGCACATTGACTTTCGCCAAACAGCCCCAAGTACGCAAGTACAAGAGTGTTGATCTCATTGTCATGTGTCAGAACTTTATTCAGGACATGACATGCCGTCAATATAGCCTCCCCACACCACGCCTTGGATAAACCTGATGTATCTAACATGGCGTTAACCAAATCAGTTAGAGTACGGTTTTTCCGCTCGGCAACCCCGTTTGACTGGGGTGAATAGGAAGGTGTCCTCTCATGAATAATGCCGTGTTCCTCACAAAAGGAATCAAACTCACTCGAGAAGTACTCTCCGCCACGATCTGACCGAACTCCTTTAATTTGCTTTTCAAGTTGCTTCTCAACTTCTGCCTTATAGATTTTAAAGTAGTGTAGAGCCTCATCTTTAGTATTTAACAGATACACATAGCAATATCTAGTGGAATCATCTATCAATGTCATGAAGTATTTCTTTCGACCTTTAGTCAACACATCATTCATCTCACAAAGATAAGAATGTATGAGTTCTAATGGTGCCAAGTGTCTCTCCTTCGCGGCCTTGTGAGGCTTGCGAGGTTGCTTAGCTTGCACACATGAAAGGCACTTAGAACCTTTGGCTAAAGTAAAACTCGGGATTAAATCCAACTTAGCTAGCCGCGTCATAACATGTCACGCCCAAGATGCGATTCTATCCCGATCACGTGATGACCTCGTGATTGGGGCACAACCGCATTTCGGGCGCTTAGCAAGATGGATATCATTACATCGTACCATTACATACATAGATGGGGATACATACAAGTCATACAACTCCACATGAATACAACACATTATACACAGGACATCCGACTATGGATGAAAACATGAAAATCACAACGACATCCATCTGCTATCCCAGGCTGCCGACCAGGAACCTATCCCAAGATCGACGAAGAAGAAGAAGAAAGAACTCCAACACAAGTAAACATCGCACTCATGTCAAGTCATCGGAAACCTGCACCTGCAACTATTGTTGTAGTATCTGTGAGTCACGAGGACTCAGCAATCCCATAACCATGGGTATCAAGACTAGCAAAGCTTAAAGGGGTATGGAGAGGTTAAGTGGTGAGGTTGCAGCGCGGAGAAGCATATGTATGGTGGCTAACTTACGAGCACCAGAATAAAATGAGCATCTACGCAAACGGTCGCAAACTAGTAATGATCGCTAAGAGATCCTGAACTACCTACGAGTCAAACAAGAACCCACAGTGTTCTCTTCTCAAAATGAAAAGAGACGGTCACGGTTACTCACGCGGTTGTGTATTTTATTTCGGATCCTCTATCAAGTTTTCTACAGCCAGATATTAACAAATTCCAATCTGCCACATAACCGCGGGCACGGCTTTTGAAAGATCATAACCCTGCAGGGGTGTCCCAACTTAGCCCATCACAAGCTCTCACGATAAGTAGAGGTAAATAACCCTTATCTTAGGGACAACCCGATCAGACTCGGAATCCTGGTGCACAAGACATTTCGACAATGGTAAAACAAGTCCAACAAGACCTCCCAGCGTGCCGACACCCTGACAGTAGCCGCGTGTATCTCGTCTCAGGCCATGTCCTGATTGTCCAAACTTCCGGTAGGCCAAATACCAGAGTTGCCCCTGACGGTCACCGACGGTTAATAGGTTTGGACAAACACTCATGAGGAGCACTGCCCGGGTTGTAAATTAAGTCCTCGGGGTCCGGAAAGTCCCTATGCAGGTTATTTAGATATGGAAAATGGATAAACCTAATTTGGGCCTTGCTGGAGGAGTTTTATTCAAAGCGAACTGTCGAGGGGTCCCCATATACCCAACAGCGTTAGGAACGCAAAATCAAGGAATATAACACCGGTTTATCGGTTCTTAAGGCGGCATGAGTGGAACAAAACACCGAGCAAAAGTCCAAGCCTTCCACCCATTGCCAAGTATATATGTGCATTAATATTAGTAATAGATATTGTGATACTCCAACATCCAAGTTCCAACATGGAGCAATCTTCATCTTCACCTGCAACTAACAACGCTATAAGAGGGGCTGAGCAAGCGGTAACATAGCCAAACAACGGTTTGCTGGGATGGTGTCAAAGGTTATAGGTTTCAAGGAAACAATGAGAGGGTGACAACAATAGATAGGCATCGCGACATATAGCGATAGCATTGAGACAACTAGCATGTCAATGATAGTAATGATATCTAAGGTGACGGTCATCTTGCGTGAGATCCCGCAAGGAAGAAGAACGAGTCCATGAAGAAGAGGAAGAAGAAGAACAAACCACGAAGACGAGCCAAGTGTAGTCGAACGAATCCTCACGATTGCAATGAAACAGGAACTAACGAGAAGAAGCGAACAACATGTTAAACACACAACACATAAACAAGACAAGATGCTCAACCAAGTATGATGCATAATAAGGCTACATGTTGCGAAACATGGCAAGAGATTATGCATACAAGACCACATTACAAAGCAAGTTTAAATGAGGCCAGAAACAACATATAACAATTCCAGTAAGTCCTCATATGGAAATTTCGAAATTGGCCCAGATCTGAACAAACCTTATGTTAAAGTTGTTAAACATAAAGTTAACACACACCATGATGATCTACTCGAAAATCTAGTCAAGTTACATATAAGGTTCATTTAATTCGGAGCTACGACCTAGAAGATATGAGCAAAACAAGTCAAGCATGGCAAAGATGCAAGATGCATTCAAACATCAAGAAAAACACACTTCAAACATGTATACAACATGATATTATGCATCTACATGCAAAAACAAGCAAGTTTCATATAGAGCACGCTCAAAAAGGAGCAACGGTTCAACACATACACATGAAACAAGATATAACAACAATCTGTCCCAAAACAGCAACTAAGCACTTTGCAATCATCAAAACAACATGCTACAGGAACATTTCATGGCATCAAAGGGCATGGCAAGTATGTACATGTCAAGCACTACAAAGGTGATCACTGAGCTACTACCAAACACCACTAGAACATGCTCAAGACATCATGGCAAGATTGCAAAAGATAACAGTTTCACAGACTTAGGGAAATAAAATGAACATGGCAGCGACAACGACAAGTAGGCATGTTTGCAAGCTTGTGAAACTCATCTCAAAGCATATCATGGCATGTGAATATAACCAACAGCAAGAAGACATGTTTATTAAGCTACTCATGGCAAGAACATGGTCATAGGATGCATAGAACACTAGCTATTCACATGGCAAAACTGAACTTACTGATAACAGGCTGATAGAAACATTTGTTTAGCAATTTGAGAGCAAGAAAGAGACAAGCTACAACAACCTATAATTGCAAACAAGGGCATGTATGGATAGAGCATAACATGGACTTCAAGACACGGTCATTGGACATTCCAAAACATGCATGGATTTGACTATAGCATCAAGCAAACATGGCATCACAATATAACAGTATCAGATTTGGCAGTTTTTCAACAAGTCTCATGAAATAAGAACAGCAAGTAGGCCACTTTACAAGCTTGTTCCACTCACCACAATGCATAACATAAAAAGTGGATTGCACCACATCAAAGATGACATGATTGTGCTTCTAAAACATGTTGACATGAAGCTCAAACAAAAATCACACAAAAAGATATGAAAAAGACAAATCAGCAAGTTATAGCAAGTTTCAGCAGTTAACAACACTTAGCACTTTTGCAAGAGAGATTAACATGGCAATATGCATCCTAATATGTATGAAAATGCAACCATCGTGTAGAGCATCACAAGACGAACATTTTGACATATCATACACTCCATTTGGACCAACATGCACCAAGTTATCATCATTCAAAGTATGCAACATGACATGAAATTCTGGGGACTTGGCCAAATTTTATACCTAGCAAAACGGGACGGAGGGGTCCGGATGGCTGTTTGGATGCCTGATCGAGGAAAAAACTGGGACAGGGCGGTCCCAGCTGCCGGTTCACGGGCGCGGTTGCCGGCAGGTCGGGGCAGGACGCAGTGGCGCCCGACGTGGCGGTGGGGCTCGCCGGAGAGGTGGCGGGGCAAGGAGATGGCCAGATCGGGGCGACAACGGACGGATCCGGCCCGATCCTCCGCAAGCAAGGTGGGCGACGACCGACGGGGCGGCGAGCTCGGTGGAGACCAGCGACGGGGCAAGAGGTGGCAAGGAGGCGCTTGGGGAGGCCGGCGAGCAGCGCAGCGGCGGCGGTGTCCAGCGAGGGCGACGAAGGAGGCGGAGATGGCGCGATCCGGCGCAGAGGCGGTGGAGACGGCGGCGGGGCGCAGGTGGACGCCGGCGAAGTGCGGCGGCGGCGGGAGGGAGCGAGTAGGAGCGGGGTTGTTCGGGCCCGAGGCCTAGATTGAGGCCCGGGTAGGCCCGACGCGGGCCTGGTGGCCGCGGTGGAGCTGGTGGGAGGCTGGGGCAACGTGGACGGGGCCAGGTGGCGGCACCCGATTGGAGGATGGTGGCGGCTGGGTGGCTGCTGGCCTATTGCTGGCTGCCACGTGGTGCTGGTGAGGTGGAGACGCCGGATTTGGAGGAGGAGGGGGTTGGCTGCGCGCGGAAAACGAGGAGGAGATGCTAGAGGTAGGGGAAGGGCTAGGTGAGGCCAAATTTGCCAAGGGGGGCTGTTTATATAAGGAAGGGGCTAGGGTTAGGTTTTCTTTTGCACAGTTTGGACCTTCATATCGCGATCGGACGGCTCCAGTCGGAGGAAGGGGTAGGTTGGGCCTAGAAGAGGTTAGTGGGCTATGTAGGAGAGGTCTTGGGCTGAGAGGAGAGGAGAGAAGGCAGCCCGGCAACAGCGTTTCAGAGACCGAAACGTCCGATGAATATACCGGCAACGATGCCGCTCTATGTTTAACGGTTGGACTATCAAACGGACTCCAAATGCAACAAAATTTGACAGGCGGTCTACCTACACTATAATAAGGCCACACACCAAGTTTCACCTCATTCCGAGAACATTTTCTGCCACTTATAAAATAAATATTCAGAGGTGCCCGGGCGCATGCAAGTGTGTCTGAGCTCAGAACGGACAATGGAGAGGACGAGGCAACTACAAACGGATGCAAGTTTTGAAAACAATGCAGATGAAATGCACATGATGACATGGCAAAGATAACGAATAACTCGAAGACACCTGGCACATCGGACTTGGGGCGTCACAACACTCCCCTACTAACAAGAGATCTCATCTCGAGATCTTAGGAACGAGACGGAAGAGAAAAGAGGGAGAAGGTGAAACCACAGAACCTTGAGAGGTTGATCCACTTGACAGGAAGAATACAACGGAAATGAAAGAGACATGAGAAACTCCGTTACAAAAGGGGAACGCAGAATAAAAGAGACCCATGATGGTTGAAAGACATGAAACAAGAGCTGAAGGACCAAGAATGAATTTGAAACTACTCCGATTAAAAAGAGATAGAAAGGAATTTGAACGAAGGAATTCGGGCAGTACTCCGGCTGAGCATAGAAGGAATATGCCTTGAACTTGAAAAGATGGAATAATACTTGACGAGATGAAACAACACAAATGCCTCCGGATCAAATTAAGAATGAGAAGAAAGGAGGTAGAACAACATCTTCTAGCACAAAAGAATTTGAAAACATCCTTGCGAAGAAGGGACGAAGGGAGTTGTTGGAAAATCAACAACAGAAATAATAAACTTGTTGTGGACTTATGGCAAACATCTCAAAACTTGAGGTGAAAGTATGCCGCAACCAAATGATTGAATAGCTGATGATGAAGAAATGCAAAACTCCACTTTAGAAGAATACGAGAATTATTTGCAACTCGAGGTGCAAGAAGAATAATGCTTGAGCTGCTCCACAAGGATTTTTAAGAGCGCTTGAAGAAAGAACTAAATCATGATGAGCCACCATGAAGAACTCCGGTAACGAAAGGATAATGATAAACGTGAAAGATGCAAGAATAAGATTCAAGGCTTGCGATGATTTAGATGGAGGTTCCGATGGAATAGCCGAGAAAACTTTGAACTTCGGAAAGAAAAAATAAATGGACTTGGGATTAGAATTTATTCATCATGAACAAATTCCGAAGAAAAAAAGGATTAAATCAACTTGATGACAGAAGAATAAGAATTATGTTATGCTTATCCTTCACCAATTAAATTGATGAAAAGCAATGGATTTACATATCACTTATTCGCGTCGAAAATGATTAAGAGGGATATAGCACGAACTTGAGAAAGTCTTCATGAGCCACCGGTAGGATTGGAAGAACGAGCGCATTGATATGATGACAATGGAAAATGAATCTTGAACGAACCACCGTAGGAATTGAAACAGAGTGAAGAAAAGAACAAACTACCGTGAAGAATTTGAAGATGAGCGAGGAAAATAGAAGGAATCACCAGAAAGAACTAGAAAACGAATATAGCACTTGGTAGAATTTAGATGCAAGAGAACGAAGAGATCGCAAACTAATTAAAGAATTCTTGGACGAAGCACTGAAGAATATGGAGACGAACAAAGAGGCATCAATGAAGAATAGTTGAAGGACGAAGTTGAAAACTGAGAACGAAGAAATCTTCTGAAATGATGACCTTCGAAAGGATCACAATGGACATAATTGATGAAATGCTTCGGGTGGTTAAGGAAATGAATTTCTGAGAAACGAAATAATTCGAGAGGATAACATGAAACTAGAACCATGAATCTTCAAGAGGAAGATCAAGGATTGGAGAGAAACTCTTCTTCGATCTTCAAATGAAGATGAGGAAAAACACCAAAATTATTGAGATACTCTGGAAGAATGAAAAGAGGGAAGGTTGAACCAAACGTGAAAATATTTTGAAAGCAATCTTGGAGAAGGCATATGACTGATGGAATTCATACTTATGTCACACTTTAAATGAATTTGAGGATAACTCCAGAAATAATTAGAAGAGTCAGGTGAGATCCTCGGAAAAGACCTGTGGGTTATGAGCCCACCGAAGAGAAAACACCATTGAAAAGGATGTTTAAATGAGAAATGATGCACCGAAACTATTAAAAGACTCGAAGGAGGTGACAACCTCGAATTAACTAGAACAGAGACGAATATCCTAAGATGTCTTCGGAACTCCGGAACAATTAAATGGCGATAGGTGATAACCCACAAGTGTAGGGGATCGCAACATTTTAGAGGGTAGAGTATTCAACCCAAATTTATTGATTCGACGCAAGGGGTGTGACGCCCCCGATTTGTCCGTACACTAATCATGCACGCAAATGTGTACGACCAAGATCAGGGACTCACTGGAAGATATCACAACACAACTCTAGACACAAATTAAAATAATACAAGCTTGATATTACAAGCCAGGGGCCTCGAGGGCTCGAATACAAAAGCTCGAAAACACAAGAGTCAGCGGAAGCAATAATATCTGAGTACAGACATAAGTTAAACAAGTTTGCCTTAAGAAGGCTAGCACAAATATAGCAACGATCGAAAAGGCAAGGCCTCCTGCCTGGGACCTCCTAACTACTCCTCGAAGCCGATCTTCACGTAGAAACATCCTCGGAATCCTCTGGCTCCTAGACTCCACCGATCTGGTTACATCAACCAGAAAGAAGAAAGAAGGGGGAAAAGGGGAAGCAAAGCAACCGTGAGTACTCATCCAAAGTACTCGCAAGCAAGGATCTACACTACATATGCAATGATATATGTGTAAAGGGGTAATATATGTGGACTGAACTGCAGAAAGTAGAATAAGAGGGGGATAGCTAATCCAATCGAAGACTACGCTTCTAGCAACGTCCATCTTGCAGCAGAAGATGAGGGTAGCTGGAAAGTAACAAGTATCCCCGCTTCTGGCAGCCTCCGTCTTGTAGCAGTACAAGGGAAAAGATGGTAAGTTCACCAAGTAACATCGTATAGCATAATCCTACTCGGCGATCCTCCCGCACATCACCCTGTGAGAGAGCAACCACCGAGTTGTATCTGGCACTGGTAAGGGTGTGTTTTATTAAGTATCCGGTTCTAGTTGTCATGAGGTCAGAGTACAACTCCGGGTCGTCCTTTTACCGAGGGACACGGCTATTCGAATAGATTAACTTCCCTGCAGGGGTGCACCACATAACCCAGCACGCTTGATCCCATTTGGCCGGACACACTTTCCAGGGTCATGCCCGGCCTCGGAAGAGCAACACGTCGCAGCCCTACCTAAGCACAGCAGAGAGGTCAGCACGCCGGTCTAAGTCCTAGGCGCGCAGGGGTCCGGGCCCATCGCCCAACGCACACCTGCACGTTGCGTACGCGGCCGGTAAGCAGACCTAGCCTCTCCTAATACCAGAGTAGGCTTTCCAGTCCAATCCGGCGCGCGCCGCTAAGTCGCTGACGTCAAAAAGGCTTCGGCTGATACCACGACGTCGAGTGCCCATAACTGTTCCCACGCAGCTGGTTAGTGCGTATAGGCCAAATGGCCAGACTCAGATCAAATACCAAGATCTCGATAAACGTGTTATTATGACATAACCGCGGACAACGACCAGGGCCAGGCCCACCTGTCTCCTAGGTGGTCACAACCTGCCCTGTCGCTCCGCCACAAAGTAACCATCAGGGGGCTGTCGGGAACCCAGGCCCACCACTACCTGGGTGGAACCACCTGCCCCTTCAGCCCCCATCTCCGAATCATCATCATGTGTATGTAAAGTATGTATATAGTATATACCCGTGATCACCACCCGAGTGATCACGGCCCGATGGTATAGCATGGCAGACGGACAAGAATGAAGGGCCACTGATGGAATACTAGCATCCTATACTAAGCATTAGGATGGCGGGTATAGGTATCAACAGTTGTAGCAGCAATGACAGGCTATGCAACAGAATAGGAGTAACCGAACAGTAACATGCTACACTACTCTAATGCAAGCAGTAGAAAGAAGAACAGGCGATATCTGGTGATCAAAGGGGGGGGGCTTGCCTGGAAGCTGGCAGACGAAAGGAATCTTCGGAAGCGTAGCCGTAGTCGAACACCGAAGCATCAATGGTCTCGGGGTCTATCACAATATCGGAGTCTATCGAAAATAAGCAACGAAGGGGAAACAAATAAATAATAGAGCAAACAATAGCACACAAAGCATAACATGGAAATACGCAGTGCTACGTGTGACCTGACGCAGTGCTCGGTGGTACATGCGAAGAGGAATATCACCCGGGAAAGTATTCCCGGTGTTAGGCATTTTCGGGCAGATGAAACGGAGGGGGAATGTTGCACGTTCGGTATGATAGAGAGGTGTAGTGGACGAACGGGTTGCGTAGTCGGATGCGTCTCGTCGTTCTGAGCAACTTTCATGTGCAAAGTATTTTCATCCGAGTTACGGTTTAAAAGATATGATTTTCTAAACTTTTTATTAATTTCTGGAATTTAATATTAATTAAATTAATTTTTAAAAAGGATTTATGACGTCAGCATGACATCAGCGGTCAACTCTGACCGTTGACTGGTCGAAATGACTAGTGGGTCCCACTATCATAGGTTGTTCACTAATTAACTGCAATTAGTTTAATTAACAGATATTATTAAGTTTAGTTAAAATATCCTTTTATTTATTTATTTATTTATTTATTTTAATGTTCACCGTGGCGGGTCCCACTGTCATTGTCTAAGACTAATTAAACAGACTTAATTAGTTCAGTTAATTGATTAGGTTAATTAATCATAATTAATTAAGTTAATTAATTAATTAATTAACTACTATTATATTTATTCATTATTATTAATTCCTTTTTTAAATGTTATTGGCGGTGGGCCCCGACTGTCATTGGGCCAGGGCCCTAGTGGATCGGGCGTGGCGAATCGGGGCGGAGCTGGGGCATCGGACCCCGGGCACCCGAGCGAGCGCTCGCCCGCGGGTGCGGCGGAACGAGGCCGCCGGGACTCGGCAAGCCGGGCGGAGGTGAGCCGTTGCCGCCGGCCAGCCGGGCGGAGGCGGGGCGCGGTCGCCGGCCAGCCCGCGGGGCTGCGGCAGCAGCCGCATGGCAGCAGTGGGG
>LR738709.1:412309103-412393270 GCA_902687465.1 Secale cereale
GCGTGTCGGGACAGAGTGAGGGGCAGGGGGGGATGAGGCGGCCGCTCACATCGTTGGAGGGGAGGCTCGGGGACGGCGAGTCTCGGGGCGGTCCGGCGATGGCGACGGGTGACGATGGGGGACTCCAGCGAGGGGGAGGGACGAGAGGAAGGCCAAATCCGCGACGGGGCCTCCGGGATCCGTCCATCTTCGGCGAGGGGGCGGTGGTTCTTCGGGCGCTGGCGTTCCGGTGGGGTGGAGCTCCGGCGCGGCAAGGGTTGGGCGCAGGGTGCGGCGGCGCTGGAGAATGAGAGGGAGTGGGGGGTTTTGTGCGGTCGGGAGAGGAGTGGCGATGGGCTAGGGTTGCGGGGTGGGGTTTAGTAGCGGGGCACTGGGGGGCCGGCTGGGCCAGTTGGGCCGGTTGGCCACCTGGGCCAGTTGGTCCAGTGGGGGGGGGGCTTCTCCCTTTTCTATTTTTTTTTGTTTGTCTTTGTTTTTATTTGTTTTACTTTTTCTTATTTTCTTTTATGTTTTCATTTTAGTTCTCTTTTACTTTAGTTTTACATTTTATAAAAGTAGCACATAAGCTAGTGTTAATAATTATGATAGTGCCACAAACATTATGACACCTGAATTGAAGTATTTTCTATTTATTCATTAATTTGTATGCATATTAATTAATTGTTTTTTCGCTGTTATACACAATATAGTGCTCTTAATTGTTTTATAAAAATAAGGATTCTCCACCATAATTCCTTATGATTTATTTGACACATCCCGAACATTTTAGTTTTAATGTTTGAAAACTTTTGTTGTTTACTTTTAATTCAATTTTTAATTTGGATCGGTTTTGAACTAACACGAGATTAGCAACAGGGATCATGGTGACGTGTCGTCATTAGTAGAGGGTTACTGTAGCTTAACTATCCGGGCGTCACAAGGGGAGCCAAAGAATACTCTCAAGTATTAGCAGTTGAGTTGTCAATTCAACCACACCTGGTAGACTTAATATCTGTAGCAAAGTATTTAGTAGCAAAGTAATATGGAAGTAACAGTAACAGTGGCAAAGTAACAATAGCAGTTTTTGTAGTGATTGTAACAGTAGCAGCGAAAAAGTAACTAAGCAACACGCAATATGTGAAAAGCTCGTAGGCATTGGATCAATGATGGATAATTATGTCGGATGCGATTCCTCATGTAATAATTATAACATAGGGTGACACTGAACTAGCTCCAGTTCATCAATGTAATGTAGGCATGTATTCCGAATATAGTCATACATGTTTATGGGAAAGAACTTGCATGATATCTTTTGTCCTACCCTCCCGTGGCAGCGGGGTCCTATTGGAAACTAAGGGATATTAAGGCCTCCTTTTAATAGAGTACCGGACCAAAGCATTGACACATAGTGAATACATGAACTCCTCAAACTACGGTCATCATCGGGAGTGGTCCCGATTATTGTCACTTCGGGATTGCCGGATCATAACACATAGTAGGTGACTATTGACTTGCAAGATAGGATCAAGAACACACATATATTCATGAAAACATAATAGGTTCAGATCTGAAATCATGGCACTTGGGCCCTAGTGACAAGCATTAAGCATGGCAAAGTCATAGCAACATCAATCTTAGAACATAATGGATACTAGAGATCAAAGCCTAACAAAACTAACTCAATTACATGGTAAATCTCATCCAACCCATCACCGTCCAGCAAGCCTATGATGGGATTACTCACGCACGGCGGTGAGCATCATGGAATTGGTGATGGAGGAAGGTTCCTCATGACGACGACGGCGATCTCCACTCTCCGGAGCCCCGTACGGATTCCAGATCAGCCCTCCCGAGAGAGATAGGGCTTGGAGGCGGCTCCGTATCGTAAAACGCGATGAATCCTTCTGTCTGATTTTTTTTCTCCCCGAACGTGAATATATGGAGTCGGAGCTGATGTCGGTGGAGCCTCAGGGGGCCCACGAGGCAGGGGGGCGCGCCCCCACCCTTGTGGACAGGGTGTGGGCCCCCTGGTCTTGTTCTTTCCGCATGTATTTTTTATATATTCCAAAATAAATCTCCGTTGATTTTCACATCATTCCGAGAACTTTTATTTCTGCTCAAAAATAACACCATGGCAGTTCTGCTGAAAACAACGTCAGTCCGGGTTAGTTCCATTCAAATCATGCAAGTTAGAGTCCAAAACAAGGGCAAAAGTGTTTGGAAAAGTAGATACGTTGGAGACGTATCAACTCCCCCAAGCTTAAAACTTTGCTTGTCCTCAAGCAATTCAGTTGATAAACTGAAAGTGATAAAGAAAAACTTTAACAAACTCTATTTTCTCTTGTTGTTGTAAATATGTAAAGCCAACATTCAAGTTTTTAGTAGAGATTATGAACTAACCACATTCACAATAACTTTCAGGTCTCATGTCTACTCATATCAATGACATAATCAACTAACGAGTAATAATAATAAACCTCGGATGACAACACTTTCTCAAAACAATCATAATATGATATAACAAGATGGTATCTTGCTAGCCCTTTCTGAGACCGAAAAACACAAATGCAGAGCACCCTTGAAGATCAAGGACTGACTAGACATTGTAATTCATGGTAATAGAGATCAAGTCACAATCATACTCAATGTAAATTAATAGCAATACATGCAAATGACAGCGGTGCTCTCCAACTGGTGCTTTTTAATAAGAGGATGGCGACTCAACACAAAAGTAAATAGATAGGCCCTTCGCAGAGGGAAGCATGGATTTGTAGAGGTGCCAGAGCTCGATTTTGAAATAGAGATGAATAATATTTTGAGCGATATACTTTCATTGTCAACATAACAACCAAGAGTTCTCGATATCTTCTATGCAACACACATTATAGGCAGTTCCCAAACAGAATGGTAAAGTTTATACTCCCCCAACCACCAACAAGCACACTCCACGGCTGACCCGAAACAATAGGTACCGTCCATACCAACAACAACCCTCCGGGAGTTTTGTTTAATTATTATGATTTGAGCATGGGACTGGGCATCACGGTTACCAGCCATTTTCTCATGAATGATGAGCGGAGTCCACTCATCGTGAGAATAACCCACCTAGCATGGAAGATATAGACAAACCTAGTTGATACATGAGCTGTTCGAGCATACAAAATAGAATTTCATTTGAAGGTTTGGAGTTTGGCACATACAAATTTACTTGGAACGGCAGGTAGATACCGCATATAGGAAGGTATGGTGGACTCATATGGAACAACTTTGGGGTTCATGGAAGTGGATGCACAAGCAGTATTCCCGCTTAGTACAAGTGAAGGCTAGAAAGAGACTGGGAAGCGACCAGCTAGAGAGCGACAACAGTCATGAACATGCATTAAAATTAATCAACAATGAATGCAAGCATGAGTAGGATATAAATCACCATGAACATAAATATCATGGAGGCTATGTTGATTTTGTTTCAACTACATGCATGAACATGTGCCAAGTCAAACCACTTGAATCGTTCAAAGGAGGATACCACCCTATCATACCACATCACAACCATTTTAATATCATGTTGGCACACAAGGTAAACCATTATAAACTCCTAGCTTATTAAGCATGTCATAAGCAGTTATGATCTCTAATTGTCATTGTAAGCATGTTTCATTCATAATAGGCTGAATCAGGAACGATGAACTATCATATTTACAAAAATAAGAGAGGTCGAGTTCATACCAGCTTTTCTCATCTCAATCAATTCATCATATATCATCATTATTGCATTTCACTTGCACAACCGAATGGTGTGGATAATAATAATAGTGCACGTGCATTGGACTAAGCTAGAATCTGTAAGCATTAATACAAGGGAGAAGACAAAGTAATATGGCTCTTGGTTAAATCAACAGTATTGCACGTGAGAGCCACTAAACATTTTCATCATGGTCTTCTCCTCTTGACCCCCAAAGAAAAGAAAAGAAAAGAAACTATTCACACAGGAAAGCTCCCAACAGGCAAAAGAAGAACGAGAAATCTTTTTGGGTTTTCTTTTAATTACTACTACTATAGCTATGGAAAGTAAACTAGCTACAAAGCTACAACTAATTTTTTTCCTTAAGGTTTTTCTAACACACGAGAAAAGGACAAAAAGGAATGAAACTAGCATGGATAGTACAATGAAAAAGTATGAGCATCGACTGCTAGGATGAATGTGTGGACATGAATGTAATGTCGGTGAGAAATACGTACTCCCCCAAGCTTAGGCTTTTGGCCTAAGTTGGTCTATGGCCAGTACTGGCCTGACGGATATCCAAAGTCGTAGTTGGGGTTGTACTAATATGCAGCGGCTACTGCCTGACGAGCTGCATCCTGAAGACGAGCCGCCTTCGTCATCTCCTCATACTCGTTCGCCTCCTCCCTGGTTATAATATATCTCCCTTTTTCCTGCCCGGATCATAAACTCCTCTGATGGCCATTCACAGGACCGCACTTGAGCTTCCCTTGGTATTTCATCGTCCGGCTCACGTATCGCGAGCCTTGGTCCTTGCTTCCTTAAGGAACCACCTTGGTAGATTTTCCTATGCATTTTTTCTGAAAAATTTCTGAAATTTTTAGTGACTGGAAATAAAATTGAACCAAAACTCAACAAGATTGATAGCAACTACTCCCACAAGTGCCTAGAGACTATATCATGCTTTAGAACTACTTGGAACCACATAAATTTAACATGCAATCTCAAGAACAGGGTCACCTAAGCAGCAAAAAATTGCAATAAATAAAGCGCTAGAACAAAAAATAATTGGACCATTGGAGGAGTCACATACCAAAGAACAATCTCCCCAAACAGTTTTGTGAATGGAGCTTTGAGCAAGGAGATCGAAAATGGCAGCAAGATGAGCTAGAACTTGTGCTTGAGCTGGTTGATGATTTTGTTGGGAGGAAGAAAGAATGTGTGGGTGCTGGAGTAAGTGGAGGGGGGCCACGTGGGTCCCACGAGGCAGGGGGCGCGCCAGGGGGGAGGGTGCGCCCTGTACCCTCGTGGTCAGGTGCTGGCTCCCTCTGCTGTGTTCTCGGTGCCAAATATTCTTAAATATTCTGGAAAAAATCATATTTCATTTTCGGGGCATTTGGAGAACTTTTATTTTCGGGGTATTTTTTTATTGCACGGATAACTCTGAAAACAGACAGAAAATACTATGTTTGCTTTATTTAATCTAATTAACCGAAAGTAAAAGGAGGGTACAGAAAGTTGTGCTTTCGAAATTCAACCATCCCATGCTCATCAAAAGGAATCCATTAACAAGGTTGATCAGGTCTTGTTAATAAACTCTTTCCGAATAACATGAAACCGAAGAATTTTCGAATAATCACTAGGTTACCTCAATGGGGATATGTATGTCCCAAACAATAAGAATATCATATCTCTTCTTGATAGTAGGTAGAGGAAATTCAAAACCTCCAATAGTAATCTTTGAAATATTTCCAGTAGAATTGATACTGTGGACGTGAGGCTGTTTCCTCGAAAAGTGTACCGTATGCTCATTGCCATTGACATGAAAAGTGACATTGCCTTTGTTGCAATCTATAACAGCCCCTTCAGTATCCAAAAAGGGTCTACCAAGGATAATAGACATACTATCGTCCTCGGGAATATCAAGGATAACAAAGTCCGTTAGAATAGTAACATTTGCAACCACAACAGGCACATCCTCACAGATACCGACAGGAATAGCAGTTGATTTATCTGCCATTTGCAAAGATATTTCGGTAGGTGTCAACTTACTCAAATCAAGTCTACGATATAAAGACAGAGGCATAACACTAACATCGGCTCCAAGATCACATAAAGCAGTTTTAACATAGTTTCTTTTAATGGAGCATGGTATAGTTGGTACTCCAGGATCTTCTAGTTTCTTCGGTATTCCACCTTTAAAAGTGTAATTGGCAAGCATGGTGGAAATTTCAACTTCGGGTATCTTTCTTTAATTTGTAATAATATCTTTCATATACTTAGCATAAGGATTTGTTTTGAGCATATCAGTCAAACGCATATGCAAAAAGATAGGTCTAATCATTTTAGCAAAGCGCTCAAAATCCTCATCATCCTTTTTCTTGGATGATTTAGGAGGGAAAGGCATGGGTTTCTGAACCCATGGTTCTCTTTCCTTATCGCGCTTCCTAGCAACAAAGTCTCTCTTATCATAACGTTGATTCTTTGATTGTGGGTTATCAAGTCAACAGCAGGTTCAATCTCTACATTGTTGTCATTGCTAGGTTGAGCATCATCATTAACATTAGCACTAGGTTCCTGTTCATTACCAGATTGTGTTTCAGCATCAGAGATAGAGATATCATTGGGATTCTCAGGTGTGTCAGCAACAGTCTCACTAGAAGCATGCAAAGTCCTATCATTTTTATTTTTCTTCTTCTTAGAAGAACTAGGTGCATCTACATTAGCTCTCTGAGAATCTTGCTCAATTCTCTTAGGGTGGCCCTCGGGGTACAGAGGTTCCTGAGTCATTCTTCCATCTCTAGTCACAACTCTAATAGCATTATCATTTTTCTTACTATTTAATTCACTGAGCAAATCATTATGTGCTTTAAGTACTTGTTCCACTTGAGTGGTAACCATAGAAGCATGTTTACTAATGATTTTCAGTTCACCTTTAACTCTAGACATATAATCACTCAAGCGTTCAATCATATAAGCATTACGTTGCATTTGTCTACCAACATAAGCATTGAAGTTTTCTTGTTTGACAATAAAGTTGTCAAACTCATCTAAGCATTGGCTAGCAGACTTATAATGAGGAATATCACCTTCATCAAATCTATAAAGAGAATTTACCTTTACTACCTGTGTTGGGTTATCAAGACCATGTATTTCTTCAATAGGTGGTAAATTCTTAATATCTTCAGCTTTAATACCTTTTTCTTTCATAGATTTCTTTGCTTCTTGCATATCTTTAGGACTGAGAAACAGAACACCCCTTTTCTTCGGAGTTGGCTTAGGAGTTGGTTTAGGAAGTGCCCAATTGTTTTCATTTGTCAACATATTATTCAATAGCAATTCAGCTTGATCGACAATTCTTTCCCTCAAAACACAACCAACACAACTATCTAGGTGGTCTCTGGAAGCATCGGTTAGTCCATTAAAAAGATATTGATACGTCCATTTTGCATCATGCTTTTATGTTGATATTTATTGCACTATGGGGTGTTATTACACATTATGTCACAACACTTATGCCTTTTCTCTCCTATTTTACAAGGTTTACCTGAAGAGGGAGAATGCCGGCAGCTGGAATTCTGGGCTAGAAAAGGAGCAAACATTGGAGACCTATTCTGCACAACTCAAAAAGCCTTGAAACTCCACGAAACTCCGTTTCAAAAAATACAAAAAATATCCGGTGAAAGAAGTACAGGAGGGGGCCACCCACCGTCCACGAGGGTGGGGGCACCCCCCTGGGCGCCCCCTGCCTCGTGGGCCACCTGGTAACCCCTCGATGCCCATCTTCTGCTATATGAGGTGTTTTGACCTGGGAAAAATCATAGGGAGGCTTTCGGGATGACGTGTCGCCCTCTCGAGGCGGAAACTTGGCGGAACTAATCTAGGGCTCCGACGGAGCTGTTCAGCCGGGGACACTTCCCTCCGGGAGGGGGAAATCATCGCCATCATCATCACCAACAACTCTCCCATCTTGGGGAGGGTTATCTTCATCAACATCTTCACCAGCACCATCTCCTCTCAAACCCTAGTTCATCTCTTGTATCCAATCTTTGTACCAAAACCTCAATTGGTACCTGTAGGTTATTAGTAGTGTTGATTACTCCTTGTAGTTGATGCTAGTTGGTTTATTTCATGGAAGATCATATGTTCAGATCCATTATGCATACTAATACCTCTCTGATTATGAACATGAATATGCTTTGTGAGTAGTTACGTTGGTTCCTGAGGACATGGGAGAAGTCTTGCTATAAGTAGTCATGTGAATTTGGTATTCGTTCGATATTTTGATAAGATGTATGTTGTCTTTCCTCTAGTGGTGTCATGTGAACGTAGACTACATGACACTTCACCATTGTTTGGGCCTAGAGGAAGGCATTGGGAAGTAATAAGTATATGACGGGTTGCTAGAGTGACATAAGCTTAAACCCTAGTTTATGCGTTGCTTCGTAAGGGGCTGATTTGGATCCACATGTTTTATGCTATGGTTAGGTTTACCTTAATACTTCTTTTGTAGTTGCGGATGCTTGCAATAGAGGTTAATCAGAAGTGGGAGGCTTGTCCAAGTAAGGGCAGCACCCAAGCACCGGTCCACTCACATACCAAATTATCAAAGTAACGAACGCGAATCATATGAGCATGATGAAAACTAGCTTGACGATAATTCCCATGTGTCCTCGGGAGCGCTTTCCTTCATATAAGAGTTTCTATAGGCTTGTCCTTTGTTACAAAAAGAATTGGGCCACCTTGCTGCACTTTATTTACTTTTACTATTTGTTACTTGTTGTCAATTACTTTATCACAAAACTATCTGTTACCGATAATTTCAGTGCTTGCAGAAAACACCTTACTAAAAGCTGCCTATCATTTCCTTCTGCTCCTCGTTGGGTTCGACACTCTTACTTATCGAAAGGACTATGATAGATCCCCTACACTTGTAGGTCATCAAGACTCTTTTCTGGTACCGTTGCCGGGGAGTGAAGCGGCTTTGGTAAGGAAAAATTTATATAGTGTGCTGAAATTTACTCTCACTTGTTGCTATGGCACAAAATCCTTTGAGGGGCTTGTTCGGGGTATCTTCACCCTGACCAGTGGAGAAAAGAGTTGCTCCTCAACCTACTGAACCTACTGAAAATGTTTACTTTGAAATCCCTTCGGGTATGATCGATAGAGAAACTGCTAGCTAATCCCTTTACATGACATGGAACCTTGCATCCCAATTTGCACCTAATCTATGTGGATGAAGTTTGTGGATTATTTAAGCTTGCAGGTATGCCCGATGATGTGATCAAGACTAAGGTCCTCCCTTTATCTTTGAAGGGACATGCATTGACATGGTTTAGGCTATATGATGATATTGGATCATGGAACTGCAACCAATTGAAGTTGGAATTTCATCAGAAGTTCTATCCTATGCATCAGGTTCATCGTGATCGTAATTATATATATATAATTTTTGGCCTCGCGAAGGAGAAAGCATCGCTCAAGCTTGGGGGGCTTAATTCAATGTTATATTCATGCCCCAATCATGAGCTTTCAAGAGAAATGATTATACAAAACATTTATGCTCGGCTTTCTCTCAATAATCGCTCCATGCTCGATACTTCTTGTACTGGTTCTTTTATGATGAAGACTATTGAATTCAAATGGGATTTATTGGAAAGAATTAAACGCAACTCTGAAGATTGGGATCTCGACGAAGGTAAGGAGTCTGTTATAACACCTAAGTTTGATTGTGTTAAATCTTTTATGGATGCCGATGTTTTCCGTGAATTTAACCCTAAATATGGACTTGACTCTGAGATAGTAGCTTCCTTCTGTGAATCATTTGCTACTCATGTTGACCTCCCTAAGGAGAAGTGGTTTAAATATCATCCTCCCATTGAAGTAAAAGTAGTTGAACCTGTTAAAGTTGAAGAAAAGACAATCACTTATAATGTTGATCCTATTGTTCCTACTGCTTATATTGAGAAGCCACCCTTCCCTGCTAGAGTAAAGGATCATGCTAAAGCTTCAATTGTGGTTCGTAAGAGTAATACTAGAACACCTATACCCTCTGAGCAAATTAAAGTTGAACCTAGTGTTGCTATGGTTAAGGATCTCTTGGTCGATAATATAGATGGGCATGTCATTTACCTCCATGAGGAAGCTGCTAGAATTGCCAAATCCGATACTAGGAATAAACATAGACCTGTTGTAGGCATGCCTATTATTTTCGTTAAAATAGGAGATCATTGCTATCATGGTTTATGTGACGTAGGTGCTAGTGCGAGTGTAATACCCATTTCCTTATATGAAGAAATTATGCATGATATTGCACCTACTGAGCTAGAAGGTATTGATGTTACTATTAAGCTTGCCAATAGAGACACTATTTCACC
Source organism: Secale cereale (assembly GCA_902687465.1). Classification (NCBI taxonomy): domain Eukaryota; kingdom Viridiplantae; phylum Streptophyta; class Magnoliopsida; order Poales; family Poaceae; genus Secale; species Secale cereale. The sequence goes on from LR738709.1 coordinate 412,319,181, forward strand.
AATGGGGATTGTTAGAGATGTTGAAGTCTTGTGTGGGAAAGTTAAATACCCTGCTGATTTTCTTGTTCTTGGTTCCCCACAAGATGATTTTTGCCCCATTATATTTGGTAGACCCTTCTTGAATATTGTTAATGCTAAGATAGACCGCTAAAAAGATATTGTTACTGTTGGATTAGGGGATATGTCTCATGATTTTAACTTTGCTAAATTCCGTAGACAACCCCATGATAAAGAATTGCCTAGTAAGGATGAAATTATTGGTCTTGCTTCTATTGTTGTGCCTCCTAATGATCCCTTAGAACAATATCTGCTTGACCATGAAAATGATATGTATATGAATGAGAGAAGGGAAATAGATGAAATATTCTTTAAACAGGGACCCTTATTGAAACACAACTTGCATGTTGATATTCTAGGGGATCCTCCTCCACCCAAGGGTGATCCCGTGTTTGAACTCAAACCATTACCTGATACTCTTAAGTATGTTTATCTTGATGAAAAGAAGATTTATCCTGTTATTATTAGTGCTAACCTTTCAGAGCAGGAAGAAGAGAAATTATTGAAAACTCTAAAGAAGCACTGTGCTGCTATTGGATATACTCTTGATGATCTTAAGGGCATCAGTCCCACTCTATGCCAACACAAGATAAAATTGGAAAAGGATGCTAAACCGCTAATTGATCATCAACGACGGTTAAATCCTAGGATGAAAGAAGTGGTAAGGAAAGAAATATTCAAGCTTATGGAGGTAGGTATAATTTATCCAGTTGCTGATAGTCAGTGGGTAAGTCCTGTCCATTGTGTCCCTAAGAAGGGAGGTATCACTGTTGTTCCTAATGATAAAGATGAATTGATCCCACAAAGAATTGTTACAGGTTATTGGATGGTAATTGATTTCCACAAATTAAATAGAGCTACTAAGAAGGATCATTACCCTTTACCTTTTATTGATCAGATGCTAGAAAGGTTATCCAAACATACTCATGTTTGCTTTCTAGATGGCTATTCTGGTTTCTCTCAAATACCTGTGTCAAAAGAGGATCAAGAAAAGACCACTTTTACTTGTCCCTTCGGTACCTTTGCTTATAGACGTATTCCTTTTGGTTTATGTAATGCACCTGCTACCTTTCAAATATGCATGATGGCTATATTCTCTGATTTTTGTGAAAAGAATGTTGAGGTTTTCATGGATGACTTTTCCGTTTACGAAACTTCTTTTGATGATTGCTTGAGCAACCTTGATCGAGTTTTGCAGAGATGTGAAGAAACTAATCTTGTCTTGAATTGGGAAAAGTGCCACTTTATGGTTAATGAAGGCATTGTCTTGGGGCATAAAATTTCTGAAAGAGGTATTGAAGTCGATAAAGCTAAAGTTGATGCTATTGAAAAGATGCCATGTCCAAAGGATATCAAAGGTATAAGAAGTTTCCTTGGTCATGCCAGGTTTTATAGGAGGTTCATTAAGGACTTCTCCAAGATCTTTAGGCCTCTGACTAATCTTTTCCAAAAAGACATTCCTTTTGTTTTTCACGATGATTGTGTAGAAGCATTTGAAATACTTAAGAAAGCATTGATCTCTGCACCCGTTGTCCAGCCTCCTCACTGGAATTTACCCTTTGAAATTATGTGCGATGCTAGTGATTATGATGTAGGTGATGTTTTAGGACAAAGAGTTGATAAGAAATTGAATGTTATCCAATATGCTAGTAAAACTCTAGATAGTGCCTAGAGAAATTATGCTACTACTGAAAAAGAATTTGTAGTAGTTGTTTTTGCTTGTGATAAGTTTAGACCTTATATTGTTGATTCCAAAGTAACTATTCACACTGATCATGCTGCTATTAAATATCTTATGGAAAAGAAAGATGCTAAACCTAGACTTATTAGATGGGTTCTCCTGCTACAAGAATTTGATTTGCATATTACTGATAGAAAGGGAGCTGAGAACCCCGTTGCAGACAACTTGTTTAGGTTAGAGAATATTCTTGATGACCCACTACCTATTGATGATAGCTTTCTTGATGAACAATTAGCTGTCATAAATGCTTCTCGTACTGCTCCATGGTATGCTGATTATGCTAATTACATTGTTGCTAAATTTATACCACCTAGTTTTACATACCGCAAAAGAAAAAGTTCTTCTATGATTTAACACATTACTTTTGGGATGATCCACACCTTTATAAAGAAGGAGTAGATGGTATTATTAGACATTGTGTACCCGAGCATGAACAGGAACATATCCTACGCAAGTGTCACTCCGAGGCTTATGGAGGACACCACGCTGGAGATAGAACTGCACACAAGGTACTGCAATCCGGTTTTTATTGGCCTACTCTCTTCAAGGATGCCCGTAAGTTTGTCTCATCTTGTGATGAATGTCAAAGAATTGGTAATATTAGTAGACACCAAGAAATTCCTATGAATTATTCACTCATTACTGAACCATTTGATGTTTGGGGCTTTGATTATATTGGACTGTTTCCTTCATCTAATGGGTATACACATATTTTAGTTGCTGTTGATTACATTACTAAGTGGGTAGAAGCTATTCCAACTAGTAGTGCTGATCATAACACCTCTATTAAGATGCTTAAAGAATTTATTTCTTTGAGGTTTGGAGTCCCTAGATACTTAATTACTGATGGTGGTTCACACTTTATTCATGGTGCTTTCCGTAAGATGCTTGCTAAATATGATGTTAATCATAGAATTGCTTCCCCCTACCACCCACAGTCTAGTGGTCAGGTAGAATTAAGTAACAAAGAGCTTAAATTAATTTTGCAAAAGACTGTTAATAGATCTAGAAAGAATTGGTCCAAGAAACTTGATGATGCATTATGGGCCTATAGAACTGCATACAAAAATCCTATGGGTATGTCTCCATATAAAATGGTTTACGGAAAAGAATGTCACTTACCTCTTGAGCTAGAACATAAGGCATATTGGGCAATTAAAGATCTCAATTATGATTTCAAACTTGCCGGTGAGAAGAGGTTATTTGACATTAGCTCACTAAGATGAATGGGGAACCCAGGCCTACGAAAATGCCAAATTGTTTAAAGAAAAGGTCAAAAGATGGCATGATAAAAGGATACAGAAGCATGAGTTTAAAGTAGGTGATTATGTTTTACTATACAAGTCTCGTTTAAGATTTTTTGCAGGAAAACTTCTCTCTAAATGGGAAGGTCCTTACTTTATCAAAGAGGTCTATCGATCCGGTGCCATAAAAATCAACAACTTTGAAGGCACGAATCCGAAGGTGGTGAACGGTCAAAGAATCAAACATTATATCTCAGGTAATCCTATAAATGTTGAAACCAATGTTATTGAAACCGTAACCCCGGAGGAGTACATAAGGGACACTTTCCAGAAACATTCAGACTCTGAAAAGGAAGAGGTATGTGGTACGGTAAGTAAACCGACTCCAAAGTAGTTCTAATGGCAAATTTTCACCGTTTTGGAATATTTAGAAAAATAGAAAAATAAGAGGCAGTTCGGAAAGGACACGAGGCATCCACGAGGGTGGAGGGCGCGCCCTACCCCCTGGGCACGCCCCTACCTCGTGAGCACATCGTGCGCCTCCCAGACTCTGTTTTCTTGCATGTTACTTCTTTCGGTCGGTAAAAATTCATTATATAATCTCCCGAAGGTTTTCACCAACGCACCACGTAAATATCCTCTGTTTTTGTTTTGAGCTGTTTTTTTTGACAGATCTAGATCACCATGACTTCTTCGAGCGCTCCTAAGGACAATTTTTTCGAGAAGGTTATCAACCCCTACCTTGCGGAGGTGATGCAACACCTTCAAACCATCGAGGTGCGTGAGGGGGTGCTGCACACTGATGACCCACAACCGTAAGGGATCTATTGCAGCGTTTTCGATAAGTAAGAGTGTCGAACCCAACGAGGAGCAGAAGGTATTGATAAGTGATTCTGAGCAACGAATAACTGCAAGCACTGAAAGATAAATTTTTAGGGGTTTTCTTGGTATAAGCAACAGGAAAGTAAAAGCGAGCAAAGTAAAAGGCACTGGAGAGTAACAAGTGGCCCAATCCTTTCTGAGCAAAGGAGAGGCCTAGCAACTGAACTTATAAAGGCTAAAGTGTTCTTGAGGACACACGGGAGAGGTAGTCATGTGCTTTCGCCATATTCCGTATCGGTACTATGTGATGTGTTGATAAGTGTTGAGTGGGTGGATCTATGCTAGTACACCCTCTAGACTAAGATGAGTGCACTCTTAAACACCTTGCAAGCATCCGCAAATACAAGATAGTATTTAAGGCAAAAGCCTAACCATAGCAATACGATCGATGATCCATTGTTCCCTTGTGCAAAGGCGTGCGAACTGGGGTTCAGGTTTCTGTCACTCCGGCAACCCACCGTAAGCATTCTTTGTACACAATGTATTCCCCTAGGTCCTTAATAAGGCGAAGTGTTGAGTGTTCGACTCACACAACACCACTAGGAAAATAACAACACAACTTAAGTATCAAACAACACATATTACTTCAACATCATATGACTACTAACAACAAGACTTCTCCCATGTCCTCAAGAACTAAAGTAACTACTCACAAGACATAAAAGAGATCATGATCAGTGGAGATAGATGGATGATAAACAATCTGGACACAATGATATTTCTCCAACAAAACTCAATATCATTCACCACAAAGTAGTAATCAACACCGATAGGGTAGAGAGGATAGATAGTACGGATTACAACACAAATTGCAATTGTGAGATGAGATTGGATGAAGATGGAGATGGTGCTGATGTTGGGGATGATGTTGATGATGATCTCGATGATGCCCGTGACGATGGTGATGACGATGGCGATGATCTCCCCTTCCGGGAGGTGATCTCCCCGGCGGAATCTGCCCGCCGGAGATGGCTTTTCTTCTCTGTAGGTTTCTGCCACAGAGCGGCGGCGGAACTCCGTAAACTCAACCCATTTTAGGGTTTCTGGATGACGAGGAGTATATAGGCCAGAGGGGGGAGCCTGGAGTGGGCCAGGGGCTCCAGGCGCCCTCCCGGCGTGGCCAGGGTGGGGGCCGCCCCAGGTGGCCGCCTGGGCACCCTGTGGCCCCCCTCTGGTTGCTTTTTTGCGTATCTTCGTGATCCTTCTGGAAAATACCCTCCGTCGATTTTCAGGTAATTTGGAGGTATTCTTCTTCAGCAACTCAGCGTCCACTTTTTACCGCTGAATCCTGCGTCTGCTGCTTCGGCACCGGAAAGTTGCAAACTGTGTAAAATAGGCCAAAACAACATAAGAACATCATCGTAATGTGAAATATATCAATGAATAAGGATGAATTACGATATAAAATAGTGATGCATTTTGGACGTATCAACACCCCCAAGCTTAGACCTCGCTTGTCCCCAAGCGAATACTGAGCTCGGTAAACCTGTCCACAAGTTTAGAGAGTGAAGTGTCGATAAATAGAATACGGACAAGAAGCATCACAGTTTCTTCACCAAACTCAAATATCCTCAACAACAATCTTCAACTCATAAGGCCCTTATAAAAGAGTGGTAACACTTATAATCGAAAGTAGGGCTAAGAAAACTCATCAAATCATGGAAAACATGTCCTTTGGTCAAAGAACAACTAATAGCTTTTACTTTTGCTCTTTCTCTTTATGTTTTGATGAGATTAATTGAAGCTTTTGAAAGAGCATGTTATTAGGCAAGAAGTGAAAGTGTTAACACAAAGGAAGATGTTTGCTTTAGCTGGGCTTGACAAACAACTTACTTATCAAATGATAATGTCAACAAGGATATGATATGACAAATCTTAATGCAACTTTATATGAATGAATCCTCGTCAACATCAAATGTCTGCTCTCTTTAAGAATAGAAGGAAGTAGGAATAACTGACTCAACCTAAAACTAAGAGATAGGCCCTGCTCTAGGGAAGTAGGGAAAACTCATGTGCTATCCTTAAATCAAACAGAATGAAAAAAAGTTTTGAGAGGTGCATGATTTGTCAACGAATGCTAATAGATAACTCAATTACTTCTCAAACTGGACAAGTTTCGAGGAACGGCTCCCGCACGGGGACGATCACATCCCCTTAATCTCCTTTGTTTATCACTGCCAAAGTTTTCTGATTTCTCATGAACAAAGCGTGAAGGAGGGTTTGTTTGTTGTATTATCTTTTATGAGCCGAGCGCACTCATGCCAGTTCCTCTTCGTATTAGGGGTTTGCAGATTAGACATGCAATCCCGGGGTAAAACTTGTCCAACTTAAAAAGATCATGAATTAACTACTACTTCCTCATGAGCTAAAACAGGGGCTTAAAATAGAAGATTTTGAACATTTAAGGATAACACATAAATTCTATACTTTAGGAGGTGGTAGTCGAATACCACGAATAGGAAGGTATGGTGGACTCATATGGAAGGCATTGGTTTAAGGGTATGGATGCACAAGCAGAATTCCGCTTAGTGCAGAGTTTAGGCTAGCAAAGGCTTTGAAAGAACAGACAATTGATGATGACTAAGATGCAAAGCAATATAAAGCATAAACATTAAAATAAGCATAACACTTCAAGTTGTCTTCCTTGTCAGCATAACACTTCAAGCATAATAACATAAAGGTTTTGGCTATGTCGCTACTTTAAGAAAATCATGCTTGTTGTTATGACCAAAGCTATGTTTGCCAAGATTAAATAAAGTTTTCAAAGCCATACCTGATATAAGGTCAATACTCCCCATAAGAATCATCATATAAGGTCGATTGCGTGAAGAGAATACCGAGTGCAGCAAAGGAACCAATAGACTTCTCATTAATATTCCATCATAGACGACTCCACACTCACGGATACAATCTCTCCACAGAAGGAGTGAGAGACCTCAATGCACACACCTATTTCATATAATAACATCCCTAGACATGATACGACTCTACTTGACTCTAAAAGACAAAAGATAAAGATAAAGATATCGGGCACTCCCCCAAGCTTGGAACAAGCCAAGGGGATGCCATTACCCAAGGAGATTTCAATCCTCATTCTTGTTGACGTTGATCACGTAGTCCTCGGCGACGCGCTTCCATGGAAGGGGTTCTCCAGTCTCATATGAGAAGTTTGTCTCCTGAATCCGGCATGATGTCCTCCATATGGACAAGTAAAAGTGGTCTTTCAAGCATTTGGTCGATGAACGGCAACGGGTAGTGATCCTTCCTGGTTGCCTTGTTCAGCTTCCTATAATCAATACACATTCTATATCCAATAATAATTCTCTGAGGTATTAGTTCATTCTTATCATTAGGAACCACAGTTGTACCTCCTTTCTTAGGAACACAATGTACCGGGCTTACCCACTTACTATCAGCTATAGGGTAGATAATACCGGCGGCTAGAAGCTTGAGAATCTTAGTTCTTACAACATCCATCATCTTCGGGTTCAACCGTCGTTGATGATCAACAACTGGTTTAGCATCGGGCTCAAGGTTGATAGTATGTTGACAGATAGATGGACTAATCCCCTTAAGGTCATCAAGGGTATAGCCAATTGCACCTCGGTGTTTACGAAGTACTTCCAATAGTCGCTCTTCTTCATATCCTGAAAGGTTAGAGTGGATAATAACATGATATACTTTCTTTTCATCTAAATAAGCATACTTGAGCGTATCGGGAAGAGGTTTAAGATCGAACACCGGGTCTTCTTTTGGTTTTGATAAAATTCCCAAAGGTTCAACCGGGAGGTTGTGCTTCAGGATAGCAGGTTGTCTCAAGAATATTTCATCTAGTTCATTTCTTTCCCGCATATGCAAATCATTCTCGTGGTCCTCCATATATTGCTGCAAAGGATCATTAGGGGGAATAGCAATAGAAGCAATACTTTCAATAATTTTATCATCACTAGGTAAATCGGTACCACGAGGCTGCTTAGAGAACTTAGAAAAGTTAAATTCATATGGCTCACCATTGAATTCAACAGAAACTTTACCTTTCTTGCAATCTATTATAGCTCCACAAGTTCTGAGAAATGGTCTACCAAAAATAATAGGACAAAAAATGTCCCTCGCTGAACCAAGTACTAGAAAGTCGGTAGGGTATTTTACCTTTCCACATAGGACTTCAACGTCTCTCACAATTCCGATAGGAGAGATAGTTGCTCTGTTTGCAAGATGAATGGTAACATCAACTTCTTCAAGTTCACAAGGTGAAATCTCACCGATGATCTCTTGATAAAGTGAATAGGGGATAGCACTAGCACTCGATCCCAAATCGCATAGCCCATAATAATTGTGATCTCCTATTTTAACAGATACTACTGGAGTACCTGAAATTGGGCCTTTATTCTTGGCTGTGACAAGGTTAGTGGAAACAGCACAAAAATTTACATTGGAATCCAAAACATCATTAGTAACAAGGTCTTTAACCAATGCAACTTGAGGATCGACCTTGATCTGGTCCTCAGGCTCATCAATTCTTCTCTCACTTTTATTTATTATGCCTGTCACAAGAGAGTGCTCCCTTATCCTTTCGGGAAAAGGAGGCTTTTCATATATAACTGCAGGCAAAATAGGGTCAGCAACATGAATATCAACAGGTAACTCTTTGAAAGGTTCATGATGCTGATCTCTCTTCTTTTTAAAAGAATCAACGTGAGAGGCAAAATCCTTATAGAAATCAATCATTAGATGGGAATCAAGACCAATCTTAGAGCAAAAGGTATTGAAGTAATCAGTTTTCACATAGCTCTCAATATAATCATGCTCATAATTTATAGCGGGTTCAATACCTTTATCGATTTCCCAATCTTCGGTATTCCTCTGGATTCTTTCAATGAGATCCCACCTTTATTCAACACTCTTCGTCTGAAATACCCCACTAGAGGAGGCATCCAGCATCTCCCTATCCTGACGAGAAAGCCTGGCATAAAAATTTGTAAGTATAATTTTCTTGGGGAGCTCATGAATAGGACATTTGAGCATTAGGGACTTCAATCTCCCACAAGCTTGAGCAATGCTTTCTCCGTCAAGAGACCTAAAGTTATAGATATAGTTCCTGTCTCGATGAATTTCATGAAGAGGATAAAACTTGGTATAAAAGAGAGACATAAGCTCTTGCCAATCAAGCAAGTGTGAGTTATCGAGAAGCTTATACCAATATGAAGCTTTATCTATAAGCGATACGGAGAACAATTTCCTCATGACAAACTCCATTGATACACCTGCAAGCTTAAGCTGTCAGGACCCCGATCCTAAGTCACACAGGTCTAGCCTGTAACACATCATATCACTTTGCGGCCTCACGCACAGTATCCCCACGGGTGCCACCTTACCTGGCCCAGGACCGTTTGCGCATTTTGGCACACGTATATGATAGTGTCGCTAGCATCCATATGACAGAGAACCCGGGCCGACATGACTAGTTATAAACCAAAAGTGGCACTAAATTACAGAGACAGGCATACATGACCCAGCAACGAACGTGTCGGTCATCAATGTATGAACCCAAGTCGTAGCAAGCTACAAGGACTTAAAGGAACAACGCGTGACATTTCCCCTAAGGGACAAACACAGGAACAAAGAAGGACACATGCCGGCCAGCCTAAGTGTTCCGGAGCAGTAGCGAGCTACCAAGGCTCGGTGGAAGCACTAGGAGACATTTCCCTGCAAGATAGGCTACCAAAGGTAAACAACTAGGTGTCGGATCCCACACATAGCAATACACATTACACGTACGCATAACATGCAAGTATGTGTTGTACAACATGGCATCACAACATAACTCAACAACTCATATAGATAAGGCCCAGAAGAGCCATCATAGCATTTATTACAAACAGAGGTCACATGACCCAACATACAGAGCATACAGGCAACGGAAGCATAACATGTCTGAGTATAGACAACTACAAATGAAAAAGGCTGGGAAGCCTGACTATCTACAAGATCCTACAAGGGTACAAGATCGTAGCTGAGGTAACAAGCTAAACGTCGAAGTCCACGCGGAACCACTAGCGAGACTGAAGTCTCTCTGCAAAACATAAATTAAGCAAACGTGAGTACAAAGGTACTCAGCAAGACTTACGTCAGAACTAGCTACATATGCATCGGTATCAACAAAGAGGTGGTGGAGTTTGACTGCAGCAAGCCAGCTTTGACTCGGTGGCTATCCTAAACTACGACTGCAAGTAACTCTTTTGAGGTGGCGCACACGAGTCCACACATTCACCAATCAATACACCACTATGGATCCGCTCCCGTCTCCCTGCGAGAAGGCCATCCATAGCACTCACGCTTATCTTGCGTGTTTTAGAGTATCCACTTTCACTTGTCTATGAACTGTAATAGGCAACCTAGAAGTCCATTTCCACGGACACGACTATTCGAATAGATCATATATATAACCCTGCAGGGGTGTACTTCTTCACACACGCTCTCGCCACTTACCGCCATGTACACGTCATGTATCTCGGCAACCTTCAAGCGGAAGCCTGGCGAGGGTGTCGGCCACGACCTGACTAACCACACAAGTCTCTCGTCCAGGTTTATCGCCTATTTGGGTTCCATCCGTGGGGAGATCCGGCCGGGGTGTCGCTCACGGCCCCAAACGATGTGTACAGGGTTCCCGCATCACCAAACGGGCGATCGGTACACCGTGCCACGTACCTGCCGCGTCACAGCCCACCCCGAGGGTCAGCGCTGCGCACGACCTCCAGTAAACTACAAACACCAGAAACTAATTGCAACTCCTGGACAGAGATCATGTTGATTAATAAGTCGAGAGAGTTAATTAAGGATCCCAATGTGTGGTAGTAGCTGTTTCATGGATCAACCAACACAGAAATCAGTTCCTAAGGACGGCTTCAATGAGACAACCCACCATGTACTCCTACATGGCCTCTCATCACTACCTTTACCAAATCGTGTTCACACACTTAGCTCACACACAGTAGGACATGTTCATCACCCTTCCAATTCATCCCCGATGAATCAGACCTGACACAACTCTAAGCAATAGCAGGCATAACCAGAAAGCATGAATGAGTAGGCACAACATGGCTCAAACAACTCCTACTCATACTAGTGGGTTTCAACTATTTACTGTGGCAATGACAGGTCATGCAGTGGAAAGGGGTTCAACTACCGCAGCAGGTAACAGTTGAAGCGTTGTTGTCCTAATACAGTAAAGAGAGCAAGAGCGAGAGAGTGGGATTGTATCGGAATGCTCAATGGGGTTTTGCTTGCCTGGCACTTCTGAAGATAACAATGGGTCTTCATCGGTGTCATCGAACTCATCATCGGAACGTCGTCTACTGAGAGGGGACAAACACCGGCAACAGAGAAATAACACAATCAATGCAATGCGACAATATGATGCATGATCATGACATGGTAATATGCTGTTGATTGAGCTAATGCAGCTAGCAACCATATTAAATGAAGTTGGTTTGAACCAAAGGTTCAAATTCAAACTCCATATGTGATTATTCAAATGTCATTTAATTGATTTGACCTGATCAGCAGGTTTAACTTGTTCAAACATGCATGAAAATGCCATAAACATATTCCTTGCATTATTCTGATCAATTTTCATATATAAATTATTTTCATCTGAGCTATAGATTATTTTCTATGATTTTTAGAAGTTTTGGCTATTTTCTGAAATAAATAAATCATTTCTGATTTATTTAAAATTCTAGAAAAGCATTTATGACATCAGCACTGTGTCATTCTGACGTCACCTAGTCAACAGGGTCGGCCAGGGTCAAACCTGACGCGTGGGACCCAATGGTCAGTGACCCAGGGCTGGTTAGGGTCACTGACATGTGGGCCTAGTCAATGCCCACGTCAGCACGGTCAAAACTGAAGCGTGGGGCCACTGTGGTTAACTTAAACTAAACAGGAACTAAACTGTGCTTAATTAAGTGTGCGGGGCCCATGTGTCAGTGGCTCTAGGGGTGATTAGTGGGGTAATTAGTCCCTAATTAAGTGGCCACGTTGGCAGTCGCCGGAGACAGGCCGGCGGCGACCAAAAGAACGGCGGAGGCTCGCCGGAGTTGCTCGGGCTCGCGCTACAGACGGCGTTTTTGCTTGCTGAGGGTACCAGGGCGTAGCCCTTGCTCGCCCGCACCCATCCCCGCAAGTGGGAGGAGCTGGGGTGGCCGGAGCTCGTCGGAAAGGAGCTCGCGGCGGCGCCGGAGTTCGGGCAGAGAGGGGAAAACGGCTGCGGTGGCCTAGGGGACGCAGGATTAGCACGTGCGGCATCTACGCGTTGTGGCGAGCACGTTGGACGCATGCTCGGGACCAAATGGTCACCGGAGCGTCATCGCCGGTGAGCTCAGGCGGCGGCGCAGCCGGGCTCGAGTGGTGCGGCAGCTTCGGCGTGCAAACGCAACGGGGAAGAGGGGGGTTCGACGCAGGGACTCACGGCGATGCCGAATAGGAGATCAGCGGGCTCGAGGAGGTCCAGTCAGCGGCGAATCGTCGACGACGGTCACCGGACGCAGAAGAGGGGATCGATGGCGTTGCGGGTGAGGGGGAGCTCCTGGCGCCGCGTGACATGAAGGAGAGGGAGAGGGTGGCACGACGGAGCTAAGGGGCTCGTCGGAGGGGCGAGGGGGAGGCTGTGGCCACGGTGGTGCTCGGTGGCGCGGCCGTGGTGTTTTCGGCCATGGCGGAAGAACGAGAGAGAGGACGAGGGAGAAGGAAGAGAGTGAGGGGAAAGGCCAGGGGGGCTCGAGGCGTTGCGTGGCGCTCGTCCAGGCGTCGGGAAGGAAGCAGACAGGGAGGAGGTGGCCGGAGTGCGGCGACCACGCGCCGGCACGCGCGCTCGTCCTCCTGACAAGGAGGAAGACGACAGGGAGGAGGCGGTGGCGGGCTGGGCCGCCAGCTGGGCCGCAGGTAAGACCAGGTAGTCCTTCTCCTTTTTCCTAATTATGTTTCTGTTTTCTATTTTATCTTCTGTTTTCTTTTTTTTTTAAATATCTTTTGCCACTGTTTTGAAATTAAACAATTTCAAACTATGCCAAAACTCCTCTGAATATTTTTATTTTGCTAGATGGACTTTTCCAGAAGCTCATAAAACATTTCAGGGGTATTTGAAATTATATACTAATTATATGAATATAATTCAAATTCAAATAGCTAATGATTTAAATTCAGAGTCCCAAAAATAATCCTTAAAAATGTTCCTAAATTTCGGTTTGGTCTCAAAGCCTTGCCAAAATTATCAAACATTGATGAAAGCATTTTGGGTTTATTGAATGCAAATTTTTAAAGCTGGACCTATTTGGATTTCAAGGTGCTAGGGTTTGAACATCCCCAATTCAAGTTTAACAAAATTTAAACATGATGCACAGGCAAAAACTATCCTAGGGCAAAGTAAAGCTAGGGATGTGACATAAATAATGAACATAGTTGTGACAGATATAGCAAGTGTTCACCGGGATGTCTGTCTCCTGCATAACGATTAGCCAAAACATAATCGATAATACCAGCTGGTATTTTATAGGGCACAATTTCAGTAGGGGGAGGAGCAACCACCACAGATGTGGGGCGCCTTCCCACAAGCAACGATCCAATAGCAAGGTTGTCCATAAGGACAAAGAGGAGCAACAGCAAAATAAAAACAGAAATATAAAAACTTCCTTACCAGCTTCACTTACCAATAGCGCTACACTCCCCGACAACGGCGCCAGAAAATGGTACTTGATGACCCACAACCGTAAGGGTCTATTGCAGCGTTTTCGATAAGTAAGAGTGTCGAACCCAACGAGGAGCAGAAGGTATTGATAAGTGATTCTGAGCAAGGAATAACTGCAAGCACTGAAAGATAACTTTTTAGGGGTTTTCTTGATATAAGCAACAGGAAAGTAAAAGCGAGCAAAGTAAAAGGCACTGGAGAGTAACAAGTGGCCCAATCCTTTCTGAGCAAAGGAGAGGCCTAGCAACTGAACTTATAAAGGCTAAAGTGTTCTTGAGGACACACGGGAGAGGTAGTCATGTGCTTTCTCCATATTCCGTATCGGTACTATGTGATGTGTTGATAAGTGTTGAGTGGGTGGATCTATGCTAGTACACCCTCTAGACTAAGATGAGTGCACTCTTAAACACCTTGCAAGCATCCGCAAATACAAGATAGTATTTAAGGCAAAAGCCTAACCATAGCAATACGATCGATGATCCATTGTTCCCTTGTGCAAAAGCGTGCGAACTGGGGTTCAGGTTTCTGTCACTCCGGCAACCCACCGTAAGCATTCTTTGTACACAATGTATTCCCCTAGGTCCTTAATAAGGCGAAGTGTTGAGTGCTCAACTCACACAACACCACTAGGAAAATAACAACACAACTTAAGTATCAAACAACACATATTACTTCAACATCATATGACTACTAACAACAAGACTTCTCCCATGTCCTCAAGAACTAAAGTAACTACTCACAAGACATAAAAGAGATCATGATCAGTGGAGATAGATGGATGATAAACAATCTGGACACAATGATATTTCTCCAACAAAACTCAATAGCATTCACCACAAAGTAGTAATCAACACCGATAGGGTAGAGAGGAAAGATAGTACGGATTACAACACAAATTGCAATTGTGAGATGAGATTGGATGAAGATGGAGATGGTGCTGATGTTGGGGATGATGTTGATGATGATCTCGATGATGCCCGTGACGATGGTGATGACGATGGCGATGATCTCCCCTTCCGGGAGGTGATCTCCCCGGCGGAATCTGCCCGCCGGAGATGGCTTTTCTTCTCTGTAGGTTTCCGCCACAGAGCGGCGACGAAACTCCGTAAACTCCCCCCCTTTTAGGGTTTCTGGATGACGATGAGTATATAGGCCAGAGGGGGGAGCCTGGAGTGGGCCAGGGGCTCCAGGCGCCCTCCCGGCGCGGCCAGGGTGGGGGCCGCGCCAGGTGGCCGCCTGGGCACCCTGTGGCCCCCCTCTGGTTGCTCTTTTGCATATCTTCGTGATCCTTCTGGAAAATACCCTCCGTCGATTTTCAGGTAATTTGGAGGTATTCTTCTTCAGCAACTCAGCGTCCACTTTTTACCGTTGAATCCTGCGTCTGCTGCTTCGGCACCGGAAAGTTGCAAACTGTGTAAAATAGGCCAAAACAACATAAGAACATCATCGTAATGTGAAATATATCAATGAATAAGGATGAATTACGATATAAAATAGTGATGCATTTTGGACGTTTCACACATCCGCGATGTTGAGGGACCAAGGAGGACCGGAAGCGTGGAGACAAGACTCGAAGCAATGGAGCAGCAAGTTTTCAAGTGCCAAGGTATGGTGGAACGAGGACTCAATGCCAACCACATGATGATCATGGAGCTGACCAACAACCACAAGCTGGACGCCAAGATCATTGGGGAGGCCATCTTCAAGCTCCAAGAGAAAATCGAGCATCTCCAATCCCTGATCTATGACCTGCAAAACCAAAACTGTGAGTATGAATATAGATTCAAGAGGATGAGTTTGGCTGCAGATCTGAGGATCCCGGAGACTCGATCATCCTTATACGATGGTGAGCCCATGCCTTGGAAGATGGACGACAAGCCTACGTCATCAACAACTCCTTCATCACCACCTCCGAAGAAAGTGACATAATCACATGGGTATGGGCACTCCCCTTGGCAACTGCCAAGCTTGGGGAGGTGTCCCGGTGTCGTATCATCATCACACTCCTATCTTTATCGTTTGTCTTAGTTTGATCCTTTTGGTAATATCTTGATCTAGTAGAATAAAGTTTGGTATGATCTAGGTGTGAGCTTTTGCTTTTTGATTTTTACCTTTGTAATCGAGTCTGGGAGCTATATAATAAAGATTAGTGTTGAGTCAAGGGCTTGATTTTCTCACTATGATCATGAGTAGACAGAGGAAAATATAAAATGTATCAAAAAGATCATATTGATCTTATGGAGAGTAATGACTTCACATATAAAGGGTATGATGAATAAAAATTGTTGAGGGTTGACAAACATAGTTTTGGTCATAGTTGCAATTAATAGGAAGTAATAAGGAAAGAGAGGTTTTCACATACAAATATACTATCTTGGACATCTTTTATGATTGTGAGCACTCATTTAAATATGACATGCTAAAGAGATGATGTTGGACAAGGAAGACAACGTAATGGGTTATGTCTTCTTATATCCGAAATAAAGTATATTGTCTTGGATCATCCAACATGTTGAGCTTGCCTTTCCCCCTCATGCTAGCCAAAACTCTTTGCACCAAGTAGAGATACTACTTGTGCTTCCATACATCCTTGAACCTAGTTTTGCCATGAGAGTCCACCATACCAACCTATGGATTGAGTAAGATCCTTCAAGTAAGTTGTCATCGTTGCAACTCTCTAAACATGTATGATCTATTAGTGTTGAGAAAATAAACTTTATACGATCTTGTAATATGGAAGCAATAAAAGCGACGGACTGCATAATAAAGGTCCACATCACAAGTGGTAATATAAAGTGACGTTCTTTTGCGCTAAAATTTTGCGCTAAGATTTTATACCTATCTATTACTCTTGCCCTATAAGAGTCAGGGTGATCTTCACCTTTCCTTTTTACATTTTATCATTTTGCAACCACCTTGTTTTGGAAAGATCCTGACATATATACCCACTTGGATTTAAGTTATCATGATCTATTACTATTGACACTACCCTTGAGGTAAAATGTTGGGAGGCAATACTATAAGCCCCTATCTTTCTCTGTGTCCGATTAAAACTCCATACACATAAGTATTGCGTGAGTGTTAGAAATTGCGAAAGACTAAATGATAGTTGAGTATGTGGACTTGTTGAAAAGCTCTTATATTGACTCTTTCCTATGTTACGATAAATTGCAATTGCTTCAATGACTGAGATCATAGTTTGTTAGTTTTCAATGAAGTTTCTCATTCACACTTGACATTGTGGATGGATTGTTACTCTGTCATAAGAAATCATATGACAGGTATATATGTTGCTGTTATAAGAATGATCATGATGCCCTCATGTCCGTAGTTTATTTTATAGACACCTCTATCTCTAAACTTGTGGACATATTTTTCCATATCGGCTTTCGCTTGAGGACAAGCGAGGTCTAAGCTTGGGGGAGTTGATACGTCCATTTGGCATCATGCTTTTATGTCGATATTTATTGCACTATGGGCTGTTATTACACATTATGTCACAATACTTATGCCTTTTCTCTCTTATTTTATAGGGTTTACCTGAAGAGGGAGAATGCCGGCAGCTAGAATTCTGAGCTAGAAAAGGAGCAAACATTGGATACAACTCAAAAGCCCTAAAACTCCACGAAACTCCGTTTTAGAAAATATAAAAAATATCTGGCGAAAGAACTACAGGAAGGGGGCCACCCACCGTCCACGAGGGCACCCCCTGGGCGCGCCCCCTGCCTCGTGGGCCACCCGGTGACCCCCCGATGCCCATCTTCAGCTATATGAGGTGTTTTGACATAGGAAAAAAATCATAGGGAGGCCTTCGGGACGAAGTTCCGCCGTCTCGAGGCGGAAACTTGGCGGAACCAATCTAGGGCTCCGCCGGAGCTGTTCTGCCGGGGACACTTCCCTCCGGGAGGGGGAAATCATTGCAGTCATCATCACCAAGAACTCTCCCATCTTGGGGAGGGTTATCTTCATCAACATCTTCACCAGTACCATCTCCTCTCAAACCCTAGTTCATCTCTTGTATCCAATCTTTGTACCAAAACCTCAATTCGTACATGTAGGTTACTAGTAGTGTTGATTACTCCTTGTAGTTGATGCTAGTTGGTTTATTTGGTGGAAGATCATATGTTCAGATCCATTATTCATATCAATACCCCTCTGATTATGAACATGAATATGCTTTGTGAGTAGTTACATTCGTTCGTGAGGACATGGGAGAAGTATTGCTATAAGTAGTCATGTGAATTTGGTATTCGTTCGATATTTTGATAAGATGTATGTTGTCTTTCCCTTAGTGGTGTCATGTGAACATCGACTACATGACACTTCACCATTGTTTGGGCCTAGAGGAAGGCATTGGGAAGTAATAAGTAGATGATGGGTTGCTAGAGTGACAGAAGCTTAAACCCTAGTTTACGTGTTGCTTCGTAAGGGGCTGATTTGGACCCACATGTTTCATGCTATGGTTAGGTTTACCTTAATACTTCTTTTGTAGTTGTATATGCTTGCAATAGAGGTTAATCATAAGTGGGAGGCTTGTCCAAGTAAGGGCAGCACCCAAGCACTGTTCCACCCACATACCAAATTATCAAAGTAACGAACACGAATCATATGAGCGTGATGAAAACTAGCTTGACGATAATTCCCATGTGTCCTCGAGAGCGCTTTCCTTCATATAATAGTTTGTCCAGGTTGGCCTTTGCTACAAAAAGGATTGGACCGCCTTGCTGCACTTTATTTACTTTTACTATTTGTTACTTGTTACCAATTACTTTATCACAAAACTATTTGTTACCGATAATTTCAGTGCTTGCAGAAAACACCTTACTGAAAACTACCTATCATTTCCTTCTGCTCCTCGTTGGGTTCGACACTCTTACTTATCGAAAGGACTATGATAGATCCCCTACACTTGTGGTTCATCAAGACACTTTTCCGGCACCGTTGCCGGGGACTGAAGCGCCTTTGGTAGGTGGAATTTGGTAAGGAAAAATTTATATAGTGTGCTGAAATTTACTGTCACTTGTTACTATGGCACAAAATCCTTTGAGGGGCTTGTTCGGGGTATCTTCACCCCGACCAGTAGAGCAAAGATTTGGTCCTCAACCTACTTAACCTACTGAAAATGTTTACTTTGAAATCCCTTCGGGTATGATAGAGAAACTGCTAGCTAATCCCTTTACAGGAGATGGAACCTTGCATCCCGATTTGCACCTAATCTATGTGGATTAAGTTTGTGGATTATTGAAGCTTGCAGGTATGCCCGATGATGTGATCAAGAAGAAGGTCTTCCCTTTATCTTTGAAGGGAGAGGCATTGACATGGTTTAGGCTATGCGATGATATTGGATCATGGAACTACAACCGATTGAAGTTGGAATTTCATCAGAAGTTCTATCCTATGCATCAAGTTCATTGTGATCGTAATTATATGTATATAATTTTTGGCCTCGCGAAGGAGAAAGTATCGCTCAAGCTTGGGGGAGGCCAAAGAATATTATTAAGTATTAGCAGTTGAGTTGTCAATTCAACCACACCTGGTAGACTTAATATCTGCAGCAAAGTATTTAGTAACAAAGTAATATGGTAGTGACGGTAACAGTGGCAAAGTAACAATAGCAGTTTTTGTAGTGATTGTAACAGTAGCAGCGGAAAAGTAACTAAGCCACAAGCAATATGTGAAAATCTCGTAGGCATTGGATCAGTGATGGATAATTATGTCGGATGCGATTCCTCATGTAATAGTTATAACATAGGGTGACACAGAACTAGCTCCAGGTCATCAATGTAATGTAGGCATGTATTCCAAATATAGTCATACGTGCGTATAGGAAAGAACTTGCATGACATCTTTTGTCCTACCCTCCCGTGGCAGCGTGGTCCTATTAGAAACTAAGGGATATTAAGGCCTCCTTTTAATAGAGTACCGGACCAAAGCATTAACACATAGTGAATACATGAACTCCTCAAACTACGGTCATCACCGGGAGTGGTCCCGATTATTGTCACTTCGGGATTGCCGGATCATAACACATAGTAGGTGACTATTGACTTGCAAGATAGGATCAAGAACACACATATATTCATGAAAACATAATAGGTTCAGATCTGAAATCATGGCACTCGGGCCCTAGTGACAAGCATTAAGCATGGCAAAGTCATAGCAACATCAATCTTAGAACATAATGCATACTAGGGATCAAACCCTAACTAAACTAACTCGATTACATGGTAAATCTCATCCAACCCATCACCGTCCAGCAAGCCTACGATGGGATTACTCACGCATGGTGGTGAGCATAATGGAATTGGTGATGGAGGAAGGTCGATCATGACGACAGCGACGATCTCCACTCTCCGGAGCCCCGAACGGACTCCAGATCAGCCCTCCCGAGAGAGATTAGGGATTGGCGGCGGCTCCGTATCGTAAAACGTGATGAATCCTTCTCTCTGATTTTTTTTCTCCCCGAGCGTAAATATATGAAGTCGGAGCTGATGTCGGTGGAGCCTTAGGGGGCCCACGAGGCAGGGGGCGCGCATAGGGGGGCGCGCCCCCACTCTCGTGGACAGGGTGTGGGCCCCCTATTGTGGTTCTTTTCGCAGGTATTTTTTATATATTCCAAAATAAATCTCCGTTGATTTTCAGGTCATTCCGAGAACTTTTATTTTTGCACAAAAATAACACCATGGCAGTTCTGTTGAAAACATCGTCAGTCCGGGTTAGTTCCATTCAAATCATGCAAGTTAGAGTCCAAAACAAGGGCAAAAGTGTTTGGAAAAGTAGGTACGTTGGAGACATATCAATAGGCGAACGAGCAAGGGAAAACATATTTGAGCAATGTGAAAGAATATGATCAACACCGGATATTTGAATTGAATCCACCGAAAAAGTAAGAGATGAAGAATGTCGAATGAGACGAGAATTTACCAGTTGAAATAATTGAGGAAAGAAAGCAAAGGATTCGCACGAGTAGGATGGATACTCGATTAAGGACTCCGGCTCCGAGAAGAAAACAGGTGGGCGGGTGGGAAAAATAAATACCACTTCGGACTGGAAAACAACGTTTGTTGGAAAGAACTAAGGATTAAACTAGCAAAAGACGAGGAGGGTCAAATCCACTCGACGAGAAATGCACCGGATGAAAAGAGCTGACATCGCAACGAACGAAAACTAACTTCGTGATCCTAAAAAAAATTGAAAGGGAAGAGGAGTAATTCAAAACGCCTACGTCAAGATTCCTCACCAGAGCGACGAAGGGGCTGAGGAGTAAAAAGAATTCCTACTCTCTGATATAACTAGACTCCGAAAATAGTTTTCTTCTAGACTCGACAACTGCCAAAGTACGATCAATCAAGGGGGCTCCGATGGTCGATCGAGGCTCTGATACCAACTTGTCACGCCCAAGATGCGATTATATCCCGATCACGTGATGAACTCATGATTGGGGCACAACCGCATTTCAGGCGCTTAGCAAGATGGATATCACTACATCGTACCATTACATACATAGATGGGGATACATACAAGTCATACAACTCCACATGAATACAACACATTATACACAGGTCATTCGACTACGGAAGAAAACATGAAAAACACAACGACATCCATCTGCTATCCCAGGCTGTCGACTAGGAAACTATCCCAAGATCGACTAAGAAGAAGAAGAAAGAACTCCAACACAAGTAAACATCGCTCTCACGTCAAGTCATCGGAAACCTGCACCTGCAACTGTTGTTGTAGTATCTGTGAGTCATGAGGATCAGCAAACCCATAACCATGGGTATCAAGACTAGCAAAGCTTAAAGGGGGTATGGAGAGGTTAAGTGGTGAGGTTGCAGCGCGGCGAAGCATATGTATGGTGGCTAACTTACGAGTACCAGAATAAGATGAGCATCTACGCAAACGGTCGCAAACTATAATGATCGCTAAGAGATCCTGAACTACCTACGAGTCAAACATAACCCCACCGTGTTCTCTTCTCAAAATTAAAAGAGACGGTCACGGTTACTCACGCGGTTGTGTATTTTATTTCGGATCCTCTATCAAGTTTTCTACAACCGGATATTAACAAATTCCAATCTTCCACATAATCGCGGGTATGGCTTTCGAAAGACCGTAACCCTGCAGGGGTGTCCCAACTTAGCCCATCACAAGCTCTCACGATCAACGGAGGTAAAAACACTTATCTTAGGGACAACCCGATCAGACTCGGAATCCCGGTGCACAAGACATTTCAACAATGGTAAAACAAGTCCAGCAAGACCTCCCGGCGTGCCGACACCCTGATAGTAGCCGCACGTATCTCATCTCAGGCCACGTCCAGATTGTCCAAACTTCCGGTAGGCCAAACACCAGAGTTGCCCCCGACGGTCACCGACGGTTGACAGGTTTGGACCAACACTCATGAGGAGCACTGGCCCGGGTTGTAAACTAAATCCTCGGGGTCCGGAAAGTCCCTATGCAAGTTATTTAGTTATGGCAAATGGTAAAACCAAAGTTGGCCCTTGCTGGAGGAGTTTTATTCAAAGCGAACCGTCGAGGGGTACCCATATACCCAACCGCGTTAGGAATGCAAAATCAAGGAACATAACACCGGTTTATTGGTTCTTAAGGCGGCACGAGTGGAACAAAACACCAAGCAAAAGGCCAAGCCTTCCACCCATTGCCAAGTATACATGTGCATTAATATTAGTAATAGATATTGTGATATTCCAACATCCAAGTTCCAACATGGAGCAATCTTCATCTTCACCTGCAACTAACAACGCTATAAGAGGGGCTGAGCAAGCAGTAACATAGCCAAACAACGGTTTGCTGGGATGGTGTCAAAGGTCATAGGTTTCATGGCAACAATGAGAGGCTGACAATAATAGATAGGCAGCGCGACATATAGCCATAGCATTGAGACAACTAGCATGTCAATGATAGTAATGAGATCCAAGGTGACGGTCATCTTGCCTGAGATCCCGCAAGGAAGAAGAACAAGTCCATGAAGAAGAAGAAGAAGAAGAAGAAGAAGAAGAAGAAGAAGAAGAAGAAGAAGAAGAAGAAGAAGAAGAAGACACGAAGAGGATCCAAGAGAAGTCGAACGAATCCTCACGATCGCAACGAAACAGGAACTAACGAGAAGAAGCAAACAACATGGTAAACCCACAACACATAAACAAGACAAGATGCTCAACCAAGTATGATGCATGACAAGGCTACATGATGCGAGACATGGCAAGAGATTATGCATACAAGACCACACAACAAAGCAAGTTTAAATGAGGCCGGAAACAACATATAACAATTCCGGTAAGTCCTCATATGCAAATTTTGAAATTGGTCCAGATCTGAACAAACCTTATGTTAAAGTTGTTAAACAGCAAGTTAACATGCACCATGATGATCTACTCAAAAATCTAGTCAAGTTACATATAAGGTTCATTTAATTCGGAGCTACGGCCTAGAAGATATGAGCAGAACAAGTCAAGCATGGCAAAGATGCAAGATGCAATCAAACATCAAGCAAAACACACTCCAAACATGTATACAACATGATATTATGCATCTACATGTAAAAACAAGCAAGTTTCATATTGAGCACGCTCAAAACGGAGCAATGGTTCAACACATGCACATGAAACAAGATATAACAACAATCTGTCCCAAAACAACAATTAAGCACTTTGCAATCATCAAAACAACATGATGCGGGAACATTTCATGGCATCAAAGGGCATGGCAAGGATGTACATGTCAAGCACTACAAAGGTGATCGCTTAGCTACTACCAAACACCACTAGAACATGCTCAAGACATCATGGCAAGATTGCAAAAGATAACAGTTTCACAGACTTAGTGAAATAAAATGAACATGGCAGCAACAACGACAGGTAAGCATGTTTTCAAGGTTGTGCAACTCATCTCAAAGCATATCATGGCATGTGAATATAACCAACAGCAAGAAGACATGTTTATGAAGCTACTCATGGTAAGAACATGGTCATAGGATGCATTAAACACTAGCTATTCACATGGAAAAACTGAACTTACTGATAACAGGCTGACAGAAACATTTGTTTAGCAATTTGAGTGCAAGAAAGAGACAAGCTACAACAACCTATAATTGCAAACAAGGGCATGGATGGATAGAGCATAACATGGACTTCAAGACATGGTCATTGGACATTCCAAAACATGCATGGGTTTGTCTATAGCATCAAGAAAACATGGCATCACAATATAACAGTTTCACACTTGGTAATTTTTCAACAAGTCTCAGGAAACAACAACAGCAAGTAGGCCACTTTACAAGCTTGTTCCACTCACCAAAAGGCATAACATAAAAAGTGGATTGAACCACAGCAAAGATGACATGATTGTGCTTCTAAAACATCTTGACATGTAGCTAAAAAAAATCCCACAAAAAGATATGAAAAAGACAAATCAACAAGTTATAATAAGTTTCAGCAATTAACAACACTTAGCACTTTTGCAACAGAAATTAACATGGCAATATGCATCCTAATATGTATGAAAATGCAACAATCATGTAGAGCATCGCAATACGAACATTTTGACATATCATACACTCCATTTGGACCAACATGCACCAAGTTATCATCATTCAAAGTATGCAACATGACATGAAATTCTGGGGACTTGGCCAAATTTTATACCTAGCAAAACAGGACGGACGGGTCTGGATGGCTGTTTGGATGCCTGGTCGAGGAAAAAACTGGGACGGGGCGGTCCCAGCTGCTGGTTCAGGGCGGTTTGAGCTGGTTCTCGCGGGTCGGCCCGGGTTTGACAGGTCGGTCGGGTGGGTCAACACGGACCGGGCCGGTTCACCTGAACCGGCCGGTCCAGTACGGTTCACGGCGCGGTTGCCGGCGAGTCGGGGCAGGATGCAGTGGCGCCCGACGTGGCGGCGGGGCTCGCTGGAGAGGTGCCGGGGCAAGGACATGGCCAGATCAGGGCGGCAGCGGACGGATTCGACCCGATCTTTCACAGTCAAGGCGGGCGACGGCGGACGGGGCGACGAGCTCGGTGGAGACCGGCGGCGGGGAAAGAGGTGGGCGCGGAGGCGCTCGAGGCGAGGCGCGCGGAGGCTGGCGAGCAGCGCAGCGGCGGCAGTGTCCAGCGAGGGCGACGAAGGAGACGGAGATGGCGCGGTCCGGCGCGTAGGCGGTGGAGACGGCGGCGGGGCGCGGTCGGACGCCGATAAAGTGCGGCGGCGGCGGATGGTGCGAGGAGGAGCGGGGTGGTTCGGGCCCGAGGCCCAGATTGAGGCGCGGGCGGGCCTGGCGGCTGCGGTGGAGCTGGTGGGAGGCTGGGGCGATGTGGAGGGGGCTAGGTGGCGGCGCCCGATTGGAGGAGGGCGGCGGCTGGGTGGCTGCTGGCCTATGGCGGGCTACCACGTGGCGCTGGTGAGGTGGAGGCGCCGGATTTGGAGGAGGAGGGGGTTGGTTGCGTGTGGAAAACGAGGAGGAGAGGCTAGAGGTAGGGGAAGGGCTGGGTGAGGCCAAATTTGGCAAGGGGGGCTGTTTATATAAGGAAGGGGCTAGGGTTAGGTTTTTTTTTTTGCACCGTTTGGACCTTCAGATCGCGATCGGACGGCTCCGGTCGAAGGAAGGGGTAGGTTGGGCCTAGAAGAGGTTAGTGGGCTGTGTAGGAGAGGTCTTGGGCTGAGAGGATAGGAGAGAAGGCAGCCCGGCAACAGCGTTTCCGAGACCGAAACTTCCGACGAATATACCGGCAATGATGCCGCTCTATGTTTAACGGTTGGACTATCAAACGGACTCCAAATGCGACGAAATTTGACAAGCGGTCTACCTACACTATAATAAGAGCACACGCCAAGTTTCACCTCATTCCGAGAACATTCTGGTCACTTATAAAATAAATATTCGGAGGTGCCGCGAGCGCGTACAAGTTTGTCTAAGCTCAGAACGGACAACAGAGAGGATGAGGCAACGGCAAACGGATGCCATCTTTTGACCTTTTTATTAGAGAATGTAGCCATCATGCATCTTTGAAAGGTAGCAGGTGCATTACATAAACCGAAAGGCATGCGTCTATAAGCAAAGGTACCAAAAGGGCAAGTAAAAGTAGTCTTTTCTTGATCCTCTTTTGACACAAGTATTTGAGAGAAACCGGAATAGCCATCTAGAAAGCAAAAATGAGTATGTTTGGATAATCTTTCTAGCATTTGATCAATAAAGGGTAAAGGGTTAATGATCCTTTTTAGTAGCTTTATTTAATTTGCGGAAATCAATTACCATTCTATAGCCTGTAACAATTCTTTGTGGGATCAATTCATCTTTATCATTAGGAACAATAGTAGTACCTCCCTTCTTAGGGGCACAAAGGACATGACTTACCCACTGACTATCAGCAACATGATAAATTATACCTGCCTCTAGAAGCTTTAGTATTTCTTTCCTTACCACTTCTTTCATCCTAGGATTTAACCGTCGTTGGTGATCAACAACCGGTTTAGCGTCTTTCTCCAATTTTATTTTGTGCTGGCACAGAGTGGGACTAATGCCCTTAAGATCATCAAGAGTATATCCAATAGCAGCACAGTGCTTCTTTAGAGTTTTCAATAATTTCTCATCTTCCTGCTCTGAAAGGTTAGCACTAATAATAACAGGATATATCTTCTTTTCATCAAGATAAGCATACTTAAGAGTATGAGGTAATGGTTTGAGCTCAAACACGGGATCACCCTTGGGTGGAGGAGGATCCCCTAGAATTTCAACAGGCAATTTGTGTTTCAATAAAGATCCATGTTTAAAGAATATGTCATCTATTTCCCTTCTCTCATTCATATACATATCATTACCATTTTCACGGTCTAGCAAATATTGTTCTAAAGGATCATTAGGAGGCACGACAATAGAAGCAAGACCAATGATTTCATCCTTACTAGGCAATTCTTTATCATGGGGTTGTCTACGAAATTTAGCAAAGTTAAAATTATGAGACATATCCCCTAAACCAACAGTAACAATATCCTTTTCGCAGTCTATCCTAGCATTAACAGTATTCAAGAAGGGTCTACCAAATATAATAGGGCAAAAGTCTTCTTGTGGGGAACCAAGAACAAAAAATCAGTAGGGTATTTAACTTTCCCACACAAGACTTCAACATCTCTCACGATCCCCATTGGTGAAATAGTGTCTCTATTGGCAAGCTTAATAGTAACATCAATACCTTCTAGCTCAGCAGGTGCAATATCATGCATAATTTCTTCATATAAGGAAATGGATATTACACTCACACTAGCACCTACGTCACATAAACCATGATAGCAATGATCTCCTATTTTAACGGAAATAAAAGGCATGCCTACAATAGGTCTATGTTTATTCCTAGTATCGGGTCTGGCAATTCTAGCAGCTTCCTCATGGAGATAAATGACATGCCCAGCTATATTATCGACCAAGACATCCTTAACCATAGCAACACTAGGTTCAACTTTAATTTGCTCGGAGGGTGTAGGTGTTCTATTACTCTTACGAACCATAGTTGAAGCTTTAACATGATCCTTTATTCTAACAGGGAAGGGTGGTTTCTCAATATAAGCAATAGGAACAATAGGATCAACATTATAAGTGATAGTCTTTTCTTCAACTCTAACAGGTTCAACTACTTTTACTTCAATGGGAGGATGATATTTAAATCACTTCTCCTTAGGGAGATCAACATGAGTAGCAAATGATTCATAGAAAGAAGCTAATATCTCAGAGTCAAGTCCATATTTAGTGCTTGATGACCCACAAGTGTAGGGGATCTAAAGTAGTCCTTTCGATAAGTAAGAGTGTCGAACCCAACGAGGAGCAGAAGGAAATGACAGGTAGTTTTTGGTAAGGTACTTTCTGCAAGCACGGAAATTATAGGTAACAGATAGTTTTGTGATAAGGTAATTGGTAGCAAGTGACAAACGGTAAAAGTAAATAAGGTGCAGCAAGGTGGCCCAATCCTTTTTGTAGCACAGGACAAGCCTAGACAAACTCTTATATAAAGTAAAGCGCTCCCGAGGACACATGGGAATTATTGTCAAGCTAGTTTTCATCACAATCATCTGATTCGCGTTCGGTACTTTGATAATTTGATATGTGGGTGGACCAGTGCTTGGGTGCTGCCCTTACTTGGACAAACCTCCCACTTATGATTAACCTAATGCAAGCATCCGCAACTACAAAAGAAGTAATAAGGTAAACCAAACCATAGCCTGAAACATATGGATCCAAATCAGCCCCTTACGAAGCAACGCATAAACTAGGGTTTAAGCTTCTGTCACTCTAGCAACCCATCATCTACTTATTACTTCCCAATGCCTTCCTCTAGGCCCAAATAATGGTGAAGTGTCATGTAGTCGACGTTCACATGACACCACTAGAGGAGAGACAACATACATCTCATCAAAATATCGAATGAAGAGCAAATTCACATGACTACTAATAGCAAGACTTTTCCCATGTCCTCAGGAACAAAAGTAACTACTCACATGTAACGCCCCGGACACACCCGCTGGTGGTCGTTACTCCTGGCGGGATCTAGACTGGCCTCACATATCAATACTAGTCTTTTCTGCGCACTTTGTCCTCACTCGTGCGCACCCAGGAGCAACTTCCCGGTCGGTCACCCATCCCGGAACTACTCCAAGCTGAGCACGCTTAACTTTGGAGTTCTTTCCGAATGGGCTCCCGGAAAAGAAGGAATTCCTTATTGATATGAGTAGTCTATCCTCCCTAATAAGCCAGGCCATCACATACACCCTCATTCAGAGGAACCGACGTCCTCGTCGGGCCACAGGAACGTTCCCTCTTGGCACAACCGTCTGTGCTTCCAGGACAGCACATGTGCCATGCTGTGTGCCATGACGGGTCACAAACGTCATGCACAACATGACTGCAAACTGTCCGCAAACATCCGTGTAACCGCGAGGGTCGGCTCTGATACCAACTTGTAACGCCCCGGACACACCCGCCGGGGTCGTTACTCCTGGCGGGATCTAGACTGGCCTCACATATCAATACTAGTCTTTTCTGCGCACTTTGTCCTCACTCGTGCACACCCAGGAGCAACTTCCCGGTCAGTCACCCATCCCGAAACTACTCCAAGCTGAGCACGCTTAACTTTGGAGTTCTTTCCGAATGGGCTCCCGGAAAAGAAGGAATTCCTTATTGATATGAGTAGTCTATCATCCCTAATAAGCCAGGCCATCACATCACAAGACATAATGTTGTTCATGATTAGAGGGGTATTAATATGCATAATGGATATGAACAAACGATCTTCCACCAAATAAACCAACTAGCATCAACTACAAGGAGTAATCAACACTACTAGCAACCCACAGGTACCAATCTGAGGTTTGGGTACAAAGATTGGATAAAAGAGATGTACTAGGGTTTGAGAGGAGATGGTGCTGGTGAAGATGTTGATGAAGATAGCCCTCTCCAAGATGGGAGAGTTGTTGGTGATGACGGCGGTGACGATTTCCCCCTCCCGGAGGGAAGTATCCCCGGCAGAACAGCTCTGCCGGAGCCCTAGATTGGTTTCCGTCTCGGTTCCGCCTCGAGACGGCGGCGTCTGGTCCCGAAAGCCTCCTTATGATTTTTTCCAGGTCAAAACACCTCATATAGGAGAAGATGGGATATCGGGGGCCTGCCGGCTGGCCCACGAGGCAGGGGCGCGCCCTGGGAAGGGGGGCGCGCCCCCCACCCTCGTGGACAGCCGGTGGCCCCCCTCGTGGGTTTATTTCGCCAGATATTTTTTATATTTTCCGAAACGATGTTATGTTGAGTTTCAGGGCTTTTGGAGTTGTGCAGAATAGGTTTCCAGAGTTTGCTCCTTTTCCATCCCAGAATTCCAGCTGCCGACATTCTCCCTCTTCATGTGAACCTTGTAAAATAAGAGAGAGAAGGCATAAGTATTGTGACAAAACATATAGTAACAGCCCATAATGCAATAAATATCAACATATAAGCATGATGCAAAATGGACGTATCAACTCCCCCAAGCTTAGAACTCGCTTGTCCTCAAGCAAAAGCCGATATCGCAAAATATGCCCACATGTTTAGAGATAGAGGTGTCGATAAAATAAAATACGGACATGAGGGTGATACGTCCAAAATGCATCACTATTTAATATCGTAATTCATCCTTATTCATTGATATATTTCACATTACGATGATGTTCTTATGTTGTTTTGGCCTATTTTACACAGTTTGCAACTTTCCGGTGCCGAAGCAGCAGACGCAGGATTCAGCGGTAAAAAGTGGACGCTGAGTTGCTGAAGAATAATACCTCCAAATTACCTGAAAATCGACGGAGGGTATTTTCCAGAAGGATCACGAAGACACGCAAAAGAGCAACCAGAGGGGGGCCACAGGGCGCCCAGGCGGCCACCTGGCGCGGCCCCCACCCTGGCCGCGCCGGGAGGACGCCTGGAGCCCCTGGCCCACTCCCGGCTGCCCCCTTTTGCCTATATACTCCTCGTCATCCAAAAACCCTAAAAAAGAGAGTTTTGACGGAGTTCCGCCGCCGCTCCGTGGCGGAAACCTACAGAGAAGAAAAAGCCATCTCCGGCGGGCAGATTCCGCCGGGGAGATCACCTCCCGGAAGGGGAGATCATCGCCATCGTCATCACCATCGTCACGGGCATCATCGAGATCATCATCAACATCATCCCCAACATCAGCACGATCTCCATCTTCGTCCAATCTCATCTCATCATTGCAACTTGTGTTGTAATCCGTACTATCTATCCTCTCTACTCTATCGGTGTTGATTACTACTTTGTGGTGAATGCTATTGAGTTTTGTTGGAGAACTATCATTATGTCCAGATTGTTTATCACCCATCTATCTCCACTGATCATGATCTCTTTTATGTCTTGTGAGTAGTTACTTTAGTTCTTATGGACATGGGAAAAGTCTTGTTGTTAGTAGTCATATGATGTTGAAGTAATATGTGTTGTTTGATACTTAAGTTGTGTTGTTATTTACCTAGTGGTGTTGTGTGAGTCGAACACTCAACACTTCGCCTTATTAAGGACCTAGGGGAATACATTGTGTATAAAGAATGCTTACGGTGGGTTGCCGGAGTGACAAAAACCTGAACCCCAGTTCGCACGCTTTAGCACAAGGGAACAATGGATCATCGATCGTATTTCTATGGTTAGGCTTTTGCCTTAAATACTATCTTGTATTTGCGGATGCTTGCAAGGTGTTTAATCATAAGAGTGCACTCATCTTAGTCTAGAGAGTGTACTAGCATAGATCCACCCACTCAACACTTATCAACACATCACATAGTACCGATACGGAATATGGCGAAAGCACATGACTACCTCTCCCGTGTGTCCTCAAGAACACTTTAGCCTTTATAAGTTCAGTTGCTAGGCCTCTCCTTTGCTCAGAAAGGATTGGGCCACTTGTTACTCTCCAGTGCCTTTTACTTTGCTCGCTTTTACTTTCCTGTTGCTTATATCAAGAAAACCCCTAAAAAGTTATCTTTCAGTGCTTGCAGTTATTCCTTGCTCAGAATCACTTATCAATACCTTCTGCTCCTCGTTGGGTTCGACACTCTTACTTATCGAAAACGCTGCAATAGATCCCTTACGGTTGTGGGTCATCAAGTACCGTTCTCTGGCGCCGTTGCCGGGGAGTGTAGCGCTATTGGTAAGAGAAGCTGGTAAGGAAGTTTTTATATTTCTGTTTTTATTTTGCTGTTGCTGCTCTTTGTCCTTATGGACAACCTTGCTATTGGATCGTTGCTTGTGGGAAGACGCCCCACATCTGTGGTGGTTGCTCCTCCCCCTACTGAAATTGTGCCCAATAAAATACCAGCTGGTATTATCGATTATGTTTTGGCTAATCGTTATGCAGGAGATAGACATCCCGGTGAACACTTGCTATATCTGTCACAACTATGTTCATTATTTAAGCTTGCAGGTGTATCAATGGAGTTTGTCATGAGGAAATTGTTCTCTGTATCGCTTATAGATAAAGCTTCAGATTGGTATAAGCTTCTCGATAACTCACACTTGCTTGATTGGCAAGAGCTTATGTCTCTCTTTTATACCAAGTTTTATCCTCTTCATGAAATTCATCGAGACATGAACTATATCTATAACTTTAGGTCTCGTGATGGAGAAAGCATTGCTCAAGCTTGGGGGAGATTGAAGTCCCTAATGCTCAAATGTCCTATTCGTGAGCTCCCCAAGGAAATTATACTTACAAATTTTTATGCCAGGCTTTCTCGTCAGGATAAGGAGATGCTGGATGCCTCCTCTAGTGGGGTATTTCAGACAAAGAGCGTTGAAGAAAGGTGGGATCTCATTGAAAGGATCCAGAGGAATACCGAAGATTGGGAAATCGATAAAGGTATTGAACCCGCTATAAATTATGAGCATGATTATATTGAGAGCTATGTGAAAACTGATTACTTCAATACCTTTTGCTCCAAGATTGGTCTTGATTCCCATCTAATGATTGATTTCTGTAAGGATTTTGCCTCTCACGTTGATTATTTTAAAAAGAAGAGAGATCAGCATCATGAACCTTTCAAAGAGTTACCTGTTGATATTCATGTTGCTGACCCTATTTTGCCTGCATTTATATATGAAAAGCCTCCTTTTCCCGAAAGGATAAGGGAGCACTCTCTTGTGACAGGCATAATAAATAAAAGTGAGAGAAGAATTGATGAGCCTGAGGACCAGATCAAGGTCGATCCTCAAGTTGCATTGGTTAAAGACCTTGTTACTAATGATGTTTTGGATTCCAATGTAAATTTTTGTGCTGTTTCCACTAACCTTGTCACAGCCAAGAATAAAGGCCCAATTTCAGGTACTCCAGTAGTATCTGTTAAAATAGGAGATCACAATTATTATGGGCTATGCGATTTGGGATCGAGTGCTAGTGCTATCCCCTATTCACTTTATCAAGAGATCATCGGTGAGATTTCACCTTGTGAACTTGAAGAAGTTGATGTTACTATTCATCTTGCAAACAGAGCAACTATCTCTCCTATTGGAATTGTGAGAGATGTTGAAGTCCTATGTGGAAAGGTAAAATACCCTACCGACTTTTTAGTACTTGGTTCAGTAAGGGACAATTTGTGTCCTATTATTTTTGGTAGACCTTTTCTCAGAACTTGTGGAGCTATAATAGATTGCAAGAAAGGTAAAGTTTCTATTGAATTCAATGGTGAGCCATATGAATTTAACTTTTCTAAGTTCTCTAAGCAGCCTCGTGGTACCGATTTACCTAGTGATGATAAAATTATTGAAAGTATTGCTTCTATTGCTATTCCCCCTGATGATCCTTTGTAGCAATATATGGAGGACCACGAGAATGATTTGCATATGCAGGAAAGAAATGAACTAGATGAAATATTCTTGAGACAACCTGCTATCCTGAAGCACAACCTTCCGGTTGAACCTTTGGGAATTTTATCAAACCAAAAAAAGACCCGGTGTTCGATCTTAAACCTCTTCCCGATACGCTCAAGTATGCTTATTTAGATGAAAAGAAAGTATATCTTGTTATTATCAACTCTAACCTTTCAGGATATGAAGAAGAGCGACTATTGGAAGTACTTCGTAAACACCGAGGTGCAATTGGCTATACCCTTGATGACCTTAAGGGGATTAGTCCATCTATCTGTCAACATACTATCAACCTTGAGCCCGATGCTAAACCAGTTGTTGATCATCAACGACGGTTGAACCCGAAGATGATGGATGTTGTAAGAACTGAGATTCTCAAGCTTCTAGCCGCAGGTATTATCTACCCTATAGCTGATAGTAAGTGGGTAAGCCCGGTACATTGTGTTCCTAAGAAAGGAGGTACAACTGTGGTTCCTAATAATAAGAATGAACTAATACCTCAGAGAATTATTATTGGATATAGAATGTGTATTGATTACAGGAAGCTAAACAAGGCAACCAGGAAGGATCACTACCCGTTACCGTTCATCGACCAAATGCTTGAAAGACCACTTTTACTTGTCCCTATGGAGGACATCATGCCGGATTCAGGAGACAAACTTCTCATATGAGACTGGAGAACCCCTTCCATGGAAGCGCTTCGCCGAGGACTACGTGATCAACGTCAACAATAATGAGGAGTCAAATCTCCTTGGGTGATGGCATCCCCTTGGCTTGTTCCAAGCTTGGGGGAGTGCCCGGTATCTTTATCTTTATCTTTTGTCTTTTAGAGTCAAGTAGAGTCGTATCATGTCTAGAGAGGTTATTATATGAAATAGGTGTGTGCATTGAGGTCTATCACTCCTTCTGTGGAGAGATTGTATCCGTGAGTGTGGAGTCGTCTATGACGGAATATTAATGAGAAGTCTATTGGTTCCTTTGCTGCACTCGGTATTCTCTTCACGCAATCGACCTTATATGATGATTCTTATGGGGAGTATTGACCTTATATCAGGTATGGCTTTGAAAACTATATTTAATCTTGGCAAACATAGCTTTGGTCATAACAACAAGCATGATTTTCTTAAAGTAGCGTCATAGCCAAAACCTTTATGTTATTATGCTTGAAGTGTTATGCTGACAAGGAAGACAACTTGATGTGTTATGCTTATTTTAATGTTTATGCTTTATATTGCTTTGCATCTTAGTCATCATCAATTGTCTGTTCTCTCAAAGCCTCTGCTAGCCTAAACTCTGTACTAAGCGGAATTCTGCTTGTGCATCCATACCCTTAAACCAATACCTTCCATATGAGTCCACCATACCTTCCTATTCGTGGTATTCCACTACCACCTCCTAAAGTATAGAATTTGTGTGTTATCCTTAAATGTTCAAAATCTTCTATTTTGTGCCCCTGTTTTAGCTCATGAGGAAGTAGTAGTTAATTCATGATCTTTTTAAGTTGGACAAGTTTTACCCCGGGATTGCATGTCTAATCTGCAAACCCCTAATACGAGAAGGAACTGGCATGAGTGCGCCCGGCTCATAAAAGATAATACAACAAACAAACCCTCCTTCACGCTTTGTTCATGAGAAATCAGAAAACTTTGGCAGCAATAAACAAAGGAGATTAAGGGGATGTGATCGTCCCCGTGCGGGAGCCGTTCCTCGAAACTTGTCCAGCTCGAGAAGTAATTGAGTTATCTATTAGCATTTGTTGACAAATCATGCACCTCTCAAAACTTGTTTTCATTCTGTTTGATTTAAGGATAGCACATGAGTTTTCCCTACTTCCCTAGAGCAGGGCCTATCTCTTAGTTTTAGGTTGAGTCAGTTATTCCTACTTCCTTCTATTCCAAAAGAGAGCAGACATTTGATGTTGAAGAGGATTCATTCATATAAAGTTGCATTAATATTTTTCATGTCATACTCTTGTTGACATTATCATTTGATAAGTAAGTTGTTTGTCAAGCCCAGCTAAAGCAAACATCTTCCTTTGTGTTAACACTTTCACTTCTTGCCTAATGACTTGTTCTTTCAAAAGCTTCAATTAATCTCATCAAAACATAAAGAGAAAGAGCAAAAGTAAAAGCTATTAGTTGTTCTTTGACCAGAGGACATGTTTGCCATGATTTGATGAGTTTCCTTAGCCCTACTTTCGATTATAAGTGTTTCCACTCTTTTATAAGGGCCTTATGAGTTGAAGATTGCTGTTGAGGATATTTGAGTTTGGTGAAGAGACTGTGATGCTTCTTGTCCGTAATCTATTTATCGACACTTCACTCTCTAAACTTGTGGACAGGTTTACCGAGCTCAGTATTCGCTTGGGGACAAGCGAGGTCTAAGCTTGGGGGTGTTGATACGTCCAAAATGCATCACTATTTTATATCGTAATTCATCCTTATTCATTGATATATTTCATATTACGATGATGTTATTATGTTGTTTTGGCCTATTTTACACAGTTTGCAACTTTCCGGTGCCGAAGCAGCAGACGCAAGATTCAGCGGTAAAAAGTGGACGCTGAGTTGTTGAAGAAGAATACCTCCAAATTACCTGAAAATCGACGGAGGGTATTTTCCAGAAGGATCACGAAGACACGCAAAAGAGCAACCAGAGGGGGGCCACAGGGCGCCCAGGCGGCCACCTGGCGCGGCCCCCACCCTGGCCGTGCCGGGAGGGCGCCTGGAGCCCCTGGCCCACTCTCGGCTGCCCCCTTTTGCCTATATACTCCTCGTCATCCAAAAACCCTAAAAAAGAGAGTTTTGACAGAGTTTCGCCGCCGCTCCGTGGCGTAAATCTATAGAGAAGAAAAAGCGATCTCTGGCGGGCAGATTCCGCCGGGGAGATCACCTCCCGGAAGGGGAGATCATCGCCATCGTCATCACCATCGTCACGGGCTTCATCGAGATCATCATCAACATCATCCCCAACATCAGCACCATCTCCATCTTCACCCAATCTCATCTCATCATTGCAAGTTGTGTTGTAATCCGTACTATCTATCCTCTCTACTCTATCGGTGTTGATTACTACTTTGTGGTGAATGCTATTGAGTTTTGTTGGAGAACTATCATTATGTCCAGATTGTTTATCACCCATCTATCTCCACTGATCATGATCTCTTTTATGTCTTGTGAGTAGTTACTTTAGTTCTTGAGGACATGGGAAAAGTCTTGTTGTTAGTAGTCATATGATGTTGAAGTAATATGTGTTGTTTGATACTTAAGTTGTGTTGTTATTTACCTAGTGGTGTTGTGTGAGTCGAACACTCAACACTTCGCCTTATTAAGGACCTAGGGGAATACATTGTGTATAAAGAATTCTTACGGTGGGTTGCCGGAGTGACAGAAACCTGAACCCCAGTTCGCACGCTTTTGCACAAGGGAACAATGGATCATCGATCGTATTGCTATGGTTAGGCTTTTGCCTTAAATACTATATTGTATTTGCGGATGCTTGCAAGGTGTTTAATCATAAGAGTGCACTCATCTTAGTCTAGAGAGTGTACTAGCATAGATCCACCCACTCAACACTTATCAACACATCACATAGTACCGATACGGAATATGGCGAAAGCACATGACTACCTCTCCCGTGTGTCCTCAAGAACACTTTATCCTTTATAAGTTCAGTTGCTAGGCCTCTCCTTTGCTCAGAAAGGATTGGGCCACTTGTTACTCTCCAGTGCCTTTTACTTTGCTCGCTTTTACTTTCCTGTTGCTTATATCAAGAAAACCCCTAAAAAGTTATCTTTCAGTGCTTGCAGTTATTCCTTGCTCAAAATCACTTATCAATACCTTCTGCTCCTCGTTGGGTTCGACACTCTTACTTATCGAAAACGCTGCAATAGATCCCTTACGGTTGTGGGTCATCAGAGGGCATCATGATCATTCTCATAACAGCAACTTATATAAATATAGTCATATGATTCTTATGCTAAAGTAACAATTCATCCACAATATCAAGTATGAATCATAAACTTCATTGGAAACTAACAAATTTTGATCTCGGTCATTGAACAATTGCAATTTATTGTAATATCGGAAAGAGTCAATATAAGAGCTTTTCAGCAAGCCTACATACTCAACTATCATATAGTCTTTCACAATTGCTCACACTCACGCAATACTTATGGTTATGGAGTTTTAATCGGACACACAGAAAGATAGGGGCTTATGGTGTTGCCTCCCAACCTTTTACCACAAGGGTAATGTCAACAGTAATAGATCATGAAAACTTACATCCAAGTGGGTGTATATGTCAGGATCTTTCCAACACAATGTGCTTGCCAAAGGATAAAATTTAAAAAGGACATGTGGATTTCACCTTGACACTTATAAGACAAGAATAAAAGATAGGCCCTTCGCAGAGGGAAGCAGAGGTTGTCATGTGTTTTTATGGTTGGATGCACAAAGTCTTAGCATAGAAGAACTTCGCTTTATATTGCCACTTGTGATAAGGACCTTTATTATGCAGTCCGTTGCTTTTATTACTTCCATATCACAAGATTGTATAAAGCTAATTTCCCCCAACTAATAAATCATACATATTTTAGCGGATTTGCAACATGACAACTTACTTGGAAGGATCTTTCTCAATCCATAGGTAGGTATGGTGGACTCTCATGGCAAAACTGGGTTTAAGGATATATGGAAACACAATTAGTATCTCTACTTAGTGCGAGGAGTTTTGGCTAGCATGAGGGGGAAAGGCAAGCTCAACATGTTGGATGATCCAAGACAATATACTTTATTTCGGATATAAGAATACATAACCCATCATGTTGTCTTCCTTGTCCAACATCAACTCTTTAGCATGTCATATTTTAATGAGTGCTCACAATCATAAAAGATGTCCAAGATAGTATATTTGTATGTGAAGCCTCTCCTCTTTTATTACTTCCTATTAATTGCAACGATGACCAAAACTATGTTTGTCACCTCCCAACAACTTTTATTTATCATACTCTTGTATGTGAAGTAATTACTTCCCATAAGATCGATATGATCTATTTGATACTCTTTATGTTTTCTTTCTTTTTATCATGACCCAAGTGAGGAAATCAAGCCCTTGACTCAACACTAATCTTTATTATATAGCTCACGGACTCGATCACAAAGGATAAAGCTCACAAAGCAAAAGCTCACAACTAGATCATGCTAACTTTATTCTAATAGATCAAGATACTACCAAAAGGATCGAACTAAGTAAAACGGTAAAGATAGGAGTGATGGTGATACGATACCGGGGTCACTCCCCCAAGCTTGGCAGTTGCCAAGGGGAGTGCCCATACCCATGTGATTATGTCTCCTTCTTCGGGGGTGGTGATGATGGAGTTGAAAGTAGTGACGGTGGATCCTCTTATATCGAGCGTAGGAGATCCTCCAGCTTGCGGATAATACCTTTGAGTGCATCTAGGTAATCCTTCAACAAAATATTTTCACTTGTGAGATGCTTGTTTCGAATCTGAGCTAACTCAATCATCCTGAAAGCTTCTATCTCAGCTGAGGTAAAGAGGTTAGGAAGGGATTTAGAGGTGTCTTCTTCTCCCGCTGTCGGAGCCGGATCTTCCACCTCCATCTTGATCTTCTTCTCCTTGTGGATCTCCTTGGGTCCATCCCTCTTCAGATCTATCTTCATTAGCCAAGCATCGTTGCCTTCGTTGTTGAAGGAGGGAGACGACATGATGCCTAGCTTCGAAAACCCTAGCAGAAAACAACTCGAAACAAGAATAGAGGATTTTTGCGTGATATAGAGGTCAAAACCTTTGGCAGTATATATAATGAATTTTTCCCGACCAAATGGAGTAATCCACAAGAAAACGGAGTCCAGGGGACACACGAGGTGCCCACGAGGCAGGGGGGCACGCCCTCCACCCTCGTGGAGGCCTCGTGTCTCTTCCGGACTGCGGTTTATTTTTCTATTTTTCTAAATATTCCAAAATGGAGAAAAATTGCCTTTAGAACTGTTTTGGAGTCGGTTTACTTACCGTATCACGTACCTCTTCCTTTTCGGAGGCTGAATTGTTCTGGAAAGTGTCCCTTATGTATTCCTCCGGGGTTACGGTTTCAATAATATTGGTTTCAACATTTATAGGATTGCCTGAGATATAATGTTTAATTCTTTGACCATTCACCACCTTCGGATTTGTGCCTTCGAAGTTGTTGATTTTTATGGCACCGGAGCGATAGACCTCCTCGATAACGTAAGGTCCTTCCCACTTGGAGAGAAATTTTCCTGCAAAAAATCTTAAACGAGAGTTGAATAGCAAGACATAATCCCCTACGTTAAACTCACATTTTTGTATCCTTTTGTCATGCCACCTTTTAACTTTTTCTTTAAACAGCTTGGCATTCTCATAGGCATGGGTTCTCCACCAATCAACACAGCTAATGTCAAATAACCTCTTTTCACCGGCAAGTTTGAAATCGTAGTTGAGCTCTTTAATAGCCCAATATGCCTTATGTTCTAGCTCAAGAGGTAAGTGACAAGCTTTTCCATATACCATCTTATATGGAGACATACCCATAGGATTTTTGTATGCAGTTCTATAGGCCCATAATGCATCATCAAGTTTCTTGGACCAATTCTTCCTAGACCTATTAACTGTCTTTTGCAAGATTAGTTTCAACTACCTATTACTTAGTTCTACTTGACCACTAGTCGGTGGGTGATAGGGGGATGCAATTCTATGGTTGACATCATATTTAGCAGGCATCTTACGGAAGGCACCATGAATAAAGTGTGAACCACCATGAGTCACTAGATATCTAGGGACTCCAAACCTCGGAAAAATAACTTCTTTAAGCATCTTAATAGAGGTGTTATGATCAACACTACTAGTTGGAATAGCTTCTACCCACTTAGTAACGTAATCAACAGCAACTAAAATATGTGTGTACCATTAGAGGCAGGAAAAGGTCCCATATAATCAAAACCCCAAACATCAAATGGTTCAATAACAAGTGAATAATTCATAGGCATTTCTTGACGTCTACTAATATTACCAATTCTTTGACATTCATCACAAGATAAGACAAACTTACGGGCATCCTTGAAGAGAGTAGGCCAATAAAACCGGATTTCAATACCTTGTGTGCAGTTCTATCTCCCGCATGGTGTCCTCCATAAGCTTCGGAGTGGCACTTGTGTAGGATATGTTCCTGTTCATGCTCAGGTACACAACGTCTAATAATACCATCTACTCCCTCTTTGTAAAGATGTGGGTCATCCCAGAAGTAATGTCTCAAATCATAGAAGATTTTTTTTTCTTTTGCTGGTATGTGAAGCTAGGAGGTATAAACTTAGCAACAATATAATTAGCATAATCAGCATACCATGGAGCAGTACGAGAAGTACTTATGACAGCTAATTGTTCATCAGGAAAGCTATCATCAATAGGTTGTCGGTCATCAAGTATATTCTCTAACCTAGACAAGTTATCTGCTACGGGGTTCTCAGCTCCCTTTCTATCAATAATATGCAAGTCAAATTCTTGCAGCAAGAGAACCCGCCTAATAAGTCTGGGCTTAGCATCTTTCTTTTCCATAAGGTATTTGATAGAAGCATGATCAGTGTGAATAGTTACTTTAGAATCAACGATATATGGTCTAAACTTATCACAAGCAAATACAACTGCTAAAAATTCTTTCTCAGTAGTGGCATAATTTCTTTGGGCACTATCTAGAGTTTTACTAGCATACCGGATAACATTCAATTTCTTATCAACTCTTTGCTATAAAACAGCTCCTACAGCATAATCACTAGCATCACACATAATCTCAAAGGGTAAATTCCAGTCAGGAGGCTGGACAATAGGTGCAGAGATCAATGCTTTCTTAAGTATTTCAAATGCTTCTAGACAATCATCATCAAAGACAAAAGGAATATCTTTTTGTAAGAGATTAGTCAGAGGCCTGGAGATTTTGGAGAAGTCCTTTATGAACCTCCTATAAAACCCGGCATGACCAAGGAAACTTCGTATACCTTTGATGTCCTTTGGGCATGGCATCTTTTCAATAGCATCAACTTTAGCTTTGTCAACTTCAATACATCTTTCAGAAATTTTATGTCCCAAGACAACGCCTTCATTAACCATAAAGTGGCACTTCTCCCAATTCAATACAAGGTTAGTATCTTCACATCTCTGCAAAACTCGATCAAGGTTGCTTAAGCAATCATCAAAAGAAGTTCCGTAAATGGAGAAATCATCCATGAAAACCTCAACAATCTTTTCACAAAAATCAGAGAATATAGCCATCATGCATCTTTGAAAGGTAGAAGGTGCATTACATAAACCAAAAGGCATACATCTATAAGCAAAGGTACCAAAAGGACAAGTAAAAGTGGTATTTTCTTGATCCCCTTTTGACACGGGTATTTGAGAGAAACCGGAATAACCATCTAGAAAGCAGAAATGAGTATGTTTGGATAACCTTTCTAGCATTTGATCAATGAATGGCAAGGGGTAATGATCTTTCTTAGTAGCTTTATTTAACTTACGAAAATCAATTACCATCCTATAACCTGTAACTATTCTTTGCGGGATCAATTCATCTTTATCATTAGGTACAACAGTCATACCTCCTTTCTTAGGAACACAATGGACATGACTTACCCACTGGCTATCAGCAACTGGATAGATAATACCTACTTCTAGGAGCTTTAGTATTTCCTTCCTTACAACTTCTTTCATCTTAGGATTTAACTGTCGCTGATGATCAATAACTGGTTTAGCATTTTCTTCCAGTTTTATCTTGTGTTGGCATATAGCCCATATAGTGGGACTAATGCCCTTAAGATCATCCAGAGTATATCCAATAGCAGCTTGGTGCTTCTTCAGAGTTTTCAATAATTTTTCTTCTTCCTGCTCTGAAAGGTTAGCACTAATAATAACATGATATATCTTCTTTCCATCAAGATAAACATACTTAAGATTATCAGGCAAAGGTTTAAGTTCAAACACGGGATCACCCTTGGGTGGAGGAGGATCCCCTAGGATTTCAACAAGCAAGTTGTTTTTCAGTACGGGTCCCTGTGTAAAGAATATTTCATCTATTTCCCTTCTCTCATTCATATGCATATCATTTGCGTGGTCTAGCAAGTATTGTTCTAAAGGATCATTAGGTGGCACGGCAATAGAATCAAGACCAATAATTTCAGCCTTATTGGGTGGTGCCTTTTCAAGGGGTTGTCTGCGGAATTTAATAAAGTTAAAATCATGAGACATATCCCCTAATCCAACCGTGACAATATCTTTCACGCACTCTATCTTGGCATTAACAGTATCCAAGAAGGGTCTAGCAAATATAATGGGACAGAATTCATCTTGTGGGGAACTGAGAATAAGGAAATCAGCAGGGTATTTGACCTTTCCAGACAAGACTTCAACATCTCTAACAATCCCAGCTGGTGAAATAGTAGCAAGATTAATAGTAACATCAATCCCTTCTAACTCAACAGGTGCAATATCATGCATAATTTCGTTATACAGATCAAAAGGGATAATACTCGCACTAGCACCTACGTCACATAAACCATGATAACAATGATCTCCTATCTTGACAGAGATAACAG
This sequence comes from Secale cereale, assembly GCA_902687465.1. Classification (NCBI taxonomy): domain Eukaryota; kingdom Viridiplantae; phylum Streptophyta; class Magnoliopsida; order Poales; family Poaceae; genus Secale; species Secale cereale. The sequence goes on from LR738709.1 coordinate 412,361,859, forward strand.
GCAGGCCTACAACAGGTTTATGTTTATTCCTAGCATTGGGTTTGGCTATTCTAGCAGATTCTTCTTGGAGGTAAATAACATGTCCATCTAAATCTTCTACCAAGAGATCCTTAACCATAGCAATACTAGGTTAAACTTTAATTTGCTCAGAGGGTGTAGGTGTTCTAGTGTTACTCTTACGAACTACAGTTGAAGCTTGAGCATGATCCTTTGTCCTAACAGGGAAAGGTGGTTTCTCAATATAAGCGGTAGGAATAACAGGATCAACATTATAAGTGATAGTCTTTTCTTTAAATTTAATAGGTTCAAGTACTTTTACTTCAATAAGGGGGGTGGTATTTAAACCACTTCTCCTTGGGGAGATCAACATGAGTAGCAAAAGATTCATAGAAACAAGCTACTATCTTAGAGTCAAGTCCATATTTAGTGCTAAACTCACGGAAAACATCGGTATCCATAAAAGCTTTGACACAATCAAACTTAGGGGTCATACCTGACTCCTTACATTCGTCGAGATCCCAATCTTCAGAGTTGTGTTTAATTCTTTCCAATAAATCCCATTTGAAATCAATAGTCTTCATCATATAAGAGCCAGAATAAGAAGTATCGAGCATGGAGCGATTATTATGAGAAAGCCGAGCACAGAAATTTTGAATGATCATTTCTCGTGAGAGCTCATGATTGGGGCATGAATATAACATTGACTTAAGCCTCCCCCAAGCTTGAGTGATGCTTTCTCCTTCACGAGGCCAGAAATTATAAATATAATTACGATCACGATGAACCTGGTGCATAGGGTAGAACTTCTGATGAAATTCAAACTTCAGACGATTATAGTTCCATGATCCCATATCATCGCATAGCCTAAACCATGTCAATGCATCTCCCTTCAAAGATAAAGGGAATACCTTCTTCTTGATAACATCCTCGGGCATACCTGAAAGCTTAAACAATCCACAAACTTCATCCACATAGATTAGGTGTAAGTCGGGATGCAGTGTTCCGTCTCCTGTAAATGGATTTTCAAGCAGTTTCTCTACCATACCCAAAGGAATCTCAAAGCAAACATTTTCAATAGGTGCAGTAGGTTGAGGAGCAACTCTTTGCTCTTCTGCTCGGGGTGAAGATACCCTGAACAAGCTCCTCAAAGGATTTTGAGCCATAGTAACAAGTGACAATGAATTTCAGCACACTACATAAATTTTTCCTTACCAAATTCCACTTACCAAAGGCGCTTCACTCCCCAGCAACGGCACCAGAAAAGAGTCTTGATGACCCACAAGTGTAGGGGATCTATCATAGTCCTTTCGATAAGTAAGAGTGTCGAACCCAACGAGGAGCAGAAGGAAATGATAGGCAGTTTTCGGTAAGGTACTTTCTGCAAAGCACTGAAATTATAGGTAATAGATAGTATTGTGATAAGGTAATTGGTAGCAAGTGACAAACGGTAAAAGTAAATAAGGTGCAGCAAGGTGTCACAATCCTTTTTGTAGCAAAGGAGAAGCCTGGACAAACTCTTATATAAAGTAAAGCGCTCCCGAGGACACATGGGAATTATCGTCAAGCTAGTTTTCATCACGATCATCTGATTCGCGTTCGGTACTTTGATAATTTGGTATGTGGGTGGACCAGTGCTTGGGTGCTGCCCTTACTTGTACAAACTTCCCACTTATGATTAACCTCCAATGCAAGCATCCGCAACTACAAAAGAAGTATTAAGGTAAACCTAACCATAGCCTGAAACATATGGATCCAAATCAGCCCCTTACGAAGCAACGCATAAACTAGGGTTTAAGCTTCTATCACTCTAGCAACCCATCATCTACTTATTACTTCCCAGTGCCTTCCTCTAGGCCCAAATAATGGTGAAGTGTCATGTAGTCGACGTTCACATGACACCACTAGAGGAGAGACAGCATACATCTCATCAAAATATCGAACGAAGACCAAATTCACATGACTACTAATAGCAAGACTTTTCCTATGTCCTCAGGAACAAAAGTAACTAGTCACAAGACATAATATTGTTCATGATCAGAGGGGTATTAATATGCATAATGGATCTAAACATATGATCTTCCACCAAATAAACCAACTAGCATCAACTACAAGGAGTAATCAACACTATTAGCAACCCACAGGTACCAATCTGAGGTTTGGGTACAAAGATTGGATACAAGAGATGAACTAGGGTTTGAGAGGAGATGGTGCTGGTGAAGATGTTGATGAAGATAGCCCTCCCCAAGATGGGAGAGTTGTTGGTGATGACGGTGGTGACGATTTCCCCCTCCCGGAGGGAAGTATCCCCGGCAGAACAACTCTGCCGGAGCCCTAGATTGGTTCCTCGGTTCCGCCTCGAGACGGCGGCGTCTGGTCCCGAAAGCCTCCTTATGATTTTTTCCAGGTCAAAACACCTCATATAGCAGAAGATGGGCACCGGGGGCCTGCCGGCTGGCCCACGAGGCAGGGAGGGCGCGCCCTGGGAATGGGGGCGCGCCCCCACCCTCGTGGACAGTCGGTGGCCCCCCTCATGGGTTTCTTTCGCCAGATATCTTTTATATTTTCTGAAACGATGTTCTATTGAGTTTCAGGGCTTTTGGAGTTGTGCAGAATAGGTTTCCAGAGTTTGCTCCTTTTCCAGCCCAGAATTCCAGCTGCCGGCATTCTCCCTCTTCACATGAACCTTGTAAAATAAAAGAGAAAAGGCATAAGTATTGTGACAAAACATATAGTAACAACCCATAATGCAACAAATATCAACATATAAGCATGATGCAAAATGGACGTATCAGTGCTAAATTCACGGAAAACATCGGTATCCATAAAAGATTTAACACAATCAAACTTAGGTGTTATACCTGACTCCTTACCTTCGTCGAGATCCCAATTTTCAGAGTTGCGTTTAATTATTTCCAATAAATCCCATTTGAATTCAATAGTGTTCATCATAAAAGAACCAATGCAAGAAGTATTGAGCATGGAGCGATTGTTGAGGGAAAGCCAAGCATAAATTTTTTGAATAATAATTTCCCTTGAGAGCTCATGATTGGGGCATGAATATAACATTGACTTAAGCCTCCCCCAAGCTTGAGCGATACTTTCTCCTTTGCGAGGCCAAAAATTATATATATATAATTACGATCATGATGAACCTGATGCATAGGATAGAACTTCTGATAAATTCCAATTTCAACCGGTTGTAGTTTCAGGATCCAATATCATCGCATAGCCTAAACCATGTCAATGCCTTTCTCTTCAAAGATAAAGGGAAGACCTTCTTCGTGATCACACCCTCGGTCATACCTACAAGCTTAAATAATCCACAAACTTCATCCACATAGATTAGGTGCAAATCAGGATGCAATGTTCCATCTCGTGTAAAGGGATTAGCTAGCAGTTTCTCTATCATACCCAAAGGAATTTCAAAGTAAACATTTTCAGTAGGTCCGGTAGGTTGAGGAGCAACTCTTTGCTCTACTGATCGGGGTGAAGATACCCCGAACAAGGCTGTGAGAACCCGGAATTAGCTTCCAGACCCTCCTGTGTATATTTGTCAACCCCAGGATCATTGTTGACAACACAGCGAAATGATATCATTGCACAATACGTAAAAGTATTACAAGTAGTATATTTGTCACAAGACATACCTAGCAAATTGTCTCATGACATTTACAATCAGAAAACAGCGGAAAGTACAATGCGTAGCGACTCCATCTCAGCCACAGGCAGTCGATGTAGTCCACGTGACCTCACTCCTACGGATCATCATAGTAGTCGTAGTCATCACCTTCGTCTTCATGGATCTCTGTTGTCAACAAAATTATTGCCATGAGTACATTACGTACTCAACATGCCTCCCGCGGGGAAGGTCCTAACAACTACATGTGGCTTCAAAGGAAGGCTGTATGTCTCATTTGCATAAAAGCTAATTTTGTTTGAAAAACATAGTACTTGGATAATAGTAGTTTTAGATGGAAACATATTTTATCTCCAGAATAACAGTCATCAAAGTGAGGATCCTCGATCAACTCACACTCTTCACAGGTTCCAAGAATAGGGGAAATAGGGAATAAGAAAGACAGGTCCTGTATGTCAAGAAAGATTCATGTGCCGTCCATGACCGTGGACACGGCTATTCGAATAGTTTTACACTCTGCAGAGGTTGTACACTTTACCCACACGACACAATCCCGACTTGTTGCCACTAGCCGTCGCTAGCGTAGTACGCCATTTGTTATATCGGCAGGGAGATTGTGACGAGGTCTTTCATTAGACCAAACTTACTGTGCCAAGCCCACTAGGTTTCAACACGGAAGTAACCGCAGTTCACAGTCTGAGCCCCCTTTTGTGCCGAGGACACTCCTCGCAAGGCAGCTATCCCATCTGCGGTACGGCAATGACCACAATAAGAGTGAGCTAACTAATTAACCAAGCCAGTGCCCATATAGCATGTGGCTGTACTGTTATCACAATCTTCAAATCCAAGACTTATTAGGCCTCATGCGGCACGGACGACTGATTGCCCCCTTCAACTCGTGAAGGGCGGCCAATCGCTCCTTCAATCCTTGATTCATCGCCCGCGCCAGTATTCAGATGGTAAGTTTCACCCAGAGTAGAAGAGAGTAGAGAAGGTCAACAAGGTCAACCGACCTAGCTCAGCGAGCTCAGCAACAAGTTCCAAGTGTCAATGATCCGAAGATCATTCAAATAAGGACCTATAGAATAATAAGCATGGCTAAGCATTTCTACTCTACTGGAATAATATATAATTCTACTCAGGTGTCAAGTGAATAGGCGACATGCGGATCAAGGCATGTGTCAATCGACACGCTAGCTACGAGATTAAAAAAAAGCATGCATATAGTAACCATAAAACACAATGCAATTTTGTAAACATAGGATAAGTATGATCAAAGAAGGAGGCATGCCTTCGTTGTTGAGTACTTCTTTGGTAACCTGATTCTGTCCATATCCAACATCGTCGTCACTCCCTACTCGTCGTAACGATAGCAACAGACAAACAATAAATACCAAAGCAATGGCAAATCCAAATAACATCCAAAACAAATTAAGAGTAGATGGATAGCAAGATATTGATCAGATGGAAATTCAAAATGAGGTAGCATGATCGGGTGGTGAGGGAGATGATTCAATGAAATGACATGGTTCGGTTGACATGACTAAAGAAGGCATAGTGATCAAGACTAACGTTCTAGTATGAATTGTTCTACTAAGCAGTAGTAGTGTCCTCTACACATCTGAGCTAAGGAATAGGAAACTACTACATAACAAAGGCAATTGCATCAACACATATGAAAAGAAACCATCCTATGCATTTAACTACGCAATCACAACAGGACATGATAAAGGTAAAAGTTAACCACAAGTAAATATTTGAATATAATCCAAATATTTATAATGGTCAGTAGTAGTCAAACATATACATCAACTATAATAACTTAAAAGACAATAGTTCATAAGGCAAACAAACAACCATTAGAAATCATACTAGTAAGCAATGAAACATCATACAACAACATGAATTGAGTTGGATCTAGATTCTATCCTAAAGCAAAACTAAAGAAAATAGGATCAACTTCATTATATCAAACCAATACTATGGCCACACAATTTAACAAGAGGACACTTATTACACATGGTATGTGAATGATAAGTTATAAATATGTATTGACTAATATCACAAGCATCAAGCATAAAGTGACCATGGCAATATACTACACTAGGACATGCTCTTTATGATAATAAATAACAAATGTCTAATTAACCACTACCAACAACATTATCAGCACATGATTGTAACAACATGGCAAACTATGCACACTTGGCATATGAGAAAGACACAACTCAACTAACGAATGGTAAACTATCCAAACCATGTGATGAACTAATGAAACAAGTATTAAACACTCATAATACTAACATGATACAGAGGTAACATCTATAAGAAAGAACTGAACTAGGCAACTGTAATACACCAAACATCATAAAGCATGAAAGATGTCAAAGCATAGAATAACGCATTAGCGAGGTAAACAATGTAATGTCTAACCATGGATGATCGAGATGCCACACTAGGCTACCAATAGAATACCGTAACTATGAGATAACTAACATCTCGATCAAGTAGGGTAGTAGCACGCAACCCTGCACACTATTTATGACATGTAAGAACATGGAAGCATGACATTATCACACAACACTATCATGCTTGTTATAAAATATAACCACACCGAGAAAGCAAAATGAGCATGTAGGCATGTAATACTAGATAATGGCATCAACCAATGAACATGTATTCTACCAGAACGATTAGCAAGATGATATGCATTTCTATCTAGTATAACTTACTATTGTAATGACAAATGATACACAACTAGAAATGATCTATAAAATGAACTGATACAACACACTATGTAATCTAGTTATACAAGCATAACAACATGGCATATTGATTAATCAACAACCTACTACGATATATATCTACCAAGTAAAGTCTAATCACATGTATGAACATAAGGTACAAACTACCAATGATACAACACATTATAGGCATACAACCAAATATGTATTTTACTTTGAGTAAGTACTAACATGGCTCGTCAATCAACTAAGCATGCTTAGGTACCATCCTAGGTGAATGAAACAACTTGGATAAATAACAAGAAGCAATAGACTAGGTTATATGCAACAAGCATGACCTATATGTAGCAATAAAAAGAACATGCGACATGGACGGAAATAAATATGTAAACCATATCTAAGATGTCACCATGCTAAACAAAATTAAATAGTCAAGATATGAAATATTTCATTATTCAATAAACAAAGTAAAGCCTGTAATAATCCTACGAAATTATAAGCATGGCGAATGTTTACCAAATATTCTACGCATGCAATATAGGGCTACACGCTACACAAGAATAATATCTGAGACAACGTACAAATACAATATAATATAAATAGATAGATAAATAAAATCCTCATGACAAATCTAATCAATGATATCTAACTTAGAATTATGAAATAAATAGGAGCGACTCCTAGGCATGTCATGACCATATAAAAATATCAAACCAACACAAAAGTTCATCGATCAGCTACTACACACGATAAAAAATCATAAGAACTAATATGAAACAGAAGAATAACACACAATTACAATTAGGCATTAATTGAAACCATATAAACTATATTTAAATCTATAGACATGTCTAAGACAATAACAATACAAAAATAACCAGTTTGCCACAACAAAAACTATAATCGGTAAACCAATAAATCTAATAAGTCATTTGTCACATGCAACAATTTGAGACCAATAGGATGCTCTCCTAGGCATATCGCAAACATATGAACAATAACATATTATTACAAAATTTACCGATGAACAAACCCTATTCCATCTTGGTCAAGAACAACTATAACCAAAGTTATACTAAAATTCTATTGATGAAACCAGCGAGCTAACTCTACCATGAGGTTACTATGGGCATGAGAAACAAATCACATGTTGAACACAAGGTCATCCGAGGAAGTAAAAAAAAGTACGCGGACATGCCGATGGCATCCGTTCATGCATCGACGCGAGTAACGGTATAGATAGGATGAACGATGATGTCTACGGGATTCATTAGATGATGACGAGTATGCGTGCAAAAGGAATTTGGTAGAGCCTCACCGAGTTTGATGCAGCGGTGAGATGAACTTGATGAACAGTGTACACGGACATGCAGAATTCTTCGTGTGTGGTTGACGAATCGTGTTCTTTCTTCTCCGAATGGATTAGTGGTGTGGATATGGACCTTGGGGCGCAAGGGCACAGATGGGGATGGCCTGCATCAACGGGATGGAGCATCGGCGTCCATGGTACATCGTTCTCTGGAGAGAGTTTCTGGAGACAGAGAGGAAGCGAGGGGCATGGGTGCTACGTGGATGGAAGGGAAGATGGAGGCGCTGGATATGATGGCTTCAGTTTTGGAAACCGATGGGATTGATGGGAATTAAGAGGAGGAGAATTGTTGGCTGCACGTTTCCTCTTATGTGATGTGAACGTACAGGAAGGAGAGGAGGTGCTCGCTAGGTGGGAGAGATGGCCCAGGTCGGCAAGGCCCATGAGGAAGGAGGGAAGCATGAAAAAATAGAGAGGGAGTTGTTGGGCTATGGTACAAGAGATGAAGAAAGAAAAATAAAAGAGATGGGCTGAGTCCATTCGATTGAGGAATAAGAAACATAGGGAAAATAGATAAGGTAGATTGTGCACTGGATATTGCCAGAGTTTAGGAAAAGAGATTAAATAGATTTTCCTTCTTTAGAAAATCTAGAAAAAGAATAGAAGCTAACAAATTCAAAAGAAGTTTCTAAATACATATGCACATAATTAAATATGCCGAAGGGAGAAAAACAAAACCCAATTAAAAGAGAAGAACAAAACTCAAATTTAAATTTAAGTTTGCATTAGATCAAATTAAATCCTGCAAATTATAAAAGTCCAGTATAATCTTTGTTACCAAATAAAACAAATGAAATTTTCTCGCCCTGATTTTTAGAATTTTTTTTTAAACATTCCGAGAATCGGGATGTTACAGATCTACCCCACTTAAAAGGAATCTCGTCCCTGAGATTCAGGCTGACTAAAGAGAATGGGTTTCGGTTAGCTTCATCTTCATCTTCCACACAGTTCTTCTCAGACACTTGTGGAATCACGGCTGACACTTTGGGTCTTGATTTGAGATACTTCAGTTGTTGATAATGCCTCCAGCTTGCTTAAGGCCTGGAAGCAGCCCTTCGGTCTTTTGATGGTAATCTGATAGCATCTCTGAGTAGTTGAACATTCTTCGCTCTTGGCGATGATAATCTGATAACTTCTCTAAGTGTTTGAACATTCTTCTGTCTTTCCCTTCTTTTGTAGGTCAAGCTTTGGTCCGGTAGGACTCGTGCGGTGAAGGTCTTCGAATCATCTTATTCTTTGCAAATGAAGGTCTTCAAATCTTCGATCTCGCCATGAATCTCCGTCTACTACCCCCCTTAAAAGAGGTTTTCCATGGGGTTCACATTGATATCTCAAAGGATGATGTTGCAACTTCTTTCCTCTTAAAGTGATCTTCGGGGTTTATAAAGAAGAAGGAAATAGCATAAGAGGAGTAAGAGAATCCTACACAAGGCAGAGATACCCAGAAGATAAACAAAAGATAACACCGATATAACCATGAAGCTATCCAGATAAAACTCAAAAGCAACTCATTTTAGCAATAGGGTTTTAGCATGACTGCATAGGAAAACACCAAAAATATGCAGACAATACTCACACAAGAAAGGTTTTGCGTTTACAAGCTACGAGTTCTTTCACTACAAGGGTGTTAACAACCTAATCCTATATGGCAGGTCACAGCATAACTTGGTGCAGATCTTCGACATTGACGTTTGAAGCATAATCGACGGTTGTTGACTTCTTGAGTTCTCGAGGTGTCTTCTCTTGGAAAAAATGTTGCTACTCAAAGCTTCAGGATTGAAGTTATCTTGAAATTCTCGCCACATCGTGTGAAGCTTTTGACTTTTCAACACCTTGGGCGGGCAAAAGGGTTTCACATACTATAAGGAAGAAGGTAAGAAAGTAGAGTTTATACCTTATTTGAATAAGATGAGACTAGGAGAGCAATAGTGAAGGAGAAGAGTACGAGAATGATCCTTTTCAAAATAGTTTTTTTATAATAATAGTCCCTAAGGCTTTCCATTTCTAACTAAGGCCACGCGACTAGGTCGACATCGGCTCTGATACCACTTCTGTGAGAACCCGGAATTAGCTTCCAGACCCTCCTGTGTATATTTGTCAACCCCAGGATCATTGTTGACAACACAGCGAAATGATATCATTGCACAATACGTAAAAGTATTACAAGTAGTATATTTGTCACAAGACATACCTAGCAAATTGTCTCATGACATTTACAATCAGAAAACAGCGGAAAGTACAATGTGTAGCGACTCCATCTCAGCCACAGGCAGTCGATGTAGTCCACGTGACCTCACTCCTACGGATCACCATAGTAGTCGTAGTCATCACCTTCGACTTCATGGATCTCTGTTGTCAACAAAATTATTGCCATGAGTACACTACGTACTCAACATGCCTCCCGCGGGGAAGGTCCTAACAACTACATGTGGCTTCAAAGGAAGGTTGTATGTCTCATTTGCATAAAAGCTAATTTTGTTTGAAAAACATAGTACTTGGATAATAGTAGTTTTAGATGGAAACATATTTTATCTCCAGAATAACGGTCATCAAAGTGAGGATCCTCGATCAACTCACACTCTTCACAGGTTCCAAGAATAGGGGAAATAGGGAATAAGAAAGACAGGTCCTGTATGTCAAGAAAGATTCATGTGCCGTCCATGACCGTGGACACGGCTATTCGAATAGTTTTACACACTGCAGAGGTTGTACACTTTACCCACACGACACAATCCCGACTTTTTGCCACTAGCCGTCGCTAGCGTAGTACACCATTTGGTATACCGGCAGGGAGATTGTGACGAGGTCTTTCATTAGACCAAACTTACTGTGCCAAGCCCACTAGGTTTCAACACGGAAGTAACCGCAGTTCACAGTCCGAGCCCCCTTTTGTGCCGAGGACACTCCTCGCAAGGCAGCTATCGCATCTGCGGTACAGCAATGGCGACAATAAGAGTGATCTAACTAATTAACCAAGCCAGTGCCCATATAGCATGTGGCTGTACTGTTATCACAATCTTCAAATCCAAGACTTATTAGGCCTCATGCGGCACGGACAACTGATTGCCCCCTTCAACTCGTGAAGGGCGGCCAATCGCTCCTTCAATCCTTGATTCAGCTGTCGCCCGCGCCAGTATTCAGATGGTAAGTTTCACCCAGAGTAGAAGAGAGTAGAGAAGGTCAACAAGGTCAACCGACCTAGCTCAGCGAGCTCAGCAACAAGTTCCAAGTGTCAAAGATCCGAAGATCATTCAAATAAGGACCTATAGAATAATAAGCATGGCTAAGCATTTCTACTCTACTGGAATAATATATAATTCTACTCAGGTGTCAAGTGAATAGGCGACAAGCGGATCAAGGCATGTGTCAATCGACACGCTAGCTACGAGATTAAAAAAAGCATGCATATAGTAACCATAAAACACAATGCAATTTTGTAAACATAGGATAAGTATGATCAAAGAAGGAGGCATGCCTTCGTTGTTGAGTACTTCTTTGGTAACCTGATTCTGTCCATATCCAACATCGTCGTCACTCCCTAGTCGTCGTAACGATAGCAACAGACAAACAATAAATACCAAAGCAATGGCAAATCCAAATAACATCCAAAACAAATTAATAGTAGATGGATTGATCAGATGGAAATTCAAAATGAGGTAGCATGATCGGGTGGTGAGGGAGATGATTCAATGAAATGACATGGTTCGGTTGACATGACTAAAGAAGGCTTAGCGATCAAGACTAACGTTCTAGTATGAATTGTTCTACTAAGCAGTAGTAGTGGCCTCTACACATCTGAGCTAAGGTATAGGAAACTACTACATAACAAAGGCAATTGCATCAACACATATGAAAAGAAACCATCCTATGCATTTAACTACGCAATCACAACAGGACATGATAAAGGTAAAAGTTAACCACAAGTAAATATTTGAATATAATCCAAATATTTATAATGGTCAATAGTAGTCAAACATATACATCAACTATAATAACTTAAAAGACAACAGTTCATAAGGCAAACAAACAACCATTAGAAATCATACTAGTAAGCAATGAAACATCATACAACAACATGAATTGAGTTGGATCTAGATTCTATCCTAAAGCAAAACTAAAGAAAATAGGATCAACTTCATTATATCAAACCAATACTATGGCCACACAATTTAACAAGAGGACACTTATTACACATGGTATGTGAATGATAAGTTATAAATATGTATTGACTAATATCACAAGCATCAAGCATAAAGTGACCATGGCAATATACTACACTAAGACATGCTCTTTATGATAATAAATAACAAATGTCTAATTAACCACTACCAACAACATTATCAGCACATGATTGTAACAACATGGCGAACTATGATCACTTGGCATATGAGAAAGACACAACTCAACTAACGAATGGTAAACTATCCAAACCATGTGATGAACTAATGAAACAAGTATTAAACACTCATAATACTAACATGATACAGAGGTAACATCTATAAGAAAGAACTGAACTAGGCAACTGTAATACACCAAACATCATAAAGCATGAAAGATGTCAAAGCATAGAATAACGCATTAGCGAGGTAAACAATGTAATGTCTAAACATGGATGATCGAGATACCACACTAGGCTACCAATAGAATACCGTAACTATGAGATAACTAACATCGCGATCAAGTAGGGTAGTAGCACGCAACCCTGCACACTATTTATGACATGTAAGAACATGGAAGCATGGCATTATCACACAACACTATCATGCTTGTTATAAAATATAACCACACCGAGAAAGCAAAATGAGCATGTAGGCATGTAATACTAGATAATGGCATCAACCAATGAACATGTATTCTACCAGAACGATTAGCAAGATGATATGCATTTCTATCTAGTATAACTTACTATTGTAATGACAAATGATACACAACTAGAAATGATCTATAACATGAACTGATACAACACACTATGTAATCTAGTTATACAAGCATAACAACATGGCATATTGATTAATCAACAACCTACTACGATATATATCTACCAAGTAAAGTCTAATCACATGTATGAACATAAGGTACAAACTACCAATGATACAACACATTATAGGCATACAACCAAATATGTATTTTACTTTGAGTAAGTACTAACATGGCTCGTCAATCAACTAAGCATGCTTAGGTACCATCCTAAGTGAATGAAACAACTTGGATAAATAACAAGAAGCAATAGACTAGGTTATATGCAACAAGCATGACCTATATGTAGCAATAAAAAGAACATGCGACATGGACGGAAATAAATATGTAAACCATATCTAAGATGTCACCATGCTAAACAAAATTAAATAGTCAAGATATGAAATATTTCATTATTCAATAAACAAAGTAAAGCCTGTAATAATCCTACGAAAATATAAGCATGGCGAATGTTTACCAAATATTCTACGCATGCAATATAGGGCTACACGCTACACAAGAATAATATCTGAGACAACGTACAAATACAATATAATATAAATAGATAGATAAATAAAATCCTCACGACAAATCTAATCAATGATATCTAACTTAGAATTATGAAATAAATAGGAGCGACTCCTAGGCATGTCATGACCATATAAAAATATCAAACCAACACAAAAGTTCATCGATCAGCTACTACACACGATAAAAAATCATAAGAACTAATATGAAACAAAAGAATAACACACAATTACAATTAGGCATTAATTGAAACCATATAAACTATATTTAAATCTATAGACATGTCTAAGACAATAACAATACAAAAATAACCAGTTTGCCACAACAAAAACTATAATCGGTAAACCAATAAATCTAATAAGTCATTTGTCACACGCAACAATTTGAGACCAATAGGATGCTCTCCTAGGCATATCGCAAACATATGAACAATAACATATTATTACAAAATTTACCGATGAACAAACCCTATTCCATCTTGGTCAAGAACGACTATAACAAAAGTTATACTAAAATTCTATTGATGAAACCAGCGAGCTAACTCTACCATGAGGTTACTATGGGCATGAGAAACAAATCACATGTTGAACACAAGGTCATCCAAGGAAGTAAAAAAAAGTACGCGGACATGTCGATGGCATCCGTTCATGCATCGACGCGAGTAACGGTATAGATAGGATGAACGATGATGTCTACGGGATTCATTAGATGATGACGAGTATGCGTGCAAAAGGAATTTGGTAGAGCCTCACCGAGTTTGATGCAGCGGTGAGATGAACTTGATGAACAGTGTACATGGACATGCAGAATTCTTCGTGTGTGGTTGACGAATCGTGTTCTTTCTTCTCTGAATGGATTAGTGGTGTGGATATGGACCTTGGGGCGCAAGGGCACAGATGGGGATGGCCTGCATCAACGGGATGGAGCACCGGCGTCCATGGTACATCGTTCTTTGGAGAGAGTTTCTGGAGACAGAGAGGAAGCGAGGGGCATGGGTGCTACGTGGATGGAAAGGAAGATGGAGGCGCTGGATATGATGGCTTCAGTTTTGGAAACCGATGGGATTGATGGGAATTAAGAGGAGGAGAATTGTTGGCTGCACGTTTCCTCTTCTGTGATGTGAACGTACAGGAAGGAGAGGATGTGCTCGCTAGGTGGGAGAGATGGCCCAGGTCGGCAAGGCCCATGAGGAAGGAGGGAAGCATGAAAAAATAGAGAGGGAGTTGTTGGGCTATGGTACAAGAGATGAAGAAAGAAAAATAAAAGAGATGGGCTGAGTCCATTTGATTGAGGAATAAGAAACATAGGGAAAATAGATAAGGTAGATTGTGCACTGGATATTGCCAGAGTTTAGGAAAAGAGATTAAATAGATTTTCCTTCTTTAGAAAATCTAGAAAAAGAATATAAGCTAACAAATTCAAAAGAAGTTTCTAAATACATATGCACATAATTAAATATGCCGAAGGGAGAAAAACAAAACCCAATTAAAAGAGAAGAACAAAACTCAAATTTAAATTTAAGTTTGCATTAGATCAAATTAAATCCTGCAAATTATAAAAGTCCAGTATAAGCTTTGTTACCAAATAAAACAAACAAAATTTTCTCGCCCTGATTTTTAGAAAAAAAATTAAACATTCCGAGAATCGGGATGTTACAAAGGCCCTCAAAGGATTATGTTCCATAGTAACAAGTGACAGTAAATTTCAGCACACTAATAAATTTTTCCTTACCAAATTCCACTTACCAAAGGCACTTCACTCCCCGGCAATGGCGCCAAAAAAGAGTCTTGATGACCCACAAGTGTAGGGGATCTATCATAGTCCTTTCGATAAGTAAGAGTGTCGAACCCAACGAGGAGCAGAAGGAAATGATTGGCAATTTTCAGTAAGGTATTCTGTGCAAGCACTGAAATTATCGATAACAGATAGTTTTGTGATAAGGTAATTTGTAACGAGTAACAAGTAATAAAAGTAAATAAGGTGCAGCAATATGGCCAAATCTTTTTTGTAGCAAAGGACAGGCCTGGACAAACTCTTATATAAAGGAAAGCGCTCCCGAGGACACATGGGAATTATCGTCAAGCTACTTTTCATCACGCTCATATGATTCGCGTTCGTTAATTTGACAATTTGGTATGTGGGTGGACCGGTGCTTGGGTATTGCCCTTACTTGGACAAGCATCCCACTTATGATCAACCTCTATTGCAAGCATCCGCAACTACAAAAGAAGTATTAAGGTAAACCTAACCATATCATGAAACATATGGATCCAAATCAGCCCCTTACGAAGCAACGCATAAACTAGGGTTTAAGATTCTGTCACTCTAGCAACACATCATCTACTTATTACTTCCCAATGCCTTCCTCTAGGCCCAAACAATGGTGAAGTGTCATGTAGTCGACGTTCACATAACACCACTAGAGGAAAGACAACATACATCTCATCAAAATATCGAACGAATACCAAATTCACATGACTACTTATAGCAAGACTTCTCCCATGTCCTCAGGAACAAACGTAACTACTCACAAATCATATTCATGTTCATAATTAGAAGGATATGAATATGCATAAAGGATCTGAACATATGATCTTCCACCGGATAAACCAACTAGCATCAACTACAAGGAGTAATCAACACTACTAGCAACCCACATGTACCAATATGAGGTTTTGATACAAAGATTGGATACAAGAGATGAACTAGGGTTCGAGAGGAGATGGTGCTGGTGAAGATGTTGATGTAAATTTATCCCCTCCTGATGAGAGGATCGATGCTGATGACGATGGTGACGATTTCCCCTCCCGGAGGGATGTTTCCCCGGCAGAACAGCTCCGCCGGAGCCCTAGATTGGTTCCGCCAAGGTTCCACCTTGAGATGGCGGCGTTTCATCTCGGAAATTTTCTTCTGATTTTTTCCAGGGCAGAAGACACCTTATACCAGAAGATGGGCATCGGGGGGCTGCCAGGTGGCCCACGAGGCAGGGGGCGCGCCCCCCTCCCTCGTGGACGGTGGGTGGCCCCCATCTGGTGCTTTCTTTGCCCGATATTTTTTATATATTCCAAAACTGACTTTCGTGGAGTTTCAGGGCCTTTTGAGTTGTGAAGAATAGGTCTCAAATATTTGCTCCGTTTCCAGCCAAAATTCCAGCTACCGGCATTCTCCCTCTTAATGTAAACCTTGTAAAATAAGAGAGAAAAGGCATAAGTATTGTGACATAATGTGTAATAAAAGCCCATAATGCCATAAACATCAATATAAAAGCATGATGCAAAATGGACGTATCACCGTGTCGCTCCATGGGCTTGCAGAGCTAATTTGGTAAACCTCGGCAAGTTCGCGATTCGCTCTCTTGCGTTGGCTATTTGAGGAGAACGTCTCGAAGACAGTAAAGACACCGACGTCTTTCTCCCCTGATAAGGCGGTGGCAAGGATTGCCGCACTGCTCTTAGCTACCTGCCGGAGTACCCAACATGCTCTAAGGCAGTGGTTTGGGATATTGTCCGGGGTTGCGTGTATTTGGCAAGGTTTATCGAGCAGTTCGTCTAGTACATACATGCGTCTTAAAAAAGGTTTGTTCTTCTTGCCAATAGGCATTTTATCGGATGGCCTGCTAGGGTATGTCTGTTTAGCCTTAATAGTGTGTTATCCAGATATGGATTGTTCGAGAGGTATGTTCTGGGCTTTCCAAGTGTTTTCCATTGTGTAGTACTTTTGTACTAAATGTGACAGTTCTGTGAAACTCAGAACACGACGTCGGTTGAGGGCATTCAAGAGTCCCACATCCATGCAGTTGCAGCAAAATAAGGAGACCGCCTCATCGTCGCAGCAGTCCTTAATCTTGTTCTTGACAAGCAGGAATCTGGCCTAGAAGTGGTTGACCGTTTCCTCGGGCTGCTGTCGTATGTTCGCGAGATTATCTATGTCTGGGAATCCGGATTTACTTGGAGAGTTTTCCCAGGGTGGGTGGGTGTTGGTAATTTTGAGTCTCGACCCAAAGTGGTATTCAGGGTTTTGACAACCTCTGATGTAGACGATCTGGGCTCAGCGGGACCTGAATGTCTCGGGAGTCTGGCGTCAATTCCAGAGCTCGAACAACATGAAGTGCCTCCCGACAGGAGTGTGTTCGGCTCGATGGGTTCGGAGATCCGAACTGTGACGGTCTCCGTCTCGAGTGGGGGAGTCTCTTCGGCTTCATCCTCGGCTGCTGCCACTAGATGAGTGATCAGGATAGGATCGATCTCATCATGATTGGATTTAGTTCTGATCTGATCTCCTGGCGATGAAAGCCCCAGGGCGGCGATGCAATCTAGCAGGTCGTTAAAAGGCAAGAGATCTGCTGAGGTTGCATCATCGAAGTGGCCGGAGTCAACGTAAGGGTGGTGCTCGATGACCGTGGGGAGTGCGGCCGGCCCTGAGGCCATGCGGGCACATACAGCGAAACCGCCGAGCTGGAGAGCCTGGCCGATGGCCATGTTGTTTCCGAGGGTGATTCTGTAACGCCCCGGACACACCCGCCGGTGGTCGTTACTCCTGGCGGGATCTAGACTGGCCCCACATATCAATACTAGTCTTTTATGCGCACTTTGTCCTCACTCGTGCGCACCCGGGAGCAACTTCCTGGTCGGTCACCCATCCTGAAACTACTCCAAGCTGAGCACGCTTAACTTTGGAGTTCTATCCGAATGGGCTCTTGCAAAAGAAGGAATTCCTTATTGATATGAGTAGTCTATCATCCCTAATAAGCCAGGCTATCACATACACCCCCACTTAGAGGAACAGACGTCCTCGTCGGGCCACAGGAACGTTCCCTCTTGGCACATACGTCTGTGCTTCCAGTCCAGCACGTGTGCCATGTCGTGTGCCATGACGGGTCACAAACGTCATGCACAACATGACCGTGCACCTGTCCGCAAACATCCGTGTAACCTCGAGGGTCGGCTCTAATACCAACTTGTAATGCCCCGGACACACCCGCCGGTGGTCGTTACTCCTGGCGGGATCTAGATTGGCCCCACATATCAATACTACTCTTTTCTGCGCACTTTGTATTCACTCGTGCGCACCCGGGAGCAACTTCTCGGTCGGTCACCCATCCTGAAACTACTCCAAGCTGACCACGCTTAACTTTGGAGTTCTATCCGAATGGGCTCTCGGAAAAGAAGGAATTCCTTATTGATATGAGTAGTCTATCATCCCTAATAAGCCAGGCTATCACAGATCCCGTCGTTGATGACGAGACGACCCATCGATCGCTCATCATGAGCGCACAACTGATAACCCACAAGTGTAGGGGATCAGTTGTAGCCTCTTTTGATAAGTAAGAGTGTCAAGCCCAACGAGGAGCTAAAGGTAGAACAAATCCTCCCTCAAGTTCTACCGACCACCGATACAACTCTACGCACGCTTGATGTTTACTTTACCTAGAACAAGTATGAAACTAGAAGTACTTTGTGATTTTTGTGGGATAGGTTTGCAAGATAATAAAGAGCGCATAAATAAAAAGTAGGGGCTGTTTAGATAAAGACACAACTAAATTAGTTTTAGTAGAAAGCTTTTTGTCACGAGAAAGTTATTTGTCCCTAGGCAATCGATAACTAGACCGGTAATCACTATTGAAATCTTATTTGATGGAGAGGCATAAGCTAACATACTTTCTCTTCTTGGATCATATGCACTTATGATTGGAACTCTAGCAAGCATCCACAACTACTAAAGACCATTAAGGTAAAACTTAACCATAGCATTAAGGTATCAATTCCTCTTTATTCCCATACGCAAACAACCTACTTACTCGGGTATATGCTTCTGTCACTCACGCCACCCACCATAAGCAAATCATGAACATATTGCAAACCCTACAGCGGGGATCCCTCACGCTTGCGCGACACGGAGAGCACCATAGGATAGCACCAATAATAAAACATGCAACTCAAACCAATCACGATCATCAATTAACCCATAGGACAAAACGGATCTACTCAAACATCATAGGATAGCCATACATCATTGGGAAATAATATATAGCGTTGCGCACCATGTTTAAGTAGAGATTACAGCGGGTAGAAGAGGGGTTACACCGCTGCATAGAGGGGGGAGAGTTGGTGATGACGACGGTGAAGTTGTTGGTGTAGATTGCGGTGACGATGATGGCCCCGGCAGCACTCCGGTGCCACCGGAAGTGAGGGGGAGAGAGCCCCCCTCCTTCTTCTTCCTTGACCTTCTCCCTAGATGGGAGAAGGGTTTCCCCTCTGGACCATGGTCTCCATGGCGTGGGAGGGGCGAGAGCCCCTCCGAGATTGGAACTATCTCTCTGTCTCTCTCTGTTTATGCGTTCTCAGATTCTGGCCCTTCACCGTTTCTTATATTCCCGGAGATCCGTAACTCCGATTGGATTGAAACCTTCACCTAGATTTTTTTTCCGAAAATTAGCTTTCTTGCGGCCAAAGAAGAGCAGCAACCACCTTACGGAGTGCCCACGAGGGTCAGGGGCGCGCCTCCCTGTTGGGTAACGTTGCATGGGAAACAAAAAATTTTCCTACATTCACAAGATCAATCTAGGAGATGCATCTACGAGGGGAGAGTTGGATCCACATACCCTTGTAGATCGCTAAGCGGAAGCGTTCAAGAACGCGGTTGATGGAGTCGTACTCGCCGCGATTCAGATCGCCGAAGATCCTAGCACCGAAGCAACGGTGCCTCCGCGTTCTTCACACGTACAGCTCGGGGACGTCTCCTCCTTCTTGATCCAGCAAGCGGGAAGGAGAGGCTGATGGAGACACCGGCAGCACGACGGCGTGGTGGAGATGGTGGTGGAGGATTCCTGCAGGGCTTCGCCAAGCACCGCGGGAAAACGAAGATGGATGTGGGAGAGGGAGGGCAGCACCGAGGCACGAACGTGTGTGGCTGCCCTCCCTCTGCCTCTCTTTATATAGGGGGAGTAGAAGGGAGGGGGCGCCCTAGGGTTTCCCCTAGGGTCCGGCGGCCAGGGCAGATGGGAAGGGGGCGGCGCCCCCTGGGGCTAGGGTTTCCCCCCCCCCCCCAGGTGCCTTGCCCCCCAAGCCTTAGGGGGTGCGGCAGCCCTAGGGGGGGCCAGCCCCCTTGGCGCACAAGGAGAGGGCCCAGGGGGGGCGCACAGCCCTATGAGGGCTGTTGTGTCCCCCTTTGTGGCCCATTAGGCCCGAAACTCCTTCCGGGACCCCCGAAACCCCTTTCGGTCATCCGCCGACTTCCCGATGCTCCCCGGTACACTTCCGGACTCCGAAACCTTTCATCCTATATATCAATCTTCGTCTCCGGACCATTCCGGAGACCCACGTCACGTCCGGGATCTCATCCGGGACTCCGAACAACCTTCGGTAACCATGCACTGTTCTCACTAACAACCCTAGCGTCACCGAACCTTAAGTGTGTAGACCCTGCGGGTTCGGAAACTATGCAGACATGACCGAGACACTCCCAGGTCAATAACCAATAGCGGGATCTGGATACCCATATTGGTTCCCACACGTTCCTCGATGATCTCATCGGATGAACCACGATGTCAAGGATTCAGGAAATCCCGTATACAGTTCCCTTTGTCTCGTCGGTATGTTACTTGCCCGAGATTCGATCGTCGGTATCTCTATACCTAGTTCAATCTCGTTACCGGCAAGTCTCTTTACTCGTTACCGTAATACATAATCCCGTGACCAACTACTTAGTCACTTTGAGCTCATTGAGATGATGTATTACCGAGTGGGCCCGGAGATACCTCTCCGTCACACGGAGTGACAAATCCCAGTCTCGATCCATGTCAACTCAACAGACACCTTCGGAGATACCTGTAGAGTACCTTTATAGTCACCCAGTTACGTTGCGACGTTTGGCACACACAAAGCACTCCTACGGTGTCAGTGAGTTACATGATCTCATGGTCATAGGAACTTATACTTGACATGCAGAAAACTATAGCGATAACTGATACGATCAAAAGCTATGTTTAACGTTTGGGTCTTGTCCATCACATCATTCTCCTAATGATGTGATCCCGTTATCAAATGACAACTCATGTCTATGACCTGGAAACCGCGGTCATCTTTGATCAACGAGCTAGTCCTGTAGAGGCTTACTAGGGACACAAAGTTTGTCTATTTATCCACACATGTATATGAGTTTCCAATCAATACAATTATAGCATGGATAATAAACGATTATCATGAACAAGGAAATATAATAATAACTCTTTTATTATTGCCTCTAGGGCATATTTCCAACAGTCTCCCACTTGCACTAGAGTCAATAATCTAGCATTACAAGGTAATGAATCTAACACCCATAGAGTCTTGGTGTTGATCATGCTTAGCCCGTGGAAGAGGCTTAGTCAACGGATCTGCAACATTCAAATCCGTGTGTACTTTGCAAATGCTTATGTCCTCCTCCTTGACTGAATCGCGGATGGAATTGAAGCGTCGCTTTATGTGTCTGGTCCTCTTGTGAAACCTTGGTTCCTTGGCTAGAGCAATGGCACCAGTGTTGTCACAAAACAAAGTCATTGGATTCAATGCACTAGGCACAACTCCAAGATCTGTCATGAACTCCTTCATCCAGACACCTTCCTTTGCCGCCTCCGAGGCAGCTATGTACTCCGCTTCGCATGTAGAATCGGCTACCACGCTTTGCTTGGAACTGCACCAGCTTACCGCTCCTCCGTTGAGAATATATACGTATCCGGTTTGAGACTTAGAGTCATCCGGATCAGTGTCAAAGCTTGCATCGACGTAACCCTTTACGACGAGCTCTTGATCACCTCCATAAACGAGAAACATTTCCTTAGTCCTTTTCAGGTACTTTAGGATATTCTTGACCGCTGTCCAGTGATCCATACCAGGATTACTTTGAAACCTTCCGGCCATACTTATGGCAAGGCTGACATCTGGTCTTGTGCACAGCATTGCATACATGATAGAGCCTATGGCTGAAGCATAGGGGACGACACTCATCTTTTCTCTATCTTCCGCAGTCACTGGGCATTGAGTCTTACTCAACTTTGTACCTTGCAATACCGGCAAGAACCCCTTCTTGGATTGATCCATTTTGAACTTCTTCAAAACTTTATCAAGGTATGTACTTTGTGAAAGTCCTATCAAGCGTCTTGATCTATCTCTATAGATCTTGATGCCCAATATGAAAGCAGCTTCACCGAGATCCTTCATTGAAAAACTCTTGTTCAAATACCCCTTCACGCTATACAAAAATTCTATATTGTTTCCAATCAACAATATGTCATCCACATATAATATTAGAAACGCTATAGAGCTCCCACTCACTTTCTTGTAAATACAAGCTTCATTATAAACTTGTACAAACCCAAACGCTTTGATCACCTCATCAAAGCGAAGATTCCAACTCCGAGATGCTTGCACCAGCCCATAAATGGAACGCTAGAGCTTGCATACTTTGTCAACATTCTCTGGATCGACAAAACCTTCCGGTTGTATCATATACAACTCTTCCTTAAGAAAACCGTTAAGGAACGCTGTCTTGACATCCATCTGCCAAATTTCATAATCGAAATATGCAGCTATCGCTAACATGATTCGGACGGATTTAAGCATCGCTACGGGTGAGAAAGTCTCATCGTAGTCAATCCCTTGAACTTGTGAAAAACCCTTTGCCACAAGTCGAGCTTTATACACGGTGACATTGCCGTCAGCGTCCGTCTTCTTCTTAAAAATCCATTTATTCTGAATGGCCTTCCGCCCTTCAGGTAATACTTCCAAAGTCCATACTTTGTTTTCATACATGGATCCCATCTCGGATTTCATGGCCTCTAACCATTTGTCAGAATCCGGGCCCATCATCGCTTCTCCATAGCTCGTAGGTTCACCGTTGTCTAACAACATGACCTCCAAGACAGGGTTACCATACCACTCAGGTGCAGTGCGTACCCTTGTCGACCTACGAGGTTCGGTAGTAACTTGATCAGAAGTTTCTTGATCATCATCATTGGCTTCCTCTTCAACCGCTGCAGGCTCCACAAAAACATCTTTCTGTGCTGCGCAACTCTCTGGTTGAAGCAGAGGTTCGATAACCTCATCAAGTTCTACCTTCCTCCCACTCAATTCTTTCGAGAGAAACTCTTTCTCGAGAAAGGACCCGTTCTTAGCGACAAACACTTTGCCCTCGGATCTGAGATAGAAGGTGTACCCAACCGTTTCTCTTGGGTATCCTATGAAGACACATTTGTCCGCTTTGGGTTCGAGCTTTTCTGGCTGAAGCCTTTTGACATAAGCATCGCAACCCCAAACTTTGAGAAAAGACAACTTAGGTTTCTTACCAAACCATAGTTCATACGGTGTTGTCTCAACGGACTTAGATGGAGCCCTATTTAAAGTGAATGCAGCTGTCTCTAACGCATATCCCCAGAACGATAGTGGCAAATCGGCAAGAGACATCATAGAACGCACCATATGTAATAGGGTTCGATTACGACGTTCGGACACACCATTACGCTGTGGTGTTCCAGGTGGCGTCAACTGTGAAACAATTCCACATTTTCTTAAGTGATTGCCAAACTCATAACTCAGATATTCTCCCCCTCGATCAGATCGTAGGAACTTGATCTTCTTGTTACGATGATTTTCAACTTCACTCTGAAATTGCTTGAACTTTTCAAAAGTTTCAGACTTATGCTTCATTAAGTAAATATACCCATATCTACTTAAGTCGTCAGTGAAGGTGAGAAAATAACGATATCCACCGCGCGCCGTGACACTCATCGGACCACACACATCAGTATGTATGATTTCCAATAAGTCACTTGCCCGTTCCATTGTCCCTGAAAACGGGGTCCTCGTCATCTTGCCCATGAGGCACGGCTCGCATGTGTCAAGTGATTCAAAATCAAGAGACTCCAAAAGTCCATCAGCATGGAGCTTCCTCATGCATTTCACGCCGATATGACCGAGACGGCAGTGCCACAAGAAAGTGGTATTATCATTATCAACTCTACATCTTTTGGCATCAATGTTATGAACATGTGTATCATCACTATCGAGATTCAATAAGAATAAACCCCTCACTTCGGGTGCATGACCATAAAAGATATTACCCATATAAATAGAACAACCTTTATTCTCTGATTTAAATGAGTAACCGTCTCGCATCAAACAAGATCCAGATATAATGTTCATGCTTAACGCAGGCACTAAATAACAATTATTCAGGTTCATAACTAATCCCGATGGTAATCGAAGAGCGAGCGTGCCGACGGCGATCACATCAACCTTGGAACCATTTCCCACGCGCATCGTCACTTCGTCCTTCGCCAGCCTCCGTTTATTCCGCAGTTCCTGCTTAGAGTTGCAAATGTGAGCAACCGAACCGGTATCAAATACCCAGGCACTACAACGAGAGTTGGTAAGGTACACATCAATAACATGTATATCACATATACCTTGCTTGTTGTTGTTGGCCCCCTTCTTGTCTGCCAGATACTTGGGGCAGTTCCGCTTCCAGTGGCCGTTCCCCTTGCAATAGAAACACTCAGTCTCTGGCTTGGGCCCAGCCTTGGGTTTCTTCACTGGATGAGCAACTGCCTTGCCACCCTTCTTAGAGTCACCCTTCTTGCCCTTGCCATTCTTCTTGAAACTGCTGGTTTTATTGACCATCAACACTTGATACTCCTTCTGGATGTCTGCCTCAGCGACTTTCAGCATCGAAAACAGCTCGGCGATGGTTTTGTTCATCCCTTGCATGTTATACTGCTGCACGAAGCTCTTGTAGCTAGGCGGGAGTGACTGGAGAATTCTGTCAATGATAGCCTCGTCCGGGAACACAAGTCCCAGATCAGCTATGCGGGTATAGTACCCAGACATCTTCAGTAAGTGCTCACTGACAGACGAATTCTCCTCCATCTTGCAAGCAAAGAATTTATCGGTGGTCTCATACCTCTCGATCTTGGCATTCTTTTCAAAGATGAACTTCAACTCCTGGAACATCTCATATGCTCCATGACGTTCAAAACGCCTTTGAAGTCCTCCTTCCAAGCTATACAATATGGCACGCTGCACTATTGTGTAGTCATCCGAATGCGACTGCCAGGCGTTCATAACGTCCGCAGAGGCCTGAGGAGCGGGGGGTCACCTAGCGGTGCATTTAGGACATAAACCTTTTGGGCAGCTGTGAGGATGATCCTCAGATTGCGGAGCCAGTCCACAAAGTTGCTCCCATCATCTTTCAGTTTAGCTTTCTCTAGGAACGCATTAAAATTCAGGGGAGCTACTGCGCGAGCCATCTACAACAAAAGATTTGCAAAGACATTTTAGACTATTGTTCATGATAAGTGAGTTATTACCTAATCAAATTATTTATAACTCCCACTCAAATTGACATCCCTCTGGTCATTCGAGCGTGACATGATCCAGATTCACCAACCCAAGTCCGATCATCACGTGAGATGAGGTGGTGTCAATGGTGAACATCTACATGTTGATCATATCTACTATATGACTCATGCTCGACCTTTCGGTCTTCCGTGTTCCGAGGCCATGTCTGTACATGCTAGGCTCGTCAAGTCTAACCCGAGTGTTCTGCATGTGCAAAACTGGCTTGCACCCGTTGTATGCGAACGTAGAGTATATCACACCCGATCATCACGTGGTGCTTCGAAACGACGAACCTTCGCAACGGCGCACACTCGGGGGGAACACAATTTTATCTTGAAATTTTAGTGAAGGATCATCTTATAATGCTACCGTCGTCCTAAGCAAAATAAGATGCATAAAAGGATTAACATCACATGCAAATCATAAGTGACATGATATGGCCATCAACTCGTGCTTTTGATCTCCATCTCCAAAGCACCGGCATGATCTCCATCGTCACCGGTGCCACACCATGATCTCCATCATCATGATCTCCATCATCGTGTCGCCATCGGGGTTGTCGCGCGCCCACCATGCTCTTACTACTATTGCTACCGTTTAGCGATAAAGTAAAGCATTACAAAGCGCTTAATGATTGACACGCAGGTCATACAAAAATTAAAGACAACCCTATGGCTCCTGCCGGTTGCCGTATGCATCGACATGCAAGTCGATATTAACTATTACAACATGATCATCTCATACATCAAATATATCTCATCATGTCATTGGCCATATCATATCACATACATACCCTGCAAAAACAAGTTAGACGTCCTCTAATTTGTTGTTGCATGTTTTACGTGGCTGCTATGGGTATCTAGCAAGAACGCTTCTTACCTACGCAAAGCCACAACGGTGATATTTAAGTTGCTATTTACCCTTCTACAAGGACCGCCTTGTTCTGTTCCGATTCAACTAAGATAGGAGAGACAGACACCCGCCAGCCATCTTATGCAACAAAAGTCACATGTCTGTCGATGGAACCGGTCTCATGTACGTGGACATGTAAAGTTGGTCCGGGCCGCTTCATCCCATAATACCGCTGAATCAAGAAAGACTAAGGAGGGAAGCAATCTAAACATCAACGTCCACAAACCCTTTTGTGTTCTACTCGTGAAAGCATCTACGCAAGATCCTGGCTCTGATACCACTGTTGGGTAACGTTGCATGGGAAACAAAAAATTTTCCTACGTTCACAAGATCAATCTAGGAGATGCATCTACGAGGGGAGAGTTGGATCCACATACCCTTGTAGATCGCTAAGCGGAAGCGTTCAAGAACGCGGTTGATGGAGTCGTACTCGCCGTGATTCAGATCGCCGAAGATCCTAGCACCGAAGCAACTGTGCCTCCGCGTTCTTCACACGTACAGCTCGGGGACGTCTCCTCCTTCTTGATCCAGCAAGCGGGAAGGAGAGGTTGATGGAGACACCGGCAGCACGACGGCGTGGTGGAGATGGTGGTGGAGGATTCCTGCAGGGCTTCGCCAAGCACCGCGGGAAAACGAAGATGGATGTGGGAGAGGGAGGGCAGCACCGAGGCACGAACGTGTGTGGCTGCCCTCCCTCTGCCTCTCTTTATATAGGGGGAGTAGAAGGGAGGGGGCGCCCTAGGGTTTCCCCTAGGGGCCGGCGGCCAGGGCAGATGGGAAGGGGGCGGCGCCCCCTGGGGCTAGGGTTCCCCCCCCCCCCAGGTGCCTTGCCCCCCAAGCCTTAGGGGGTGCGGCAGCCCTAGGGGGGGCCAGCCCCCTTGGCGCACAAGGAGAGGGCCCAGGGGGGGCGCACAGCCCTATGAGGGCTGTTGTGTCCCCCTTTGTGGCCCATTAGGCCCGAAACTCCTTCCGGGACCCCCGAAACCCCTTTCGGTCATCCGCCGACTTCCCGATGCTCCCCGGTACACTTCCGGACTCCGAAACCTTTCATCCTATATATCAATCTTCGTCTCCGGACCATTCCGGAGACCCTCGTCACGTCCGGGATCTCATCCGGGACTCCGAACAACCTTCGGTAACCATGCACTGTTCTCACTAACAACCCTAGCGTCACCGAACCTTAAGTGTGTAGACCCTGCGGGTTCGGAAACTATGCAGACATGACCGAGACACTCCCAGGTCAATAACCAATAGCGGGATCTGGATACCCATATTGGTTCCCACACGTTCCTCGATGATCTCATCGGATGAACCACGATGTCAAGGATTCAGGCAATCCCGTATACAGTTCCCTTTGTCTCGTCGGTATGTTACTTGCCCGAGGTTCGATCGTCGGTATCTCTATACCTAGTTCAATCTCGTTACCGGCAAGTCTCTTTACTCGTTCCGTAATACATAATCCCGTGACTAACTACTTAGTCACTTTGAGCTCATTGAGATGACGTATTACCGAGTGGGCCCGGAGATACCTCTCCGTCACACGGAGTGACAAATCCCAGTCTCGATCCATGTCAACTCAACAGACACCTTCGGAGATACCTGTAGAGTACCTTTATAGTCACCCAGTTACGTTGCGACGTTTGGCACACACAAAGCACTCCTACGGTGTCAGTGAGTTACATGATCTCATGGTCATAGGAACTTATACTTGACATGCAGAAAACTATAGCGATAACTGACACGATCAAAAGCTATGTTAACGTTTGGGTCTCGTCCATCACATCATTCTCCTAATGATGTGATCCCGTTATCAAATGACAACTCATGTCTATGACCTGGAAACCGCGGTCATCTTTGATCAACGAGCTAGTCCTGTAGAGGCACACTAGGGACACAAAGTCTGTCTATTCATCCACACGTGTATCTGAGTTTCCAATCAATACAGTTATAGCATGGATAATAAACGATTATCATGAACAAGGAAATATAATAATAACTCTTTTATTATTGCCTCTAGGGCATATTTCCACTGTTGGGGAACGTTGCATGGGAAACAAAAATTTTTCCTACCGTTCACCAAGATCAATCTAGTAGATGCAACTACGAGGAAGGAGTGTGATCTACGTACCCTTGTAGATCGCTAAGCGGAAGCGTTATGAACGCGGATGATGGAGTCGTACTCGTCGCGATTCAGATCGCCGAAGACCTAGCACCGAAGCAACGGTGCCTCCGCGTTCTTCACACGTACGGCTCGGGGACGTCTCCTCCTTCTTGATCCAGCAAGGGGTGGAGGAGAGGTTGATGGAGAACCGGCAGCACGACGGCGTGGTGGTGATGGTGGAGAAGAACTCCAGCAGGGCTTCGCCTAAGCACCGCGGGAGAAGAAGATATGACGGGAGAGGGAGGGCAGCACCGAGGCACGAACTGTGTTGGCTGCCCTCCCTTTGCCCCACTATATATAGGGGGGGTGGAGAGGCTAGGGCGCCCTAGGGTTTCCCCCTAGGGGCCGGCGGCCAGGGCAAGGGGAGGGGGGCGGCGGCCAGGGCAGGGGGAGGCGCCCAGGCCCTAGGGTTTCCCCCCTAGGTGCCTTGCCCCCCAAGTCCCAAGGGGTGCGGCCAGCCCTAGGGGGTCCCACCCCCTTAGCCGCATGGGGAGAGGGTCCAGGGGGGGCGCACAGCCCCCTGAGGGCTGTGGTGTCCCCCCTTGTGGCCCAATAGGCCCAGAACACCTTCCGGACCCCCCGAAAACCTTCCCGGTACTCCGCCGATTTCCCGATGCTCCCCGGAACACTTCCGGTACTCCGAAACCTTTCATCCTATATATCAATCTTCGTCTCCGGACCATTCCGGAGACCCTCGTCATGTCCGGGATCTCATCCGGGACTCCGAACAACCTTCGGTAACCATGCACTCTTCTCACTAACAACCCTAGCGTCACCGAACGTTAAGTGTGTAGACCCTGCGGGTTCGGAAAACATGTAGACATGACCGAGACACTCCCAGGTCAATAACCAATAGCGGGATCTGGATACCCATATTGGCTCCTACATGTTTCTCGATGATCTCATCGGATGAACCACGATGTCAAGGATTCAGGCAATCCCGTATACAGTTCCCTTTGTCTCGTCGGTATGTTACTTGCCCGAGATTCGATCGTCGGTATCTCTATCCCTAGTTCAATCTCGTTACCGGCAAGTCTCTTTACTCGTTACCGTAATACATAATCCCGTGACCAACTACTTAGTCACTTTGAGCTCATTGAGATGACGTATTACCGAGTGGGCCCGGAGATACCTCTCCGTCACACGGAGTGACAAATCCCAGTCTCGATCCATGTCAACTCAACAGACACCTTCGGAGATACCTGTAGAGTACCTTTATAGTCACCCAGTTACGTTGCGACGTTTGGCACACACAAAGCACTCCTACGGTGTCAGTGAGTTACATGATCTCATGGTCATAGGAACTTATACTTGACATGCAGAAAACTATAGCGATAACTGATACGATCAAAAGCTATGTTTAATGTTTGGGTCTCGTCCATCACATCATTCTCCTAATGATGTGATCCCGTTATCAAATGACAACTCATGTCTATGACCTGGAAACCGCGGTCATCTTTGATCAACGAGCTAGTCCTGTAGAGGCTTACTAAGGACACAAAGTTTGTCTATTTATCCACACATGTATATGAGTTTCCAATCAATACAATTATAGCATGGATAATAAACGATTATCATGAACAAGGAAATATAATAATAACTCTTTTATTATTGCCTCTAGGGCATATTTCCAACACTCCCTGCCTCGTGGCCCCCTCGGGCACCGTCTCGAGTTGGTTCTTCTTCCCATATATCACAAATATTCCAAAAATATTATCCGTCCGTTTTTATCCCGTTTGGACTCCGTTTGATATGGGTTTTCTGCGAAACATAAAACATGCAACAAACAGGAACTGGCACTGGGCACTGGATCAATATGTTAGTCCCAAAAATAATATAAAAAGTTGCCAAAAGTATATGAAAGTTTTATAATATTTGCATGGAACAATCAAAAATTATAGATACGACGGAGACGTATCAGCATCCCCAAGCTTAATTCCTACTCGTCCTAGAGTAGGTAAATGATAAAAAAGATAAGTTTTGATGTGGAATGCTACCTAGCATAATCTTGATCATGTAATCTAATCATGGCATGAATATTAAGACACGAGTGATTCAAAGCAATAGTCTATTATTTGACATTAAGACAATAATACTTCAAGCATACTAATAAAGCAATCATGTCTTTTCAAAATAACATGGCCAAAGAAAGTTATCCCTACAAAATCATATGGTCTGGCTATGCTCCATCTTCACCACACAAAGTATTTAAATCATGCACAACCCCGGGTTTTAGCCAAGCAATTGTTTCATACTTTAGTATTCTCAAACTTTTTCAACTCTCACGCAATACATGAGCGTGAGCCATGGACATAGCACATGGGTGGAATAGAAGGTGGTGATAGACAAAAGGAGGGAAAAAGTCTCACATCAACTATGCAAATCAATGGACTATGGAGATGTCCATCAATCAATATCAATGTGAGTGAGTAGGGATTGCCATGTAACGAATGCTAGAGCTATAAGTGTATGAAAGCTCAAAAAGAAAACTAGTGGGTGTGCATCAACTTGCTTGCTCATGAAGACCTAGGGCATTAGAGGAAGCCCGTCGTTGGAATATACAAGCCAAGTTCTATAATGAAAATTCCCACTAGTATATGAAAGTGACAACATAGGAGACTCTCTATCATGAAGAACATGGTGCTATGCTGAAGCACAAGTGTGGTAAAAGGATAGTAACATTGTACCTTCTCTCTTTTTCTCTCATTTTTTTGGAGGGCCTTTTTTTACCCCC
>LR738709.1:412393344-412411607 GCA_902687465.1 Secale cereale
CCATCTCTTTTTTATTTGACCTTTCCCTCTTTTTTTTGTTTTTTTGTTTCCTCACACGGGACAATGCTCTAATAATGAATATCATCATACTTTTATTTACTTACAACTCAATGATTACAAATCGAAGCTAGAACAAAATATGACTCTATGTGAATGTCTCCGGTGCTGTACCGAGATGTGCAATGATCTAGCGTAGCAATGACATAAAAAATGGACAAGCCATGGAAACATCATGCTAGCTATCTTACGATCATGCAAGGCAATATGACAATGATGGTGCGTGTCATAATAAATGGAACGATGGAGTTACATGGCAATATATCTCGGAATGGCTATGGAAATGCCATGATAGGTAGGTATGGTGGTTGTTTCGAGGAAGGTATATGGTGGGTGTATGGTACCGGCGAAAGTTGCGCGATACAAGAGAGGCTAGTAATGGTGGAAGGGTGAGAGTGTGTATAATCCATGGACTCAACATTAGTCATAAAGAACTCACATACTTATTGCAAAAATTTATTAGCCATCGAAACAAAGTACTACACGCATGCTCCTTGGGGAAGGTTTGGTAGGAGTTAACCATCGCGCGATCCCGACCTCCACACAAAGGTTGACAATAAAAAAATAAATCATGCTCCGACTTCGTCACATAACGGTTCATCTTGCGTGCATGCTTCGAGAATCACAAAACTCAACACAAGTATTCCTACAATCCACAACTACTCACTAGCATGACTCTAATATCACTATCTTTATATCGCAAAACTATTGCAAGGAATCAAACATATCATATTCAGCGATCTACAAGTTTATGTAGGATTTTATGACTAACCATGTGAATGACCAATTCCTGTCAACTCTCTAAATAGATATAAGTGAAGCAAGAGAGTTTAAATTCTTTCTACAAAAGATATGCCCACGCTCTAACAAATATAAGTGAAGCAAAAGAGCATTGTACAAATGGCGGTTTTCTATGTGAAGAGAAACAGGAAATCCAAACTTCAAATGATATAAGTGAAGCACATGAAGCATTCTATAAAGCCATACTCAAAACATATAAGTGAATTGCAAAGAGCATTCTATAAATCAACCAAGGACTATATCATACCAGCATGGTGCATTTATTAAAAGGAAAAATAAAAAGCACACGACGCTCCAAGAGTTTACGCATATCATGTGAACGAAACGAATCCGAAAACATACCGATACTTGTTGAAGAAAGATGGGATGCCTTCTGGGGCATCCCCAAGCTTATATGCTTGAGTCTTCTTGAATATTTACTTGGGGTGCCTCGGGCATCCCCAAGCTTGAGCTCTTGCCTCTCCTCCTTCTCCTCGCATTGAGACCTCCTCGATCTTCGAACACTTCATCCACACAAAACTTAATCGAACTTTCAGTGGCGGGGTTAGTGCATATGATCAGTAAAATCCCATCATGTACTGCTCTAATATTATTGTATAATTATAAACAAACATTACCTACTGTATGATATCACAATTTTATGGCCCCAAGTCAAGGAGGCATCAACAAGAATTCAAACATATGCAAATAATGAAGCTATAACAGCAATCTGTGAAAATAGGACAGTCTGTAGTAATCTGAACAATAACCATACTTCTGTAACCCTAAAAATTATGGCAAAACTGGGAAAATCAACAATTTGTATATAAAGACTTTTCAAAAAGTTTCAGATCCTTTCGACGTTCGAGTAAAAAATGTAAAATTGCGCACTACAACCAAAGTTTCTGTTTTTGCACCTCACAAACCAACAAGCAGTATAATCATACTAAAGGAAACTCTTGGCACATTATTTTTATAATACAATGGAATTGTACAAGGGGATAATTATTTTTGTTGAAAAGTTTCTGTAATCAAGGTTCACAACGTTTCCATGGGCGTGAACAAAGTTCAAGGCTAGCTCCCACTTTAAAATGCTTGTCTTTCTCACTTTCGCTTTTCTTTTTGAAAAAGATTTAGGTTCCCCTCTTTATTTTATTTTTGTTTTAAAACTTTATAAAAGCACACAAGAGAAATAAATGACTCTCTAAAACTTCCGGGTTGTCTCCTTGGCAGCGCTTTCTTTAAAGCCATTAAGCTAGGCAAATAGTGCTCAAGTAATGGATCCACCCGGATCCCAAGGTATATCAAAGCCAATTTTAATTAGCAATGATTTGGCATTTAGTAGTGAGTACAAAGTGATATGTGTCATGCAAAAATGAAGTCTAACTCTCTTCCTATGCATAGGCATGTCATACAAGAACAATTCATGCACATCAAGTAAAGGCCAATGCATAGTATAAGCAGTTTCTTGCAATTTTATCGTGTTGGAAACATAGGGAGGCGGAGATGTAGTTCCTCTCTCATAATAATTGCAAGTAGGAGCCGCAAGCACATGCATATTATATTCATCAAAAACATCATGTGCAACGGAAAATGGCAACCCATCAATATAATCCTTAATAAGTGCAAACTTCTCCGACATAGTGTAGTTTGGAGAATTCAAAAAGATAATAGGACTATCATGTGTGGGTGCAATAGCAACTATTTCATTCATAACATAAGGAACTATAGCAAGTTCATCTCCATAAGCATAATTCATATTGGCATCTTGGCCACAAGCATAGCAAGCATCATCAAAAAGGGATATTTCAAAAGAATCAACGGGATCATAACAATCATCATAGCATTCATCCTTCGGTAAGCACGAAGAGAAATTAAAAAATGTATGGGATAAAGAGTTACTCTCATTATAAGGTGGGCACGGATGATCAATCGTCTCTTCCTCCTTTTGTTCTTCGCTCTCCTCCTCATCTTCTTCATCCAATGAGCTCACAACGTCATTAATTTCCTCTTCCATAAACTCGTGCAAAATATTAGTCTCTTCTTGGACAGTGAAGGAGTCCTCAATATATGGTTTAACATAGGCATTAGAAGCATAATTATCATAACAATATTTAAATATGGCAAATTTTTCAGATTTGTAAAGAGTAGCATCATACTTTTCAATCAAAGAAGCAATTTCATAAGCACCCTTAAAAGCAACAAATTCTTCAATTTGTTGAACATCATAGTAATTATAAACACTCTTAGCATACGAAGATATGATTCCATTATCACCAAACTCACATTGATAGGGAAGGTGTTTCTTAGGGTCTTCAGAACAACAAGTAAAATCATAAATGTCACATAAATTCCAAGCATAGCATTGCAAACGATGAATCTAATCCAGTAAAAGTTCCCCTTTTTCAGATATGCGGTGTCGCACATAACAAGCATGCTCATCTAAAGATTTTCCCTCAACTAAGCTAGTTGGGGTTTCAGCCCGAGCCCATAGGGATCAAAGATGATCCAAGTAATAAGCTTCAGTAGTGTGATAGATTTTGAGTGGTTCTTCAACCATTGGTTCAGTAGGTACCACTATTTTTTTGGTATTTTGCGTTTCCTACCCATAACTAAAGATAGAAAACAACTTAGAACAGCAAATAAAATCTACTTAGTGATAAAGCAAACAAGCACACACGAGAATATTCACCCCACGATATTGCTCCCCGGCAACGGCGCCAGAAAAAGGTCTTGATAACCCACAAGTGTAGGGGATCAATGGTAGCCTCTTTCGATATGTAAGAGTGTCGAACCAAACGAGGAGCTAAAGGTAGAACAAATATTCCCTCAAGTTCTATCGACCATCGATACAACTCTACGCACGCTTGACGTTTACTTTACCTAGAACAAGTATGAAACTAGAAGTACTTTGTGGTTTTTGCGGGATAGGTTTGCAAGATAATAAAGAGCGCGTAAATAAAAAGTAGGGGCTGTTTAGATAAAGACACAACTAAATTAGTTTTAGTAGAAAGCTTTTTGTCACGAGAAAGTTATTTGTCCCTAAGCAATCGATAACTAGACCGGTAATCACTATTGCAATCTTATTTGAGGGAGAGGCATAAGCTAACATACTTTCTCTTCTTGGATCATATGCACTTATGATTCCAACTCCAGCAAGCATCCGCAACTACTAAAGATCATTAAGGTAAAACCCAACCATAGCATTAAGGTATCAAGTCCTCTTTATTCCTATACGCAAATAACCTACTTACTCGGGTTTGTGCTTCTGTCACTCACGCCACCCACCATAAGCAAATCATGAACATATTGCAAACCCTACAACGGGGATTCCTCGTGCTTGTGTGACACGGAGAGCACCATAGGACAACACCAATAATAAAACATGCAACTCAAACCAATCACGATCATCAATTAACCCATAGGACAAAATGGATCTACTCAAACATCATAGAATAGCCATACATCATTGGGAAATAACATATAGCGTTGAGCACCATGTTTAAGTAGAGATTGCAGTGGGTAGAAGAGGGGTTACACCGCTGCATAGGGGGGGAGAGTTGGTGATGACGGCGGTGAAGTTGTTGGTGTACATTGAGGTGACGATGATGGCCCCGGCGGCACTCCGGTGCCACCGGAAGCGAGGGGGATAGAACCCCCTCCTTCTTCTTCTTCCTTGACCTTCTCCCTAGATGGGAGAAGGGTTTCCCCTCTGGTCCATGGTCTCCATGGCGTGGGAGGGGCGAGAGCCCCTCCAAGATTGGATCTGTCTCTCTGTCTCTCTCTGTTTCTGCGTTCCAGATTCTGGCCCTTCACCGTTTCTTATATTCCCGGAGATCCGTAACTCCGATTGGATTGAAACCTTCGCCCAGATTTTTTTCCTGAAAATTAGCTTTCTTGAGGCCAAAGAAGAGCAGCAACCGCCTTACGGGGTGCCCACGAGGGTCAGGGGCGCGTCTCCTGCCTCGTGGCCCCCTCGGGCACTGTCTCGCGTTGGTTCTTCTTCCCATATATCACAAATATTCCAAAAATATTCTCCGTCCGTTGTTATCGTGTTTGGACTCCATTTGATATGGATTTTCTACGAAACATAAAACATGCAACAAACAGGAACTGGCACTTGGCACCGGATCAATATGTTAGTCCCAAAAAATAATATAAAAAGTTGCCAAAAGTATATGAAAGTTGTATAATATTGGCATGGAACAATCAAAAATTATAGATACGACGGAGACGTATCAGCAGCGGAGCTCTCAATGAAAGCACCATTGTCGGTGTCAAAACTGGCAGATCTCGGGTAGGGGGCCCAAGCTATGCGTTTAGAGGATCGATGGTAACAGGAGGCTGGGGACACGATGTTTACCCAGGTTCAGGCCCTCTCGATCGAGGTAATACCCTACTTCCTGCTATATTAATATGGATGAATATGAATACAAGAGTTGATCTACCTCGAGATCGTAATGGCTAAACCCTAAAGTCTAGCCTATGGGAATATTATGATGTTGATGATCCCCTCTACATACTAAACCTCCTAGCTTATATACATGCCAGAGAGGGCCTGGGGTTATAAGGGTGACTTGGAGAGGAAGTTATAGATATATCCGGGCTCTACTCTTGCCTTTCTACGTACATAGGAGTCCTGACCGAATACGGGGGACAATCTTCTGCTTTTTCTTTTACGGCCCATCAATACAGCCCAGCTTCATCGACCCGGACACCTGAGGATCCCTGAATACAGAACTCCCTCACCCTTCTCTACATAGAAGGGAGCCACTAACGAGGTTCTTCTTGATGGCAGGGACATGTTGCACGTTCTTCAGCTGCACGATCCTTCCCAAAGTAAACTTCAGATCGACCGTGCCAACACCATGAACAGAAGCACTCACGCCATTCCCCATCAATACGGACCCATGGCCTGTGACCTGGTAAGAAGTGAACAATCAAATGTCAGCACATACATGGACACTTGCACCTGTGTCCACCCACAAATCGGTGGGCTGAAACACTGAAAAAACAGTAAATAAATTACCGTACCCAGATGCACCATTCTCATTATTGCCCACAATCATGTTGACAGATTTGGAGTCATGTCCTGGCTTCTTACACTTGTTTGGGCACTTGTTGGCCCAATGTTCAACTGAACCACAAGTAAAGCAGCCATCATCCTTCTTGTTCTTCTTGTAGTCGGTATTGTGTTGGACACCGTTCTTTCCTTGGGTGTAACGCCCAAGATGTGATTCTATCCCGATCACGTGATACACTCGTGATTGGGGCACAACCGCATTTGGGATGCTTAGCAAGATGGATATCATTACATCATACCATTACATAAATACATGGGGATACAACAATTCATACAAGTCACATGAATACAACAACATCAATACAACACATCCGACTATGGATGCAAACATGAAAGCACAACGACATCCATCCTGCTATCCCAGGCTGCCGACCAGGAACCTAACCCAAGACTGACGAGGAAGAAGAAGAAGAACTCCAACACATGTAAACATTGCTCTCACGTCAAGTCATCAGAAACCTGCACCTGCAACTGTTGTTGTAGTATCTGTGAGCCACGAGGACTCAGCAATCCCATAACCATGGGTATCAAGACTAGCAAAGCTTAAAGGGTATGGAAAGGGATGAGTGGTGAGGTTGCAGCAGCGGCTAAGCACATGTTTGGTGGCTAACTTACAAGTACAAGAATAAGACGAGCATCTACGCAAACAGTCGCGAACTAGTAATGGTCACTAAGAGATGCTAAACTACCTACGAGTCAAACATAACCCCACCGCGTTCTCTTCTCAAAGTGAAAAAAGACGGTCATGGTTACTCATGCGGTTCGTGTATTTTATTTCGGATCCTCTGTCAAGTTTTCTACAATCGAACATTAACAAATTCCAATCTGCCACATAATCGCGGGCACGACTTTCGAAAGATCATAACCATGCAGGGGTGTCCCAACTTAGCCCATCACAAGCTCTCCCGATCAGTAGAGGTAAAAATACCCCTTATCTTAGGGACAACCCGATCAGACTCGGAATCCCGGCGCACAAGACATTTCGACAATGGTAAAACAAGTCCAGCAAGACCTCCCAGCGTGCCGATACTCTGATAGTGGCCACACGTTTCTCGTCTCAGGCCACGTCCGGATGAGCTAAGCGTACACGAGCCAGAATACCCCAAGTTGCCAAGGGGCGGCCCTGCATGGTGCTCTATTTGGGACCAACACCATCGGCACTGGCCCCTCCCTGTAATGTAGAATTAAGAACCCGGGGACACGACCCCCTATGCAATTTAATTAATTAATTAAGTTTTTATTATGAGGCAAATTAAAACCAATGTTGGGCCTTGCTGGAGGAGTTTTATTCAAAGCGAACTGTCAAGGGGTCCCCATATACCCAACCGCGTTAGGAATGCAAAATCAAGGAACATAACACTGGTTTATCAGTTCTTAAGGTGGGCATGAGTGGAACAAAACACCGAGCAAAAGGCCAAGCCTTCCACCCATTGCCAAGTATATATGTGCATTAATTATAGTAATAGATATTGTGATATTCCAACAACCAAGTTTCGACATGGAGCAATCTTCATCTTCACCTGCAACTAACAACTCTATAAGAGGGGCTGAGCGAGCGGTAACATGGCCAAACAACGGTTTGCTAGGATGGTGTCAAAGGTTAGAGGTTTCATGGCAACAAGGAGGGGCTGACAACAAATAGATATGTAGTGTGACATATAGCGATAACATCGAGACAACTAGCATGGCAATGATAGTAATGAGATCCAAGGTGACGATCATCTTGCCTGAGATCCCGCAAGGAAGAAGAACGAGTCCATGAAGAAGACGAAGAAGAAGCCACGAAGACGAACCAAGTGTAGTCGAACGAATCCTCACGATCGCAATGAAATATGAACTAGCGAGAAGAAGCACACAACATGGTAAACACCCAACACATAATAAGACATGATTCTCAACCAAATATGATGCATGACAAGGCTACATGATGCAAATCATGGCAAGAGATGAAGCATACAAGAACATCACACAAAGCAAGTTTAAATGAGGCCGGAAACAACATATAACAATTCCGGTAAGTCCTCATATGCAAATTTCAAAATTGTTCCAGATCTGAACAAATCTTATGTTCAAGTTGTTAAATAGCAAGTTAACATGTACCAAGATGATCTACTCGAAATTCTAGTCAAGTTACATATAAAGTTCATTTAATTCGGAGATACGGCCTAGTAGATATGAGGAAAACAAGTCAAGCATGGCAATGATAAAAGATCCATCCAAACATCAAGCAAACACACTCCAAACAGGTATTCAACATGTTATTATGCATCTACATGCAAAAACACACAAGTTCCATATAGGACATGCTCAAAACGGAGCAACGGTTCAACACATACACATGAAGCAAGATATAACAACAAGCTGTCCAAAAACAGCAACATGGCACTTTGCAATCATTAAATCAACATGCTACAGAAACATTTCGTGGCATCAAAGGGCATGGCAAGCATGTACATGTCAAGCACTACAAGCATGATCACTGAGCTACTACCAAACACCTCTAGAACATGCTGAAAACATCATGACAAAATTGCAAAAGATAACAGATTCATAGACTTAGTGAAATAAACGAAACATGACATCAACCACGACAAGTAGGCATGTTTGCGAGCTTGTGCAACTCATCTCAAAACATATCATGGCATGTGAATATAACCAACAACAAGAAGACATGTTTATGAAGCTACTCATGGCAAGAACATGGTCATAGGATGCATAGAACACTAGCTATTCACATGGCAAAACTAAACTTTCTGTTAACAGGCTGACAGAAACATTTTATAGCAATTTGAGAGCAAGAAAGTTACAAGCTGCATCAGGCAATAATGGCAAACAAGAGCATGGATGGATAGAGCATAACATGGACTTCAAGACATGATCATTGGGCAATCCAAAACATGCATGGGTTTGAGTAGGGCATGAAGCAAACATGGCATCTCAATATAACCGTTTCAGACTTAGTAGTTTTCAACAAGTCTAAGAAAACAACAAACAGCGAGTAGGCCACTTTACAAGCTTGTTGCATTCACCACAAGGCATGTCATGTAAAGTGGATTGCACCACAGCAAATATGGCATGATCATGCTTCTAAAACATGTTGACATGATGCTCAAACAAAAATCACACATAAAGATATGAAAAAGACAAATCAGCATCTTATAACAGTTTTCAGCACTCAACAGCCACATACATTTTTGCAACAGATATAAACATGGCATAATGCACTCCAACATGTATGCAAATGCAACCATCATGTAGAGCATCACTAGATGAACATATTGGCATATCATACACAATAAACGGAAGAACATGCACCAAGATATGACCAACACAAGATGCCAACATGATGCTGTTTCAGAAAAGGACTTCTCCGTTATTTAAACAAGTTATTTATGCAAACTTAATCGAACAACAAGTTAAACATTTTAAGCATGCATGAAAGTTGGAAATTATTATTCTACACAAAATTTTAAGTATTTTACATGTTCAAAACATTTTTAACCGATGCACCATTTGTGAGTTATCATATGCATGAACAAAGAGGGTTTTTCTGTAAAACTGCAACTCTGGATAAAAAGCTAAAACCGCATAACCTAAAAAAACAGTAAATGGGCCGAATTTGGCTGGCCCATCAGGAGCATATGGGCATTGGAAGCTCACCATGGGCTCTTGGCCCGGTCGGTGGCGGGGCGAGGCTGAAGCTGGCAGAGGCCGGCCCAGGCGAGCGAGGAGCTCGAGCCCTCGCGCGGGAAGGTGCTTGAGCGAGCGGCGGCGGTGTGGTTCATCAGCGGCGGGGTTGTGCGGGCGCGGGCGATGGTGTAGGGAGGCGGCGTGGATCGGGAGCGGCCTGGTCGCCGGCGGCGGATCCAGCCGGTGGTGGACCTCCAAGGGTGGCGGACGAGCTCAAGCTCCTGTCCATGGCGGTTCCCGACGGCGTGACAGAGAAGTTGCTCGCCGGCGTCGAGGTACGGAGGAGGAGGTTCGCCGGAGCGGGTGCCCTAGGACGAGAGAGGAGGATCTTGGGAGGCTCTCCCGATTCAGATCGAGCGGGGCTCTCGCGAGCACGACTTACGGGCGGCGGAGCGCTGGTTCGGGCCCGGCGGACTAGATCTGGGCTCACGGGCCCGTGTGATGGAGGTGGGAGGATGGGGCGACGTGGCAGCTTGGGAGTGGTGGAGGGCGTGGCTGAGCGGCGGCGGAGCCAATGGCTACGCGCCATGTGGCGGCGGTGGGCTGGATGGCGGCGGATTTTGAGATGGCGGTGGCGGCTGATCCGAGGGGAAGGCGAGAGGTAGGTGGAGGGGCTAGGAATGGCCAAAAATGGACTATGGGGGTTGTTTATATATGGAAGGGGCTAGGGTTAGGGGATTTTAGGGGGTTTCGGAGCCCTTCGATCGCGATCCGACGGATCCGATCACAGGGGAGGTTAGGCAGGCTTAGGTGGGCTCTGAAGGGGCGTGAGTGGGCTGAGGGGAGAGAAGAGAGAGAGGCCCGACGGCAGTTTTCAGAGACCCAAAACATCCGATGAATTAAATGGCAACGGTGCCGCTATACTTATCCGTTGGGCTATCCAACGAACTCCAAATACGACTAAATTTGACACGCGGTCTACCTACAGTATAATAAGACCACACGCCAAGTTTCACCCCATTCCGAGAACATTTTTTGGCCACTTATAAAATAAATTTTCGGAGGTGCCGCTAGCACATGTGAGTGTGTCTGGGCTCAGAACGGGCAACGAAAAGGACGAGGCGGACTCGGACGGATGCAAGTTCTGAAAACTATGCAGATGCAACACATGATGACATGGCAAAGTGCAACACGCAAGCAGATGACATGGCAACGGCGACGAATAAGAGGATGACACCTGGCGCATCGGTCTTGGGGTGTCACAACACTCCCCTACTAACAAGAGATCTCGTCCCGAGATCTTACGAACGAGATGGAAGGGGAAAATGGAGAAGGTGAAACCAAAGAAACTTAGAGAGGTTGAGCCACTTGAAAGAAAGGATACAACGGAGATGAACGAAGTTGCAAAGACTTCGTTAGACAAGAGGAAGAAGGAATACAACGAGAATCAAGGAGGTTTAAAGGCACAAATCTAGAGCTTAACAAACGAAAAGAATTGAAACTGCACCGATATAACAAGATAGCCAAAGAACAAGAATGAAGAATAGAGCATGAACTTGAGAAGAAGGAATGATACACGACGAGATGAACAAGAAAATGCCTCCGGAAGAATTAAAGAATGGAATGAGAAGAAAAGAAGAAGAACACATCTTCTAGCATAATGGATTTGAAGGCATCCTTGCGAAGAAGGGACGAACGGAGTTGTTGGAAAATCAACAATGAAAATTATTAACTTGTTGTGGACTTATGGAAATCATCCCAAAACTTGAGGTGAATTATGCCAAAAATAAAAGATTGAATAGATGAGATGAAGGAAGAAATGCAAAACTCCACTAAAAGGAATACGGAGAATTATTTGCATCTCGAAGTGCAAGAAGAATAATGCTTGAACTGCTCCACAAGAATTATTGACGAACACTTGAAGAATGAATTAAATTATGATGATCCACCATGAAGAACTCCGGTAACCAAACGATGATGAGATGGAAATGAGGATAAGAATAAGATTAAGCCTTGCGATGATTTAGATGGAGGTTCCGATGAGATGGCCGAGAGGACTTTGAACTCCGGAAAAAAAAAGATGAAACACTTGGGATTAGAATTTATTCGTCATGAAGAAACTCCGAAGGAAGGGAATAATCAACTTGAAGAATAAGAATTATGTTATGCTTATCCTTCATCCATTAAATTGATAAGAAGCAATGGATTTGCATACTACTTATTCACGTTGAAATTGGTTAAAGAGGGATATAGCTCAAACTTGAGAAATTCTTCATGAACCACTGGTAGGATTGGAATGAATGAATGAATTGATATGGTAACACCGGAAAAAAAACGCTTTAGCGAACCACCGTTAGAACTGAAACCGAGTGATGAAAGAGAACAAGCCACCGAGAAGAATTGAAATTGGACGAAGAAAAGAGAATGAATCATCGAAAGAATTAGAAAACAATTCAAGATCTTGAGGAAAAATAGATAGAAGAGAACGAAGAGATCATGAACGGTTTAAAGAATGCTTGAACGAGGCACCAGAAGAATGTGAGACGAACGAAGAG
The DNA here is from genome assembly GCA_902687465.1 of Secale cereale. Lineage (NCBI taxonomy): Eukaryota > Viridiplantae > Streptophyta > Magnoliopsida > Poales > Poaceae > Secale > Secale cereale. The sequence goes on from LR738709.1 coordinate 412,405,450, forward strand.
TCAACAATGAAGAATATTTGGAGGACGATGTTGAAAAACTGAGAACGAAGAAATGTTCTGAAATGATGGCCTTCGGAGGATCACAAAGGAAAGAATTCATAAAATGCTTCGGATGGGTAAGGAAAAGAATTTATGACAAACGGAATAATTCGAGAGCATAGTATTAAGCTAGAAGCATGAATCTTCAAGAGAACGTACAAGATTTAGAGTAAAACTCTTCTTCGGTCTTCAAATGTCGACGAGGAACACCACCAAAATTATTGAGATACTCCAGAAGAATAAAAATAGGAAAGGTTGAACCAACGTTGAAAAGAATTTGAAAACGATCTTTGGAAGGCATATGACTGATGGAATACATACTTACGTCACACTTCAAAACAATTTGGGAATCACTCCGGAAAATTAGAAGAGTCAGGTAAGATCCTGGGAAAAGACCTGTGGGTTATGAGCCCACCGAAGAGAAAACATCGCTGGAAGGATTATTCGAGTGAGAAATGATACACGGGAACAATTCAAAGACTCGAATGAGGTGACAACCTCGAATTAATTGGAACGCAGACGAATCTCCCAAGATTTCTTCGGAACTCCGGAACAATTAAATGGCGAGAGTCGAACGAGCAAGGGAAAACATCTGAGCAATGTAGACAATAAGATCAACACCGAAGACTAGAAGTGGATGCACCAGAGAAGAAAAAAAAGATGAAGAATGCCATACTAGACAAGAGTTCACAAGTTGAACAATAGAGAAAAATAATGGAAAGACTTCGCCCGAGTAGGATGGATACTCGATTAAGGACTCCGGCTCCGAGAAGAAAAATGGTGCGCGGGTGGGAAAAAGACAAACCACATCGGACGGGGAAAATGACGCCGGTTGGAAAGAACTGAGGATTGAACTTGCAAAGATGAAGATGATTGAATCATCGAAGAGAAATGCACTGGATGAAATGAGCTGACATCACAACGAATGAAAAACTAACCGCGTGATCTTAAAAAAATTGAAGGGGAAGAGGAGTAATTCAAACACCTACGTCAGGATTCCTCACCAGAGCGACGAACGGGCTGAGGAGTAAAAAGAATTCCTACTCTCCGATATGACTAGACTCCAAAATAGTTTTGCTAGAATCGACATCGGCCAAACTACGATCAATCAAGGGGGCTCCTATGGTCGGTCGAGGCTCTGATACCAACTTGTAAAGCCCAAGATGCGATTCTATCCCGATCACGTGATACACTCGTGATTGGGGCACAACCGCATTTCGGACGCTTAGCAAGATGGATATCATTACATCGTACCATTACATAAATACATGGGGATAAAACAATTCATACAAGTCACATGAATACAACAACATCAATACAACACATCCGACTACGGATGCAAACATGAAAAGCACAACGACATCCATCCTGCTATCCCAGGTTGCCGACTAGGAACCTAACCCAAGACTGACGAGGAAGAAGAACTCCAACACATGTAAACATCGCTCTCACGTCAAGTCATCGGAAACCTGCACGTGCAACTGTTGTTGTAGTATCTGTGAGCCACGAGGACTCAGCAATCCCATAACCATGGGTATCAAGACTAGCAAAGCTTAAAGGGTATGGAAAGGTATGAGTGGTGAGGTTGCAGCAGCGGCTAAGCACATGTTTGGTGGCTAACTTATGAGTACAAGAATAAGATGAGCATCTACGCAAACGGTCGCGAACTAGTAATGATCGCTAAGAGATCATGAACTACCTACGAGTCAAACATAACCCCATCGTGTTCTCTTCTCAAAGTGAAAAGAGACGGTTACGGTTACTCACGCGGTTCGTGTATTTTATTTCGGATCCTCTGTCAAGTTTTCTACAACCGGACATTAACAAATTCCAATCTGCCACATAATCGCGGGCACGACTTTCGAAAGATTATAACCCTGCAAGGGTGTCCCAACTTAGCCCATCACAAGCTCTCACGATCAGTAGAGGTAAAAATACCCCTTATCTTAGGGACAACCCGATCAGACTCGGAATCCCGGTGCACAAGACATTTAGGCAATGGTAAAACAAGTCCAGCAAGACCTCCTGGCGTGCCGACACCCTAAGAGTAGCCGCGCATATCTCGTCTCAGGCCATGTTCGGATGAGCTAAGCCTACATGAGCCAGAACCCCAAGTTGCCAAGGGGCGGCCCTGCACGGTGCTCTATTTGGGACCAACACCATCGGCACTGGCCCCTCCCTGTAATGTAGAATTAAGAACCCGGGGACACGACCCCCTATGCAATTTAATTAATTAATTAAGTTTTTATTATGAGGCAAATTAAAACCAATGTTGGGCCTTGCTGGAGGAGTTTTATTCAAAGCGAACTGTCAAGGGGTCCCCATATATTCAACCGCATTAGGAATGCAAAATCAAGGAACATAACACCGGTTTATCGGTTCTTAAGGTGGGCATGAGTGGAACAAAACACTGAGCAAAAGGCCAAGCCTTCCACCCATTGCCAAGTATATGTGTGCATTAATTATAGTAATAGATATTGTGATATTCCAACAACCAAGTTCCGACATGGAGCAATCTTCATCTTCACCTGCAACTAACAACTCTATAAGAGGGGCTGAGCGAGCGGTAACATGGCCAAACAACGGTTTGCTAGGATGGTGTCAAAGGTTAGAGGTTTCATGGCAACAAGGAGGGGCTGACAACAAATAGATATGTAGCGCGACATATAGCGATAGCATCGAGACAACTAGTATGGCAATGATAGTAATGAGATCCAAGGTGACGATCATCTTGCCTGAGATCCCGCAAGGAAGAAGAACGAGTCCATGAAGAAGACGAAGAAGAAGCCACGAAGACGAACCAAGTGTAGTCAAACGAATCCTCACGATCGCAACGAAATATGAACTAGCGAGAAGAAGCACACAACATGGTAAACACCCAACACATAACAAGACATGATGCTCAACCAAATATGATGCATGACAAGGCTACATGATGCAAATCATGGCAAGAGATGAAGCATATAAGAACATCACACAAAGCAAGTTTAAATGAGTCCGGAAACAACATATAACAATTTTGGTAAGTCCTCATATGCAAATTTCAAATTTGGTCCAGATCTGAACAAACCTTAAGTTCAAGTTGTTAAACAGCAAGTTAACATGCACCAAGATGATCACTAGAAATTCTAGTCAAGTTACACATAAAGTTCATTTAATTCGGAGCTACGGCCTAGAAGATATGAGGAAAACAAGTCAAGCATGGCAATGATAAAAGATGCATCCAAACATCAAGCAAACACACTCCAAACAGGTATTCAACATGTTATTATGCATCTACATGCAAAAACACACAAGTTTCATATAATACACGCTCGAAACGGAGTAACGGTTCAACACATACACATGAAACAAGATATAACAACAAGCTGTCCAAAAACAGCAACTTGGCACTTTGCAATCATTAAATCAACATGCTACAGAAACATCTCGTGGCATCAAAGGGCATGGAAAGCACTACAAGCATGATCATTGAGCTACTACCAAACACCTCTAGAACATGCTCAAAACATCATGACAAGATTGCAAAAGATAACAGATTCACAGACTTAGTGAAATAAACTAAACATGATAGCAACAACGACAAGTAGGCATGTTTGCAAGCTTGTGCAACTCATTTCAACGCATATCATGGCATGTGAATATATCCAACAACAAGAAGACATGTTTATGAAGCTACTCATGGCAATAACATGGTCATAGGATGCATAGAACACTAGCTATTCACATGGTAAAACTGAACTTTTTGTTAACAGGCTAACAGAAAACATTTTATAGCAATTTGAGAGCAAGAAAGTGACAAGCTACAGCAGGCTATAATGGCAAACAAGAGCATGGATGGATAGAGCATAACATGGACTTCAAGACATGATCATTGGGCAATCCAAAACATGCATGGGTTTGAGTAGGGAATCAAGCAAACATGGCATCTCAATATAACAGTTTCAGACTTAGTAGTTTTTAACAAGTCTAAAAAACAACAAACATCGAGTAGGCCACTTTACAAGCTTGTTGCATTCACCACAAGGCATATCATGAAAAGTGGATTGCACCATAGCAAAGATGGCATGATTATGCTTCTAAAACATGTTGACATGATGCTCAAACAAAAATCACACATAAAGATATGAAAAAGACAAATCAGCATCTTATAACAGTTTTCAGCACTCAACAGCCACATACGCTTTTGCAACAGAGATAAACAAGGCATAATGCACTCTAACATGTATGCAAATGCAACCATCATGTAGAGCATCACTAGATGAACATATTGGAATATCATACTGTCAGGCCCAAGATGCGATTCTATCCCGATCACGTGACACTTACGTGATTGGGGCACAACCGCATTTCGGGCGCTTAGCAAGATGGATATCATTACATCGTACCATTACATACATACATAGGGGAAACAACATTACATACAAGTCACATGAATACAACAATCTCAATACAAATATCCGACTACGGATACAAACATGAAAAGCACAAGACATCCATCTGCTATCCCAGGCTGCCGACCCGGAACCTAACCCAAGATTGAAGAAGAAGAACTCCAACAAAAGAACAACGCTCTCACGTCAAGACATCGGAAACCTGCACCTGCAACTGTTGTTGTAGTATCTGTGAGCCACGAGGACTCAGCAATCCCATAACCATGGGTAACAAGACTATCAAAGCTTAATAGGTAGGAAGAGGTGAAGTGATGAGGTTGCAGCAGCGGCTAAGCAAAAAAATATGGTGGCTAACTTACGAGTACAAGAATAAGATGAGCATCTACGCAAACGGTCGCAACTAGAAGTGATCGCTAAAGATCCTGAACTACATACGAATCAAACATAATCCCACCGTGTTCTCTTCTCAAAGTGAAAAGAGACAGTCACGGTTACTCGCACAGTTGTGTGTTTTACTTCGGATCCTCTGTCAAGTTTTCTATAACCGGACATTAACAAATTCCATTCTGCCACATAACCGCGGGCACGGCTTTCGAAAGATCATAACCCTGCAGGGGTGTCCCAACTTAGCCCATCACAAGCTCTCACGATTAGCTAAAGTGATAAATATAATATCATCACCCCTTATCTTAGGGAAATCCGATCAGGCTCGGCATCCCGGTGCACAAGACATTTCGACAATGGTAAAACAAGTCCAGCAAGACCTCCCGGTGTGTCGACACCCTGATAGTAGCCGCGCGTATCTCGTCTCAGGCCACGACCGGATGGGTGATGCTACAGGTAAAACCAATCCTCGAGTTTCCCCGTGGTGGCCCCGCATGGCTCCCCATTTGGGACCAACACCATCAGCACTAGCCCCCCCTGATATGTAGAAAGAATCCTCGGGTAGCGCTAACTCCCTATGCAATTTAATTAATTAATTAAGTTGTTATTATGAGCAAATTAAAACCAATGTTGGGCCTTGCTAGAGGAGTTTTATTCAAAGCCGAACTGTCAAGGGGTCCCCATCCACCCATCGTGTAAGGAACGCAAAATCAAGGAACATAATGCCGGTTTATCGGCGCCTAAGGTGGCATGAGTGGAACAAAACACCGAGCAAAAGGCCAAGCCTTCCACCCATGCCCAATATATAGGTGTGTTAATAATAATAATAGATATTGTGATATTCCAACAACAAGTTCCCTCCTGGAACGAACTTCATCTTCACCTGCAACTAACAATGCTATAAGAGGGGCTGAGCAAGCGGGTAACATAGCCAAACAGTGGTTTTGCTAGGAAGGTTTCAAAGGTTAGAGGTTTCATGGCAACAAGGAGAGGCTGACAATAATGATGGGTAGCGCGACATGTAACGATAGCATCGAGACAACTAAGCATGGCAAAGGTAGTAATGGTATCCAAGGGTATGGTCATCTTGCCTGAGATCCCGCAAGGAAGAAGAACGGATCCATGAAGAAGACGGAGAAGAAGCCTTGAGGAAGAACCACGGGTAGACGAACGCATCCTCACGAACGCAACGGAACAAGCACTAACGAGAAGAAGCAAGCAATACGGTAAACAAACCACTCAAGAACATAACAATATGCACTACCAAGTAGGATGCACGACAAGTCTACATATGATGCACAGAAAGTCTACACAGGAAGCACAACATGGCAATGTAGGAAG
>LR738709.1:412411617-412439695 GCA_902687465.1 Secale cereale
ACAGCAAAACAACACAAGTCTATATATGATGCATTACATGGCAAGGTATGATGCATGACAAATATATACAGGAAGCAATACATGGCAAGGTAGGAAGCACAGAAAACATCACAGGAAACATGGCAATGTGCTTAAGCAAGTATGATGCAAACAAGTCTATATAGGAAGCACAACAAGTCTATACAGGAAGCATAACAATTATATACAGGAAGCATAACATGCCAAGGTAGGAAGCATAGAAAACAACACAAGTCTATATGATGCAATACATGGCAAGATATGATGCATGACAAATCTATACAGGAAGCACAACAAGTATATACAGGAAGCACAACATGGCAAGGTATGATGCATGCCAAATCTATACAGGAAGCATGGCTGATGCACTAAGGAAGCAATGCAGATGCACTAAGGATGCACAGAAAGACAACATAGGAAACACAGAGATACAGCACAAGGAACATGACAATATGCATCAAGCAAGAAACTTCAAAACATGTTAACAAGAGGATAATATGAATCTACATGCAAAATCACACAAGTTTCATATAAGGAACACTCCAAACGGAGCAACGGGCTAAAAGATACACATGAAACAATATATAACAACAAGCTGAAATTAACAGCCACATAGCAACTTTGGAGCATGATAAATATAAGCTACAACACTCAAACATGGCAACAAGAAGCATGGACATAAAGTAGACATATCCTACAACAAACAAGTTCATTGGATCAACTCCATAGGAGGCATGGATCAATAGCAACAAGCTATAACATTTTGAACATGACAACAAAAACCTGACAGCAGTAATTTATAGCAACTTGGGAGCAAGAGTTAAATATGCTACAGCCACCCAAATGAGCATGTGAGAGCATGAATGGATAGCCAACAACATATACAACAAGGAATCATCAATAGTCACCCCAAAACTAACATGGATTTGTCTAGAACAACAAGCAAACATAACATCAGGATATTACAGATTCCAGACTTAGTGAAATTTTACTAAGTGTTAAAACAGTAACAGCAACATGGCATGTTTGTGAGCATGTTTAAGTCAACACAAGGCATATCATGGAAAGTTAAATGCACCACATCCAAGAACACATCATGGAAATTCTAAAACAACTAGGCATGTGATAAGGGGACAAACACAACAATAGCAAAGAGCAATTGAAATTAGCATCTCAAAACAAGTTACAAAACCTAACAGCCACATGCACTTTTGCAACATAGATAAACATGGCAATATGAACTCAAACAAGCATGCTATAGCAACCAACATGTAGAGCATCTCATGATGAACATGTGGACATATCATTTGCATCATTTGGATAAACAAGCACCAAGTTATCACATCACGAACATAGCAACAAAACAACTAATAGCAGCAGTTTATAACAAGTAGCACTCTTGCAACAGATATTTAAGCATCTAGATGAACTCAAATGAGCATGGCACAATGGAACAAAGTGTAGAGCATATCACCACAATCATTTTGACATATCATTCACTCAAAATGGATAAGCACACAAAAAGTTATCACTATGCAAAGTAGCAACATTATGCTGACAGAAAATAAAGACTTAGCAGTTTTACTAGACTGGAAAAAAACAACAGAGCGCAGTTTAATAAAAGACGCACGGGGCGGGATATACGGGTCCTTACCAAGCTGGGCCTGGCCCAGTAGAGGAGAGGAGGCAGGGCAGGCCCGAAGGGAGGCGAACTGGGCCAGAGCACTGGATGGGCCGGCTGAGGGAAGGAGGCCGAGGGAGCAGGCGGGCCGGCTGGCAAGCCGAGGCCCACGCGGGCGGCGAGGGAAGGCTGGCCTCGGCCAGGTGAGGGGGGCGGCTGGGCCGCGGCTCGGGCCCGGGAGGAGGAGGCCCAGGGAGGCCCTGGCCCTGGCGCGACTGTCGGGCCGGCGAAGCGCGGAGGTGGGCCGCTGGCAGGAGGGAGGAGCGAGCAGGCCGGGCCCTCGTGGCCGAGGCGAGCGACCGGCAGCCGGCGGTCGTCGTCCGCTCGTGCTCCTCCTCGAGCACGAAGCCAGGCAGGACGGCGGCCGCTGGAATCCGGCAAGGGGCGGAGCAGATCGGGCCGTGGAGAGGCGGATCCGGCCATCCCGCGCCCGGATCTGGCTGGAGCGGCACGGATCGACGACGGGAGCGACGGGGAAGCTGCAGAGGCGGCCATGGCGCGGTGCGGCTGGAAGCACGGCGAGGCAACGGTGGAAGCACGGCGCGGCAACGGTGGAAGCATGGCGCAGCAACGGTGGAAGCACTACGCGGAATTTGAGGAGGGAGGTAGGGGAAGGCCAAAAATGGACTAGGGGGTGTCCATTTATAGTAGGAGGGCTAGGGTTTGGAGTTTGGAGGTGTTTTAGAGCCCTCCGATCGTGATCCGACGGATCCGATCGCGAGGTGAGGTAGGATGGGCCTAGGGGAGGTTAGTGGGCTGTGTAGGAGTAGTTGGGCTGAGGTGAGAGGAGAGGAAGAGAGGCCCGCGGGGGTTTTCGGAGACCGAAAACGTCCGACGAAATAACCGGCGACTAGTGTCGCTATATATATCCGTTGGGCTATCAAACGGACTCCGAATGCGATGAAATTTGGCAGGCGGCCCGTCTACACTATAATAAGACCACATGACAAGTTTCATCCCATTCCGAGAACATTTTCCGGCCACTCACAAAAATAATATTCGGAGGCACCGCGGGCGCGTGCAAGTGTGTCTGGCTCAAAACGGACAACGGAAAGGACGAGAGGACTCAGGCGGATGCAAGTTTTGAAAACATGCTGATGCAACACACAAGATGACATGGCAAGATGCAACACGCAAGAAGATGACAAGGCACTGACAACGAATAACTGGCTTACACCTGGCGCACCGGTCTCGGGGTGTCACAACACTCCCCTACTAACAAGAGATCTCGTCCCGAGATCTTAGGAATGAGACGGAAGGGAAAGAGGAAGAACAAAGTTCTTAGAAGACAAAAGAGCGAACCCAAAGAATGTTGAGAGGTTGAATAACTTGAAAGGAAGAATACAACGGAGATGAACGAAGTTGCAAAGACTTCGTTAAACAAGAGGAAGAAGGTATCCGATGAGAATCAAGGAGGATGCAAGGAACGAAACAAGAGCTGAAGGAACAAGAATGAATTCAAAACCACTCCGGTTAGCAAGAGAATAGAAAAGAATCTCCACGAAGGAATACGGGCAGCACTCCGTCTGAAACTGAAAGAAAAAGCACACCGGTTGACATGAATGGAGTAGGACAAGAACCTGAGGAGATGAAACGATACTCGACGAGAGTAACAACAGAAAACCTCCAGAAGAATTGAAAATGGAATGAAAGAGCCGAGAAGAAGATGAGAAATTTCACCACGAAAGAATTCAAAAGAGCATCTTCACAACAAAGGCTTGAACGGAGTTGTTGAGAAATTCAACAACAAAAGAATTAGCTTGTTGTGGACATAAGAAAAACATCTCAAAGCTTGAGGTGAATTACCGCCGCAACGAAAAAATGAAGAGATGAGAATGAAGAAAGAAATGCAAAACTCCATTTCAAAAAGAATACGGAAAATTATTTGCACTCGAGAGGCAAGATAAGAATGCTTGAGCTGCTCCAGAAGAATTAGACGAATATTTGAAAGAATGAATTAAATGATGAAGAGCCACCATGAAGAACTCCGGTAACGAAAGGATAATGATATAGAGATGACGGGCGAAAGAATAAGATTAAAGCCTTGCGATGATTAGAAGGGGTTTCCAATGAGATAGCCGAGAAAAACTTGAACTCCGGGAAAGAAAAGATTAAAGCACTTGAAACTAGAATTTATTCATCAAGAATAAACTCCAAAGGAAAAGGATTAAAGAACTTGATGAAAAGAATAAGAATTATGTCATGCTTATCCTCCATCAATTAAATTGATGAACAATGGATTCACATACTACTTATTCTCGATGAAATTGATTAAAGAAGGATATATCGCGAAATTTGCGAAAATCTTCATGAAACACCGGTAGGATTGGAATAAAAGAATGGATTGATATGATAACACCGGAAAATAACTCTTAAGTGAACCACCGTAAGGAATTAAAACCGAGTGAAGAAAATGAACAAACCACCGGAAGAATTAAAATCGAGTGAAGAACGAGAATAGACCACCGTAAGGAATGAAATTGAACGAAGCAAGAGGACAACCACCGTAAGAAAATGAATCGAGTGAATACGATGAATCACCGGAAAGAATAAAGCACTTGGGGAATTTGGATGACGAGCACGAAGATATCACGAACTGATTAGATGATTACGTGGAGGAAAACACCGGAAAGAATGTGAGACGAACGAAGAGGCATCGATGAAGAATATTTGAAGGACGAAGTTGAAAACTGAGAACGAGGAAAACTTCTGAAATGATGCCTTCGGAGGAACACAAGAAAATAATTCCTAAAATACTCCGAAAGAATGAAAGAAGAAATGTTGAACCAACGGTGAAAAGAATTGAAAGCAATCTTCGGAAGGCATATGACTGATGTAATCCATACTTACGTCACACTTGAAAAGAAATTCGGAACACTCCGGGAAATATTAGAAGAGTCAGGTAAGATCCTGGGAAAAACTTGTGGGTTATGAACCCACCGAAGGGAGAACTCCGTTGAAATGGATTGAAAGGAGATAATGCACCGGAACGATTGAAAAACTCGAATGAGGTGACAACCTCGAATTAATCGGAAGACAGACGAATATCCTGAGATTTCTTCGGAACTCCGGAATAATTAAATGGCGAGAGATGAACGAGCAAGGTGAAGCAATTGAGCCGAGGAAAAATAATATGAAGAACACCGGATACTAATAGAATTGGAACCACCGGAAAAGAAGAAGATGTGAAGAATATCAACCGAGAGGAGAATTCCTCGGAGAAGAAAAGAGAAGAATGATGACGAGCTAGACGAGAATTCACCAGTTGAAATAACTGGGGGAAGAATGCAAAGGATGCACACGAGTAGGATGGATACTCGATACGGACTCCGGCTCCGAGAAGCAAAAGGGAGGGCGGGTGGGAAAAAAAGAACACAACGGACGGGGAAACACCGTCGGTTGAAAAGAACTGAGGATGAACTTGCAAGGAAGAAGAGGGTTGAAACCACTTGACGAGAGATGCACCCGATGAAAGAACTAACAACGCGACGAATGAAAACTAACCACACGATCCTAAAAAAAATTGAAGGGGAAGAGGGGTAATTCAAAACACCTACGTCAAGATTCCTCACCAGAGCGACGAAGGGGCAGAGAAGTAAAAAAGAATTCCTACTCTCCGATATAACTAGACTCCGAAAAAAGTTTTCTGCTAGACTCAACAACGGCCAAGCTACGATCAATCAAGGGGGCTCCTATGGTCGGTCGAGGCTCTGATACCAACTTGTCAGGCCCAAGATGCGATTCTATCCCGATCACGTGACACTTACGTGATTGGGGCACAACCGCATTTCGAGCGCTTAGCAAGATGGATATCATTACATCGTACCATTACATACATACATAGGGGAAACAACATTACATACAAGTCACATGAATACAACAATCTCAATACAAATATCCGACTACGGATACAAACATGAAAAGCACAAGACATCCATCTGCTATCCCAGGCAGCCGACCCGGAACCTAACCCAAGACTGAAGAAGAAGAACTCCAACAAAAGAACAACGCTCTCACGTCAAGACATCGGAAACCTGCACCTGCAACTGTTGTTGTAGTATCTGTGAGCCACGAGGACTCAGCAATCCCATAACCATGGGTAACAAGACTATCAAAGCTTAATAGGTAGGAAGAGGTAAAGTGATGAGGTTGCAACAGCGGCTAAGCAAAAAAATATGGTGGCTAACTTACGAGTACAAGAATAAGATGAGCATCTACGCAAACGGTCGCAACTAGAACTGATCGCTAAAGATCCTGAACTACATACGAATCAAACATAACCCCACCGTGTTCTCTTCTCAAAGTGAAAAGAGACAGTCGCGGTTACTCGCACAGTTGTGTGTTTTACTTCGGATCCTCTGTCAAGTTTTCTACAACCGGACATTAACAAATTCCAATCTGCCACATAACCGCGGGCACGGCTTTCGAAAGATCATAACCCTGCAGGGGTGTCCCAACTTAGCCCATCACAAGCTCTCACGATTAGTTGAAGTGATAAATATAATATCATCACCCCTTATCTTAGGGAAATCCGATCAGGTTTGGCATCCCGGTGCACAAGACATTTCGACAATGGTAAAACAAGTCCAGCAAGACCTCCCGGTGTGTCGACACCCTGATAGTAGCCGCGCGTATCTCGTCTCAGGCCACGACCGGATGGGTGATGCTACAGGTAAAACCAATCCTCGAGTTTCCCCGTGGTGGCCCCGCATGGCTCCCCATTTGGGACCAACACCATCAGCACTAGCCCCCCCTGATATGTAGAAAGAATCCTCGGGTAGCGCTAACTCCCTATGCAATTTAATTAATTAATTAAGTTGTTATTATGAGCAAATTAAAACCAATGTTGGGCCTTGCTAGAGGAGTTTTATTCAAAGCCGAACTGTCAAGGGGTCCCCATCCACCCATCGTGTAAGGAACGCAAAATCAAGGAACATAATGCCGGTTTATCGGCGCCTAAGGTGGCATGAGTGGAACAAAACACCGAGCAAAAGGCCAAGCCTTCCACCCATGCCCAATATATAGGTGTGTTAATAATAATAATAGATATTGTGATATTCCAACAACAAGTTCCCTCCTGGAACGAACTTCATCTTCACCTGCAACTAACAATGCTATAAGAGGGGCTGAGCAAGCGGGTAACATAGCCAAACAGTGGTTTTGCTAGGAAGGTTTCAAAGGTTAGAGGTTTCATGGCAACAAGGAGAGGCTGACAATAATGATGGGTAGCGCGACATGTAACGATAGCATCGAGACAACTAAGCATGGCAAAGGTAGTAATGGTATCCAAGGGTATGGTCATCTTGCCTGAGATCCCGCAAGGAAGAAGAACGGATCCATGAAGAAGACGGAGAAGAAGCCTTGAGGAAGAACCACGGGTAGACGAACGCATCCTCACGAACGCAACGGAACAAGCACTAACGAGAAGAAGCAAGCAATACGGTAAACAAACCACTCAAGAACATAACAATATGCACTACCAAGTAGGATGCACGACAAGTCTACATATGATGCACAGAAAGTCTACACAGGAAGCACAACATGGCAATGTAGGAAGCACAGCAAAACAACACAAGTCTATATATGATGCATTACATGGCAAGGTATGATGCATGACAAATATATACAGGAAGCAATACATGGCAAGGTAGGAAGCACAGAAAACATCACAGGAAACATGGCAATGTGCTTAAGCAAGTATGATGCAAACAAGTCTATATAGGAAGCACAACAAGTCTATACAGGAAGCATAACAATTATATACAGGAAGCATAACATGCCAAGGTAGGAAGCATAGAAAACAACACAAGTCTATATGATGCAATACATGGCAAGATATGATGCATGACAAATCTATACAGGAAGCACAACAAGTATATACAGGAAGCATAACATGGCAAGGTATGATGCATGACAAATCTATACAGGAAGCATGGCTGATGCACTAAGGAAGCACTGCAGATGCACTAAGGATGCACAGAAAGGCAATATGTGAAACACGGAGATATAGCACAAGGAACATGACAATATGCATTAAGCAAGAAACTTCAAAACATGTTAACAAGAGGATAATATGAATCTACATGCAAAATCACAGAAGTTTCATATAAGGAACACTCCAAACAGAGCAACGGGCTAAAAGATACACATGAAACAAGCTGAAATTAACACCTGATGTCTACTACACGCTTCTATTCCTGTAGACAGTGTTGGGCCTCCAAGAGCAGAGGTTTGTAGGACAACAACAAATTTCCCTTAAGTGAGTAACCCAAGGTTTATCAAACTCAGGGAAGTGGAGGTTGAACGTACCCCTTTCAAGCAACCCTGCAATCAAGATACAAGAAGTCTCTTGTGTCCCCAACACACCTAATACACTTGTCAGATGTATAGGTGCACTAGTTCGGCGAAGAGATGTGAAATGGCAAGTGATATGGATGGCAAAAGATGTATTTGTAAATCTGAAATAAAAATGGCAGCAAGCAAACATGTAACAAAACTGAAAGTAAACGGTGTTCAATGGATGAAAACAAGGCTTAGGGATCATACTTTCACTAGTGGCAACTCCAAACAACATTTACATAATCTAATCACATGATATTTCCCATGAAACATGCAATGGAGACGCACCCGGAGGTCATTCCTTTGTGGTCAAGAGAGGACGAGAATTATGTAGGGCTACAAAAGCACACCTCAAAGTTCGTAGTTCTCAATCTATGGATTTCCCAATGTCACCGCGGCCATCCAAAGAGAGTACCACAATCACCACAACATATCTCAAGGATAGTCAAAGACAAGCACCAAGAGACTCTCAATCTTCAATCAACACACAAAAGAGGAAATCACCCATGAAAATATTCTTCTAATCCATGTCCAATAGACCGTTGTCACCTTGGTCTCGGGGATTATACTAGATAAAGACAAGTGAGTACATCAATCCAATACATAGAGGAAGGGGAAGTATCATGGGATCACCCTAGATTAACAAAGCCTATGATCACAACGAAGATCACATCATGGGAGAGAGAATTGACAACATAGCTACACGTACAAGCCCTCAGCCCCGGAGAAGACTACTCACATATGGCCATGGTGAGCAAGAGATTGACGGTGGTGTTGATGGAGAGGTGCAGCCCGGAGAGGAGGAGGCGGCCGGCGGCAGCCGTGGCGGCGGCGGCCCTCGGGGCGGCGGCGGCCCTAGGGGGCAGCGGCTCCTTGGCCCCCCTTCTTCCTTGTGGATGGTGCTGTAATGGTGCTGGTCCTCCCCTCCAAGACGGCGGCTTGGGAGGAGGAAAATTCGTGGCCCTTGGTGACCTAGGTTTCCTCTCTTTATATAGACTCTCGGATTCCCGTCATCAGATTTTGGGCTTCAGTGAAACGGGCTTTTCTCGGCCGTCCGGACTCCGATTTGGACGAATTTTATATCCAGAAGCATCCTCTCGAAATTCCCCATAACTTTCGCAACTAGGCTTTTTCCGTTTGACGTCGTCTTCGGGCCAGAACGTGACCATCTTCTAAAAACGTTCTCACACAGATTTCAGGAAAGTCAGAGTCTTACTCCAATACGACTCCTTTTGTGTTTTTGTCAATTTCCAAGTAATTCCTACACAATAAAGTGTAAAACAAGAACATTGTGCACTTTTGCAACCATTAGTAAGTTAGTCCAATAAATGCTTAAAAAGATAGAAAACTTTGATAGAAACATGAGACAATGATGCAAAACAAGCATGGGACAAGCAAAAATTATGGATACGTTTGGAACGTATCAACATCCCCAAGCTTAATTCCTACTCGTCCTCGAGTAGGTAGAATGATAACATAGATATTTTTGAGGTGACATTCTACTAACACAATCTTTATCAAGTAATATAGTAAAGCATATGAACTGAAATAAAGTGAACCAAAACAATTGTCTATAGTTGAAAGCAAGTAAACAATGAATAACCAAGTGATCATCTAAGTAAATTCTTTTCATGAATAGTACAATTGAAGACATGAAACTATAAAGTTAAGCACAACTGTTAGCCCCAAAGGATTTCTCTCATCAAAAGCATTCTAGTTAACACAAAAGGAAGATAAAGTTTCAGCAATGCTTTCCACTTTTCAACATTTTATCTCATGGATAAGTTCAATGCACAAGGATTATATATAACTAAGCAGAAATTTTGAACATAATCAACTTGAACCCAGGGTTAACACTAGATGCTTGCTTATGGTGGAGGAAGAAGATTAGAACATAGGAAAACTGACTCAACATTTAAAAGTAAAAGATAGGCCCTTCGCAGAGGGAAGCAGGGATTACTCATGTGCTAGAGCTTTTTATTTTTGAAAACATAGAGATATAAAAGCAATTTTGAGAGATGTATGCTTATGTCAACGAATGGTAATAAACAATGCACTACTACTCATGCCAAACAGAACTTAAGAGCGGCTCCCATAGAGGAATGATAGCACTCCCCTTTCTCCTTTGTTTATCACTAGCCAAAGTTTGTCTAATTTCTCAGGTACGATGTGTGAAGGAGGTTTTTGATATTGATATTGATGACATGTAAAGTGGGCTGGGCATACCCTTTTGCCAGCTCTTTTTGCAAAATTAAGGACATGCACATTATTCATGCACGTCAGGGGTCGTTCTGTCCAACACAAGTAATAATGAACTGTCTACCACTTCCTCATGAGCTAAAACAGAGACACAAATAAGGATAAATTTTGAAGGTTTTAAAGGTAGCACATGAGCAATTTACTTGGAATGGCTATTAAATACCATGCATATAGGTAGGTATGGTGGACACATATGGCAGAATTTTGGCTATGGAATTTGGATGCACGAGTAGCATTCCCGCTCAGTACAGAGTTTTTGGTTTAGCAAGTTTTTAGCAAGCACATGTTAACCGGTACAAGAGAATTATAACATCCTTTCAGCATAATTATAAGACTTCTACACTGTCTTCCTTGTCAACCAACTTACTTCTAAAGAGAAAACAAGAACTTTAAAACTACCAATGGTGAAAAACTAAACAATTGCAAACTTCAAAGGTATTTCTTCACTAATAAGACTTTATTAAATGATCTCCATGTTTAGACATCACTACTTAATTTCTCAAAACAATTGATAGGGATCAAGTTACTCAATGATCTTCAAGACTATGCAAGCTTTTTATTCTTTGCACCACGGCCACACTTGGCATTTACTTTACCAACATATTATTTAGCAATTCAAACCAATTCAACTCTCCAAAAAGATATAAGTGAAGCAAGAGAGTACTTTCTATAAAAGAACTAATAGCTCTGAACATGATATGAAATAAAAACAAGGGCTAGAAGCATATAACAAGGTAGCTAAAACACTCAAAAAGATATAAGTGAAGAACATGCGTGTTTCATGAAAAAGCGGAGCGTGTCTCTCTCCCAAATAAGAATGATCAGATGCAACTTATTTAAGACCGACAAAGAAAACAAAACAAAACAAAAAGACGCTCCAAGAATAACACATAATGGGCAAAGGAATAAAAATATAGTGACACGAGGAGAACCTGGTGATTGTTAATGAAGAAGTGAATGCCTTGGGCATCCCCAAGCTTAGATGCTTGGGACTTCTTGAATATTTCTTGGTGATGCCTTGGGGGCATCCCCAAGCTTGAGCGTTTGACCCTCCTGAATCTTCTTTTATCATCTTCCCTCGCACACTTGAAAAATCCCTTCATACATAACTCATCATAATCTGATTAGCGAGGTTAGTACCCACAATAAAACAACTTTTCCCTGCTGGAAATAAAGATAATCTTGAAGAGCTACTGTTTCTCAAGATTGCCAAAAGGTTTTTGCAAAGAAAAAGCAAGCTCAAGGTTTGCAAAACGAAGAAAAGGCAAAACAGGACAGAATTTGTGAAAAACAGACCAGCAGGTAGTAAATAATTTTTTCGGGGCACTTCTACAACTCAAATAAAAAAACTCAGAACAGACACCCGAAAGCCAATTGTATAGAGCACGCTGTCAAAAAAATTCAGATCAAAAAGATGATCTGGTGATTTTATTCGAATTTTCCTGTCCAAGGACAGAATCTGTTTTCTGGACAGCACGTCACAACTTTTGAACTTTCTTGCAATCGGAGGCTAAACTTGGCACAAAGCTGAAAATAAAGATACAATGATGTTGCTACAGTAGTAACAAACATCAAGACCACTAAAAACTGAAAGAACAAACTGAAAGCAAAGATAACAAGGGTTGTCTCCCTAGAGCTCTTTCTTTATAGCCATAAAGATAGGCTTAAGACTTTAATGATGCTCTCGTAGGAATAAGAGTTGAAGAACAAAAGAGAGCATCAAGAAGCAAATACCAAACACATTTAAGCCTAACATGCTTCCTATGCATAGGAATATTGCAATAGAATAATTCATTGAAGCACAAAGCAATAAGCATAGGAAGACAAAACAAGTGCAGCTTCAAAACCTTCAACATAAAGAGAGGAAACTTCTTATTATTAAGATATTTAGAACCATGTCTCCCTCTCTCATTATAAATTTCAGTGGCATCATGGATGAACTCAACAATATAACTATCACATAAGGCATTATTTCCATGATCCAAAAGCATAAAAGTGTCATTACTCTTCATATAAGCAAAATCTTTCTTATTAGGAATAGTGAGAGTAAAGCAATCATAACCATCATGGTAATCATCATATTTAGGAGGCATATCATAATCATAATAAATTTTATCCTCAATAGTAGGTGGACTAAAAATCTCACATTTATCATTGTAATCATCATATATAGGAAGCAAAGTATCATCAAAGTAAATTTTCTCTTCAAAAGTTGGGGGACTAAAAATATCATGTTCATCAAACGTGTCATCCCCAAGCTTAGAGCTTTCCATGTCATTAGCAATATTGATATTAAAAAAAACATACTAATAACATCACCACCATCATGATTGTTATGCAAATAATAAAGTTCCAAAGGTTTTTTAATTTTCTCTTCAAACACATCATGTCCAAGTTCAAGGTAGAGCTTATAAAGCTCTCTCATATTTTTGTTGTTTTCCATTAAGCAAAACTAGTGAAATAAAAACAAGAAACAAAAAGATTTAATTGCAACATCTAGAGAAGGTACCTTCACTTACCTCACTTCCCCGGCAACGGCGCCAGAAATAGCTTGATTTCTACTACACGCTTCTATTCCTGTAGACAGTGTTGGGCCTCCAAGAGCAGAGGTTTGTAGGACAGCAACAAATTTCCCTTAAGTGAGTAACCCAAGGTTTATCGAACTCAGGGAAGTGGAGGTTGAACGTACCCCTTTCAAGCAACCCTGCAATCAAGATACAAGAAGTCTCTTGTGTCCCCAACACACCTAATACACTTGTCAGATGTATAGGTGCACTAGTTCGGCGAAGAGATGTGAAATGGCAAGTGATATGGATGGCAAAAGATGTATTTGTAAATCTGAAATAAAAATGGCAGCAAGCAAACATGTAACAAAACTGAAAGTAAACGGTGTTCAATGGATGAAAACAAGGCCAAGGGATCATACTTTCACTAGTGGCAACTCCCAACAACATTTACATAATCTAATCACATGATATTTCCCATAAAACATGCAATGGAGACGCACCCGGAGGTCATTCCTTTGTGGTCAAGAGAGGACGAGAATTATGTAGGGCTACAAAAGCACACCTCAAAGTTCGTAGTTCTCAATCTGTGGATTTCCCAATGTCACCGCGGCCATCCAAAGAGAGTACCACAATCACCACAACATATCTCAAGGATAGTCAAAGACAAGCACCAAGAGACTCTCAATCTTCAATCAACACACAAAAGAGGAAATCACCCATGAAAATATTCTTCTAATCCATGTCCAATAGACCGTTGTCACCTTGGTCTCGGGGATTATACTAGATTAAGACAAGTGAGTACATCAATCCAATACATAGAGGAAGGGAAAGTATCATGGGATCACCCTAGATTAACAAAGCCTATGATCACAACGAAGATCACATCATGGGAGAGAGAATTGACAACATAGCTACACGTACAAGCCCTCAGCCCCGGAGAAGACTACTCACACATGGCCATGGCGAGCACGAGATTGACGGTGGTGTTGATGGAGAGGTGCAGCCCGGAGAGGAGGAGGCGACCGGCGGCGGCGGCGGCAGCCCTCCGTGGCGGCGGCGGCCCTCGGGGCGGCGGCGGCCCTAGGGGGCAGCGGCTCCTTCGCCCCCCTTCTTCCTTGTGGATGGTGCTGCAATGGTGCTGGTCCTCCCCTCCAAGACGGCGGCTTGGGAGGAGGAAAATTCGTGGCCCTTGGTGACCTAGGTTTCCTCTCTTTATATAGACTCTCGGATTCCCGTCATCAGATTTTGGGCTTCTGTAAAACGGGCTTTTCTCGGCCGTCCGGACTCCGATTTGGACGAATTTTATATCCAGAAGCATCCTCTCGAAATTCCCCACAACTTTTGCAACTAGGCTTTTTACGTTTGACGTCGTCTTCGGGCCGGAACATGACCATCTTCTAAAAACGTTCTCAGACAGATTTCAGGAAAGTCAGAGTCCTACTCCAATACGACTCCTTTTGCGTTTTTGTCAATTTCCAAGTAATTCCTACACAATAAAGTGTAAAACAGGAACATTGTGCACTTTTGCAACCATTAGTAAGTTAGTCCAATAAATGCTTAAAAAGATAGAAAACTTTGATAGAAACATGAGACAATGATGCAAAACAAGTATGGCACAAGCAAAAATTATGGATACGTTTGGAACGTATCAACAGCCACATAGCAACTTTGGAGCATGATAAATATAAGCTATAGCACTCAAACATGGCAACAAGAAGCATGGACATAAAGTAGACATATCCTACAGCAAACAAGTTCATTGGATCAACTCCATAGGAGGCATGGACCAATAGCAACAAGCTATAACATTTTGAACATGACAACAAAAACCTGACAGCGGTAATTTATAGCAACTTGGGAGCAAGAGTTAAATATGCTACAGCCACCCAAATGAGCATGTGAGAGCATGAATGGATAGCCAACAACATATACAACAAGGAATCATCAATAGTCACCCCAAAACTAACATGGATTTGTCTAGAACAACAAGCAAACATAGCATCAGGAAATTACATATTCCAGACTTAGTGAAATTTCACTAAGTGTTAAAACAGTAACAACAACATGGCATGTTTGTGAGCATGTTTAAGTCAACACAAGGCATATCATGGAAAGTTAAATGCACCACATCCAAGAACACATCATGGAGATTCTAAACAACTAGGCATGTGACAAGGGGACAAACACAACATTAGCAAAAAGCAATTGAAATCAGCATCTCAAAACAAGTTACAAAACCTAACAGCCACATGCACTTTTGCAACATAGATAAACATGGCAATATGAACTCAAACAAGCATGCTATAGCAACCAACATGTAGAGCATCTCATGATGAACATGTGGACATATCATTTGCATCATTTGGATAAACAAGCACCAAGTTATTACATCACGAACATAGCAACAAAACAACTAATAGTAGCAGTTTATAACAAGTAGCACTCTTGCAACATATATTTAAGCATCTAGATGAACTCAAATGAGCATGGCACAATGGAACAAAGTGTAGAGCATATCACCACGATCATTTTGACATATCATTCACTCAAAACAGATAAGCACACAAAAAGTTATCACTATGCAAAGTAGCAACATTATGCTGACAGAAAATAAAGACTTGGCAGTTTTACTAGACTGAAAAAAACAACAGAGCGCAGTTTAATAAAAGACGCACGGGGCGGGTTATACGGGTCCTTACCAAGCTGGGCCTGGCCCAGTAGAGGAGAGGAGGCAGGGCAGGCCCGAAGGGAGGCGAACTGGGCCAGAGCGCTAGATGGGCCGGCTGAGGGAAGGAGGCCGAGGGAGCAGGCGGGCCGGCTGGCAAGCCGAGGCCCACGCGGGCGGCGAGGGAAGACTGGCCTCGGCCAGGTGAGGGGGGCGGCTGGGCTGCGGCTCGGGCCCGGGAGGAGGAGGCCCAGGGAGGCGCTGGCCCTGGCGCGGCTGTCGGGCCGGCGAAGCGCGGAGGTGGGCCGCTGGCAGGAGGGAGGAGCGAGCAGGCCGGGCCTTCGTGGCCGAGGCGAGCGAGCGGCAGCCGGCGGTCGTCGTCCGCTCGTGCTCCTCCTCGAGCACGAAGCCAGGCAGGGCGGCGGCCGCTGGAATCCGGCAAGGGGCGGAGCAGATCGGGCCGTGGAGAGGCGGATCCGGCCATCCCGCGCCCGGATCTGGCCGGAGCGGCACGGATCGGCGACGGGAGCGACGGGGAAGCTGTAGAGGCGGCCATGGCGCGGTGCGACTGGAAGCACGGCGAGGCAACGGTGGAAGCACGGCGCGGCAACGGTGGAAGCATGGCGCGGCAACGGTGGAAGCACTGCGCGGAATTTGAGGAGGGAGGTAGGGGAAGGCCAAAAATGGACTAGGGGGTGTCCATTTATAGCAGGAGGGCTAGGGTTTGGAGTTTGGAGGTGTTTTAGAGCCCTCCGATCGCGATCCGACGGATCCGATCGCGAGGTGAGGTAGGATGGGCCTAGGGGAGGTTAGTGGGCTATGTAGGAGTAGTTGGGCTGAGGTGAGAGGAGAGGAAGAGAGGCCCGCGGGGGTTTTCGGAGACCGAAAACGTCCTACGAAATAACCGGCGACTAGTGCCGCTATATATATCCGTTGGGCTATTAAACGGACTCCGAATGCGATGAAATTTGGCAGGCGGCCTGTCTACACTATAATAAGACCACATGAAAAGTTTCATCCCATTCCAAGAACATTTTCCGGCCACTCACAAAATAAATATTCGGAGGCACCGCGGGCGCGTGCAAGTGTGTCTGGCTCAGAACGGACAACGGAAAGGACGAGAGGACTCAGGTGGATGCAAGTTTTGAAAACATGCTGATGCAACACACAAGATGACATGGCAAGATGCAACACGCAAGCAGATGACAAGACACTGACAACGAATAACTGGCTGACACCTGGCGCACCGGTCTCGGGGTGTCACACATACACAACAAACGGAAGAACATGCACCAAGATATGACCAACACAAGATGCCAACATGATGTTGTTTCAGAAAAGGACTTAGCCGTTTTTTAAACAAGTTATTTATGCAAACTTAATCAAACAGCAAGTTAAACATTTTAAGCATGCATGAAAGTTGGAAATTATTATTCCACACAAAATTTGAAGTATTTTACATGTTCAAAACATTTTTAATCGATGCACCATTTGTGAGTTATCATATGCATGAACAAAGAGGGTTTTTTTGTAAAACTGCAACTCTGGATAAAAAGCTAAAATCGCAGAACCTAAAAAAAAGTAACTGGCCGAATTTGGCTGGCCCATCAGGAGCATATGGGCATTGGAAGCTCACCATGGGCTCTTGGTCCGGTCGGTGGCGGGGCGAGGCCGAAGCTGGCAGAGGCCGGCCTAGGCGAGCGAGGAGCTCGAGCCCTCGCGCGGGGAGGTGCTCGGGCGAGCGGCGACGGTGTGGTTCGTCGGGGCGGGGCTGTGCGGGCGCGGGGCGACGGCGCAGGGAGGCAGCGCGGATCGGGAGCGGCCTGGTCGCTGGCGGCGGATCCAGCCGGTGGTGGACCTCCAAGGGTGGCGGACGAGCTCAAGCTCTTGTCCATGGCGGTTCCCGGCGGCGTGACGGAGAAGCTGCTCACCGACGTCGAGGTACAAAGGAGGAGGTCGGGAGGCTCTCCCGATTCAGATCGAGCGGGGCTCTCGGGAGCACGGCGTACGGGCGGCGGAGCGCTGGTTCGGGCCCGGCGGGCCAGATCTGGGCTCACGGGCCCGCGAGGTGGAGGTGGGAGGATGGGGCGACGTGGCAGCTTGGGAGTGGTGGAGGGCGTGGCTGAGCGGTGGAGGAGCCAATGGTTACGCGCCATGTGGCGGCGGTGGGCTGGATGGCGGCGGATTTTGAGATGGCGGCGGCGGCTGATCCGAGGGGAAGGCTAGAGGTAGGCGGAGGGGCTAGGAATGGCCAAAAATGGACTATGGGGGTTGTTTATATATGGAAGGGGTTAGGGTTAGGGGATTTTAGGAGGTTTCAGAGCCCTCCGATCGTGATCCGACGGATCCGTTCGTGGGGGAGGTTAGGCAGGCTTAGGTGGGCTCTGATGGGGTGTGAGTGGGCTGAGGGGAGAGAAGAGAGAGAGGCCCGACGGCAGTTTTCAGAGACCCAAAACGTCCGACGAATTAACTGGCAACGGTGCCGCTATACTTATCCGTTGGGCTATCCAACGAACTCCGAATGCGATTAAATTTGAAAGGTGGTCTACCTACACTATAATAAGACCACACGCCAAGTTTCACCCCATTTCGAGAACATTTTTTGACCACTTATAACATAAATATTCGGAGGTGCTGCTGGCACGTGTGAGTGTGTCTGGGCTCAGAACGGACAACGGAAAGGACGAGGCGGACTCCGACGGATGCAAGTTTTGAAAACTATGCAGATGCAACACATGATGACATGGCAAAGTGCAACACGCAAGCAGATGACATGGCAGCGGCGACGAATAAGAGGATGACACCTGGCGCATCGGTTTCAGGGCGTCACATTGGGCTTGTGGGAGTTGAATTTCCTCTGGTTCACCATGTTGGCGACAGAAGTTCCTTCGACCGCTTTTCCCGTTCGAGTCCTTTGCCCTTGAGTTCTGCTCAACACTCAGATGACCAATGACACCCTCCACTGAGAATTCACGCATCTGGTGTTTCAGGGTAGTGGCAAAGTTCCTCGAGGAATTAGGGAGCTTAGCGATTATGCAGCCTGCGACAAACTTGTCCGGTAACTCGCACTTTAGAAGCTCAATCTCCTTGACGATGCATATTATCTCATGAGCCTGCTCCAGTACAGGACGGTTTTCAACCATTTTGTAATCGTGGAACTGCTCTATAATATACATCTCACTCCCAGCATCGGTAGCCCCGAGTTTAGTTTCGAGCGCCTCCCACAAGTCCTTGGCGACACACACATGTAAATATGCGTCGACCAACTTATCTCCGATCACGCTAAGAAGTGCTCCGAGGAACACGACGGTAGCTTCCTTGAACGCCTTATCCTGTTCAAGAGCAATCGTTCCTGAAGGAACACCGGTGACCCGGAACACGTTCATAGCCATGAGCCATAAGGTGGTCTTTGTCTGCCGATGCTTAAAATACGTATCGGTAAACTTATTCGGTTTCAGTGCTGCGGCAAAGCCACAAGACGAAAAATTCCTAGACATAATAGGTTTTTGGATTGTTGAGTAAATAAGCAATTTTCTGACTAATTTAATCCATAGATAAATCACTAGCATGGCATTGACTGAGTTGACGACATACTGATTCTGATCTAAACATGCACGTACTACACAAACAGTAGACAGATCTACACATGATGCTAGTACCGCAAGTACGAAAATAAACAGGAGCGGGGTAAACATGTTATACCCTCCAGTAGGCCAGGCGGCCGTTGCGGCGATGGTGGCAGCAGCGACGTCCCCGGCTGCCTTCTTGTCGGATTCAATCTTCTCAGCGGCGGCACGTTCGGCGTCGGTGGACATGGTGATGACGAGGGCGACGCATACGTAGAGGAAGTAGATGAACGAAAGCGAGCAGTCGCGTAGTCGCTGCCCAAAAATCTATTCGCTCCTTTCCCGTACAGGATCCGAAGAGGCGGGGTTTCGGAGACCTGCTCTCCCGTCAGCCGTGTACGCGGTATACAGGATGGGATCACCGAAGGCAGCAGTAGTGAAAGGAACGACCAGGGAGCAGTGGAAGTGTGAAGTGTTGTGTGTATGGTTGAGCTGCGATGCCTCATATATATAACCAGTCGGGTAGGAGAACGGTGCAGCCATAAACTCATTTAATTACACAGCAATAAACTCATTAATGGTCCAGCCATAAACTCGTTAATGGTCCAGCCATAAACTCGTTTAATTACACAGCAATAAAACTCGTTTAATTACAGACGTTTCATCTCCACAATAAAACGTATTTATTATGGACGTTTTCATTTCCGCAATGAATATGACGTCTCATATCATTTTGTGTCTGTAATGGACTCTTCAATTTTGACCGACAAAACATTGCATCAGCTCACCACTCCCTTAACAGCATGAGCCCTTAGGGATTTTCTGAAATTGTTAAATGAGCCTATAGCCTTAGATGATTGTTCTAGCATTGTTTCAATGGCAAGTGGCCCGGCCCCACCGATCAATCTCATAGGGGCCAAATTATTAAAGTGAACAGTTAAATACTCCATTTCATGTCTGGTTTTGGCGGACAAAACTTGCCTGCTCCCTCCCCATGCTCCCATCCGTGCTCCCACTTCATCCTACGGCTGTTATTTTCTCTTTTTCCTTTCTAATCTAATCATCACCCCCCCTGATTTTAAGGGGGTGGGG
Source organism: Secale cereale (assembly GCA_902687465.1). Lineage (NCBI taxonomy): Eukaryota > Viridiplantae > Streptophyta > Magnoliopsida > Poales > Poaceae > Secale > Secale cereale. The sequence goes on from LR738709.1 coordinate 412,431,745, forward strand.
CCGGGCCTAATTTTGTTCCAATTAAATCAAGCCACGTATGCGGGAGCACGGATGGGCACACACGAAGGGAGCAGGCAAGTCTCGTCCGTTTTGGCCGCTTGTCGTTGTCGACTGAATCGTGACTCAGCGGCAGGTGGAAGTATCGCCTTGCTCACTACTACCGCACGTGCTGTATCATCCTGGCCGCATCACTCGACGTCCAATTCGACCCGTCTCTAGACGATTCCCGGACGAGAAGAGCCCCGCGGCCGGAGACAACCTTCTGCGCAACACTTTGATCCAAATCGGGATCCTCCCACCCCCACCCCCGTCTCTCATCCGGCGCGAGCGGTGCGCGCTTCCAGAAAGCCTTCGCCCCGCGGTGATTGCCCATGGGTTCGCTCACGAAGGCGGCGGAGGAGGGGGCGTCCGCGGCGGTGGACTGGTCCGATGAGGCGGTCATCTACGTCAACGGCGTCCGCCGCGTGCTTCCCGACGGCCTCGCCCACCTCACCCTCCTCCAGTACCTCAGAGGTCGCCCCCCCTTCCCGCTCTCTAACCTGTGTCGTATGTAAGCATCTGTGGCGCGCTGTCTGCCCCTGAAATCGTAGAATTGGTGGCTGAGGTCGTTTGGGTGTGTGTCACTGTAGTAATTGAAAACTTGCCGGATATGCTTCAAAATGACGTTTTTTGCTCTGTTTATGCAATCACACGACGGTGGTTCCTGCTTATACGGAAATCGCACAGTGGGACACGGAGTCAACACAAAATATTCTCTGAACATAGTTTATTTTGGAGTGTGCTGCTAATGTAGAAATGAAACTGAACTGACAAACAGACATGATGTAGTTAGTCTCCACTAAAAGCCCAAGAAGATGGGTGGGTGCGGGGTGCCATTATTCCAAAACAGTTTTGCTAAGTCTCAGTCGACTTAGACTTCGTTATGTCTCAGTCGATGTTATATTCCATTGAGATTCGTACAAAAATCCCGTTCAATTTTTTCTTTTTCTTCTCATATACTATATCACTTGACTGAGACTTGGTTAAGTCTCAGTCGACTGAGACCTAGACACACCCATTCCAAAAATATATAAAATGTGTAAGAGCTAGTTAAACTGATCAAAATCCTGAACCGATGACGAGTGAGGGGAGGGTGACACCAACAAGGCCTTCTTCCACCAGCACGCCTCCTACAGGAAGCAGAAGAAAGTTATCCATAGTCTCACAGTCGATTGTTGGGTGGTCTCTGACCATGCCGCCATGGCCGAGGCTACTTGGCCAGCCTCGGCAAACACTTTACGGAGGAGGAAGTGTGAGACTGGTGTGTTGGTTGCTATGTGGGAAGGCGCTAGGCACGGACGGTTTCACGGGGACTCTGAAGGCCGATGTTATGGCTGCCTTTCCCAAGCTGCATCCGCTGTGGGCGGGGGCTCCATGAACTGAACTAGACCCCGCTAATGCTCCATCCCAAGTGATCGGCTGCCTCGGCCCTACGGAGTACCAACGCCTTCAGTCTCATACACATCTTCTCCCTGTTGGTGGCGAAGACGTTGGCCACCAGGTTGTCGCTTAGGCTGGGGGCTTTGGTAGAGGAGAACCAATGCATGTTCACCCAAAAACGCTGCGTACATGATAATTTCATGTTGGTTCAGCAAATGGCGAGATAGCTACACTGGCTGGGTGAGCCGTGTGCCATTCTCAAGCTGGATATCGCCCATGCGTTCGATTGAGTGTCGTGGGCCCAACTCTTTTGAGTAGTGACCATTCTCTTGATGAAGACGAAGTTGCACATAACAAACTTTCTAGCGCTAAAGAGAAGCCCCACCAAGGACAGTGGAGGGTGTCATACTAGATGCAGGAGGTGGGGCCCAGACAGCCAGAACTGAAGGATAAAGAAGCAGACTCACGCCATAAAGCCTGGTATGCATAGAATAGCTTCAAGGGCCTCCAACAGACTCACAAGGGTGGTGAGCTAGCAGCTGAGCATGAAACTGTTGAAACTCAGCCCAAAGATGTGTCAAGAAATTGTAGATGCAATGAAGCTCCAAGTGAGAGTGCTGACATTCAGAGCACTGGTAGATTTGTCCAACCTCCGGTCCAAGAGAGTCAATCTGATGTCACGCCGAGGACAGCTGGGTAATAAGAAGTCATCAACCGTTGCAACACTCTGATTCAACCACTGCTCCTATCGCATAGCAGCGAGGTACATACAGGGGGCTCGTAGTGATCACGAACACGTGCCCACATCAAATGTGCCTAAGAAAGAACAACCACGTTGCTGAGAAACTGAGAATAGTGGAGGCACAACTATCCTCCTCCGCCCATGTCTTGTAGGCAGCAAACTGAGCCTCGATGGGCGTGATAGCATCATCATAGTCAGCGACCACCTTCTTGTGAGCAGTTCAAGAGCATCCGTTGGGGTTGTAGACTGCTGCATTTGTCAGCTTCAAGCCTTCAAGATATAACGTTACACATAGTACTTGCATCATTTACATTTGGTGCTTTGCAAACTACTTCCTAATTTCTCTGTAGCTATGTGTTGTAGATATCGGTCTTCGAGGAACAAAGCTTGGATGTGGTGAAGGTGGTTGTGGTGCCTGCACTGTCATGGTCTCATGCTATGATCAAACTACAAAGAAATCACAGTGAGAATCATATTTCTTCAACAAGTGACGTCATACTCATTCTATCTAATTTGAGTTACTGTTTCTGGAAAACCGTATAAATGTTGCTGACAATGCAAATGAGCTGTTGCTGAAATTTATACATATGCCAATTTACAAATGCTAGAGGTAACCTCGCTATGTCTATGCACGATGCGCCTTGAACCATATTTATTCCATCCCATTCCTCAAAAAAAAAAAACATTTATTCCATCCCATCCCTCCAACCAAACACATAATGGAACCATTCCGTTCCATCCCATTCCTCCAATCAAACAAAACCTGGAATAATTCCATTCTTCGTGGAAAACACTGAGGTGGAACCATTCCATTCCATTCTACTTGGATCTGCCAACCAAACAATCCTAAAAAAACTGTGGGTCACATAGCAATGAAAATAGATTCTACAGTACATTCACTCTTATTCATTCCGTTTTCTTCCAGCTGAAACACGACATGCATTTGCAGACTGTAGCTTGCATGCATTTCTTAACCTGTGGTGTTTAAACGGTATAGTGGCGTGCATTGCTAATGAGCCATTTTTGAGTGGCGAATGTAAATCCTGTATATTAACTGCCATGTATCTGTGGTTATTGCCTATTCCTTGAATTTGAGCTCCATTTTGGCCCAAAATAATTTATTTACTTTATGTAGGCATTATGCAATAAACGCCTGCCTGGCTCCACTTTATTCTTTGGAAGGAATGCACATAATCACAGTAGAGGGAATTGGAGATCGCCAGCGAGGTTTGCACCCAGTCCAGGTGATGCACTGTTTTTGTATGACTTGTGGCAGCTACATCTGTTACCGATATGATCCTGACTACCAAGGTAGAAGGTAGTATTTTTTTCCCATGCTGGCTAGTGAAATGATGAATATGGAGTATTTAAATTCTTTTATGATAATACTGTATTCTGTTGATTAAAACGTACTGAAAAGGTTAAGATTTTATAGCAGTGAAACCTATCCATGTATACCGCAGTAGGTCAGGTGTGGTTTTACATCAGGTCTGATTCTTTTTTCGAGAACATCATCAGGTCTGATTCTGACATGTGACATTAACCCATTTAGCTTGATACAAGGACGACAATGTCATAAAATAATTGACACACCAATATGCTATTTACTGTAAGACTAGTATCGAGGTAAAATATGACTAACAAAAGTTGCAGAACTTGGTGAGCGCAACCAAAGCAGCTCAATTTGGCATGGTAGGAATATTGAGTAGATCAAATGATGAATTAGCTACGCTTAGTACAGGAAAAATATATTTTTCTATTTTGATAGGTTATGTTTTTTATTATATGAATACGCCATATTACGCAATCAGGCCAACTCTCTCCACTCTCCAAAGATGTCAAGTGGACTAAGGGCATGTACAATCGTTGATAAGACAGCCTTATCTTATACTACCATGCATACCATTTAGAGAAGACAACCAAAGATATTATACATTCATACTAGAAAATATGTAACTAAGAGATAACATCTTGTACATGTTAAGGAGTATTAGTATTAGGTCAAGGAGTCCTATTAGACTGTTTCCTTTCCTTGTACACCAAGTCTTGTGTAATATATATATGCCCCTTGGTCCTTCAATACAATCAAGTTGCATCCATAACAGTACAATGGGTACAATGCTGCCCCAGTTTGCTGAGACTTGCACTTCTTTGGAGCAAAAATGGGCTAGAGGTGTAGATTTTGGGGGATGGACTAGCTAGTGCTTAATTCCCCAAACCAGAAAATTTCCCCCATATTTAGCTTTTGGGTGATGGACTAGAGATGCTCTTAGCTAAGGGAAGGCAAGTCTTTTTCCTCATTTCTCTCTCCTCCAACTCAGTAATTATCTTAGGTGGCATTGCTAAAATAGCACCATTGTATACGCCCTAACAAAAAACCTACCCTCTCACTAAACGAGTTTACTGTCTAGAGTTTATTACTTGAAATCCATTGAAAATGTGGTCATGTATAAACTATAAAGCTGTCACATGTCTGTGCTGTGTTAATTTTCTACAGCCTTCTGTATGCTGGGAAAAATTAAGTGAAATTTTGAGCAATTTTCATCAGTTCCTTACATCCATTTGTATCTATTTGCCTTTCTCGTGACGCTGTACGTTCATTACAGGAACGTTTAGCTGAGGCACATGGTTCACAATGTGGATTTTGCACCCCTGGTTTTGTGATGTCCATGTATGCACTGCTGAGATCAAGTAAACATCCTCCTACTGAAGAGCAGATTGAAGATAGCCTTGCAGGAAATTTGTGTCGCTGCACTGGCTACAGACCAATAATAGATGCCTTCCGTGTCTTTGCCAAAACAGATGATTCCTTGTACACAGCTTCACCTTCAGAAAATGCTAATGGCCAAGCTATCTGCCCTTCAACTGGGAAGCCATGTTCATGCAGAAATGAGACAGATGTCAATGCTAATGAATCTTCAACATTGTCTTCCGTGAAAGTCTACTTACCTTGTTCATACAACGAAATCGATGGAAATTCATACAGCGAGAAGGAGCTCATTTTCCCCCCAGAACTGCAGTTGAGAAAATTTATGCCACTTAAATTGAATGGGTTTAATGGGATCAGATGGTATAGACCTCTTAAATTAGAACAGCTACTGTATTTGAGATCTTGCTACCCAGATGCGAAACTTATCATTGGTAACTCCGAAGTGGGAGTTGAAACAAAGTTCAAGAATGCTCAATATAAGGTCATGATCTCAGTTACCCATGTTCCAGAACTTCATACCCTCAAAGTGGAAGAACATGGCTTACACATCGGTTCTGCAGTTAGACTTGCACAGCTCCAGAAGTTCCTCAAAAATGTTATTGCGGAGCGTGGTTCTCATGAAACTTCGTCTTGCCACGCAATACTACGGCAGTTAAAATGGTTTGCAGGAACACAAATCAGGAATGTTGCTTCTGTTGGTGGTAATATTTGTACTGCTAGTCCAATATCAGATCTAAACCCACTTTGGATGGCCACTGGTGCAAATTTCCAGATAATTGATGTCAACAATAAAGTTAGGACTACTGCTGCAAAAGATTTCTTTCTTGGCTATCGCAAAGTTGATTTAAAGGCTGATGAAATATTGCTCTCTGTTATACTACCATGGACAAGACCATATGAATATGTAAAAGAATTTAAACAGGCACATAGAAGGGAGGATGACATTGCTTTGGTGAATGCTGGAATGCGTGTGCATATAACAGAAACTGAAGGAAACTGGATAGTATCTGATGTCTCTATTGTCTACGGAGGGGTAGCTGCGGTTCCACTTACTGCTGCAAAAACTGAAAAATTCCTTGTTGGAAAGAAGTTGGATGATGGATTGCTGGATGAGACCTTTAATTTATTAAAAGAGGACATCCCACTAGCAGAGAATGCACCAGGTGGAATGGTTGAATTTCGCAGTTCACTCACTTTGAGTTTCTTTTTCAAATTTTTCCTTCATGTTACGCATGAGATGAACATTAAAGGGTTATGGAAGGTTGGGCTGGATGCAGCTAATATGTCAGCTATACAGTCTTACACCAGACCTGTTTCTATTGCAACACAAGGTTATGAATCAGTGGGGCAAGGAACTGCCGTGGGACAACCAATGGTTCATATGTCAGCTATGCTTCAGGTATTATTAACCAGTATTTATCTTTCCTGCTTATAAAGATTGGAGTTGGCGGTGAGTTCACTCCTCTTTGCATTCTTACTTACACATGAGGATAACAATCTTGTAAAAGTCACAACTAATAAATGCACTATACTCGCAAGCGGGACCATCACTCTTGCAAGAGGCACAAAAAACATTTGCACACTTACTCATATATAGAACCAGCTGCAAAAGGTATAAGTGAACACATACGCTTACTCTCATGTGGGATTAACCCTCTTGTAAAGGGCACAAATAAATAAATACGGACGACCCTTGAACTCAAAATGTGCTATGTGTTGTAGCTTCCTCCAGACCTCCACTACTGGATAATTATTTGTCCTACGCTGTAACAATGTTTTTTTGGAGCAAACATCCAAATGTGTGCCTTTTTTGGGGTTAGAAGTGACGCAAAAATATTGCCAAACTTCAAATTGAGAAAAAAAACAGAAAAGAAACATATATTTTATTTTCTTGACTTGCTTGATCTCTCGATTCAATATGCTAGGTCACTGGTGAGGCAGAATATGTTGATGACACCCCAACACCCCCGAATAACTTGCATGCTGCTCTGGTGCTGAGTAAGAAGGCTCATGCTCGCATTGTGTCTATCGACGATTCACTTGCCAAATGTTCCCCTGGGTTTGCTGGTCTCTTCCTTTCAAAAGATGTGCCTGGTTCTAACCATATTGGGCCAATTATCCATGATGAGGAGGTTTTTGCATCTGATATTGTTACTTGTGTTGGCCAGGTATATTTGCTGGATCTGATATTTTAGCCATACAAGTTTTGATATGACTTGGAGGTAGGGATTCTTTTTTGTTAATTTTTCAGTTACACCTTTCTCTTCTCATTGGCAGGTTATTGGAATTGTTGTGGCAGATACCCACGATAACGCAAAAGCTGCTGCAAATAAAGTAAATATTGAATATTCTGAGCTGCCAGCAATCCTCTCAATAGCGGAAGCTGTCAAAGCTGGTAGCTTTCATCCCAATACCACGAGATGCCTTTCCAATGGGGATGTTGAACAATGTTTCTCATCCAATACATGCGATAAAATTATAGAGGGAGAAATTCGAGTGGGAGGTCAAGAGCACTTCTACATGGAACCTCAATGCACTTTTGTCTGGCCAGTTGATTCTGGAAATGAAATTCATATGATCTCATCTACTCAAGTAATGCTCTGTTCTTTAGTTTCGAATTTGCACTGTGAATTGCATGTTGATAATGTGTTTCGTGTTCCCAGAGTTACAGCTTCTTCACAAATATAAGTACTCCAGAAATAAAAGGAGTATGAACCTTTGCCTGGTGATATTGCAAAGTAATACCCTACTGGACAGCACTATGCGGGGCAGGGGAAACATCTCACTTGCTACTCTTCTAACATGTCAGGTTAAGAGGCAGGGGTAGAGATGGTGGGATCCACTGCAACTAGTGTTTCTGCTTGTTGTAGGCTATGGCCCAGTATCTGGTGCCTTCAATTTTTGCAGTAGGCTCTGCTTTTCATTTTCACAGTAGCCTTCACTTCTAAGAATTTGTATGTTATGTAGTCCCTAATCACCTAATGACTCAATCACAGTAATCTTCAGTACTCCCTCTGTTCGGGTTTGCTGATGGCCAAATCGGTGGAACCAAGTCGATTTGGGCCTGGATTTTTCAGACC
>LR738709.1:412445569-412477115 GCA_902687465.1 Secale cereale
GGGGGGGCGTATTAAACCTGGTTGAAGAATTTTGATTCAAAATACTACAATGGAAAAGGTGTTGTTTTGTACTGCAATTGCTACAACATCAGTTGGTTCGACATATGTGTAATCGTTATACACATACTGGAACATGCTCACCAGATCTCGCAAGAAATGTTCATTGAAACTACTGCAAAATGAAGACATCCGGCCCTTCATCCTTTTCTTTCCTGTTAACGGTTAACCAGTCATATATTAACCATAACCGAAGCAGTTAATTGTTGCTATTATGCCTTGTGTTGCCTTTGGTGTTTAAGGGCCTGTTCGGCCCTCCTCCGCTCCACACTCTCGCTCCGGGAGTTGGCGGAGCCCAAGTTAAAATTCTTGGAGCGGGGGAATAGATGCTCTGCAGATCCTCAAATTTGACGGAGCTAGTGGATCACCGAACAGCTCCTAAATGTAACCCCGCTACATAACTGATTCATCATCGAATCATGGTAATTAGGATCCGAATAGAACTAATGCTTTTTGTGAAAAGAAAGGCAATTGGTACCTGACAGGATGGATTTTCTACCATTCCAGCGGCCATAGGCATTCTACATATTAACTTCCTAGCTGTCTTCTCACAGGGCGCTCCTGAATTGTGTTGTTCGGGAAGGCATGTATTTATTTTCACTTGCCTGGTGTCTCTTGATTAACCTGCATGTTATTCTCTTCACTGCAGGGTGTTCCAAATCCAAGGGCTATACACTCATCCAAGGCTGTAGGAGAGCCACCGTTCTTCCTCGCTTCTGCGGTCTTGTTTGCGATAAAAGACGCGATCGCAGCGGCTAGGGCGGAGGAGGGTCATCTTGACTGGTTCCCCCTCGACAACCCGGCAACACCTGAAAGAATAAGAATGGCGTGTGTCGACTCCATTACGAAGAAATTTGCGAGTGTGTATTACCGTCCCAAGCTTAGTGTATAGTGGTTACTGCCAGAGTAGCCGATACGTACAACGTAAATGTGTATACCTGTTGTGGTGTACTATACTGTACAGTACGGACACGCTGTGTGCAAGATAAAAGTACAGATGAAGTGTTGATTTAGGATTACGAATACCAATAACTTGTACTGCAATACGAGCAAAAACAAATAGTTTGATTTTTTTTCAGTTTATTTCTGGCAGGGACAATTTAAAAGGCCACTACATTTAGGGTTCGATTTTGAATACACAGAGTTTGATTTGCATATATAATTTCATTTCGTTGACATGCTGTATGAATGTCTATTTGTGCAAGAGCCATATGATTACATTTGCATAGGTTTTTTCATGTTGACATAGCATCAAGATATGCTGATGATTTTACTTTGTAGATATTCACTTTGTAGATATTCAGAACTTTCTAAACTAGGTGAAGAGGAGAGAGAATATAGGCTCCATGTGCAAACATGTTCATGTTTGGAAAATGTAAGTGCAATAATTGATCCTTTTAAATTTTGTTTATGGGAGCAACCAATATGTTTTTAACATCCTTATGAATGCAGCGGTGTAGGTCAAGGTGATATATTAGTAGACTTGTCGCACAACAAAAAACTACTTATGAATCATGTAAAGCTTAAGCATCCACTACTGTACATTATATTTGAAACTATTAATCCAAGTGTACTTGCATTTTAATGATTTTTTTTAGGGTGAGTGTTTTATGTTTTGGGGGATATAAAGCAAGGCTGTCATGTTTTGTAAAAATGATTTGGCGTTCATTGGGAGTGAGGTTGAAACATTTTATACATCGCATATGGTACTGCTTCATGTTTGCTAAAGTTGTATCCATAATTGTGTGATTGCTTTTATCGAAAAAAGGCTTTCGTCCCGCTTTATAAATAAAGCAACGATCATCAGCAGCGTGGTACAAACACACATCATCATAACAAACGCACACACCCAAGGCAGGATACAGGCGCTGAGCGTAACAACACCACCCCTATCTACGAAGAGATAAAACAGCATACGACGAACCGTGGACTGCAAGGCGGCGTCTTCAGAAAGTATACGATGCCGGAGCGCCGCCACCGCCCGACCTGAGGGTCAGAGTTTTCCCTTGAGCAACATGATGAGCCCTCCGAGCCGGGGCGACGCCTTCAAGAAGGGAACAATCTTCGCCGCCGCCAGTTCGTCCGAGAATGGAATAGGTTTTCACCCTGGCCAACACTCACCTCTATCGAACGCCAAACCAGGGCTACCACGCCGCCCACACGGTCATGGGCTTTGCCCATGATCACCGCGCTACCATCACCAGGGTCGCCGCCCTGGCATCAAAGACCAAGACACCACCTCACTCGAGACCCGCCGCTACCCCAACCAGAGACGAGCGGAAAGGCCCCGCCTTTCGCGCCCCTGGGCGCCCCCCAGCACCGAGACTCAATAAGCCGACCAAAACTGGCCACCATCGCCCTGTCCTGCGGCAACGAGCACTGGTACAACGAGCTGTTATACAAATGGTTTTTAACCCCTATCCGCAACGGAGTTTTAAACCATCGCCATGCCAGTGTGTGCGATAGAAGGGTGTCCTTCCCACATGAACCAGAAACCATCGGGGATACGGATTAGCAATGCATATGTTTTGCATAGCTAAGCGTATGCGTTGCCGGCATGTATCCCAAACACGAGTCTTTAGACAATTGTTTGTGATATCTCGCATATCCCAAACGCTCCATCAGTACTACTCGTTTGTGTTCGCATTACCATCGCATTCGGTATTGTGTGGTGCTACGTTTACGATGCGCGTCCATCATAAACAGTTCACGATTATAGAACGTGTATGATAAACAGACAATCACACACATTCACTTCTCCTGAACCGTATGTGATAAATAATTAAGAAGATTAGCAAATCACCGTACGAGTGTCGGATAGGATTACGAAACGTCGGACCATCGTAACAGTGTCGTACAAGATAACTATCGCACTCGCTATTCTATGGTGCAACATTTACAATGCGTACCATCACAAACGGTTCATGATTGTAAAGTGTGTACGATAATATAGTTTGCTCGCACCGTTTGTGATATTGTCTGACATCACACACGCCTTGCAAACGGCAACTGTGTGCATGGTCGCACATGTTTTCCCTCTGTGAACCGACGTGAGCTTAAGATACGTCGGTATTTCCCCAAAGAGGAAGGGATGATGCATCACAGCGACGATAAGTATTTCCCTCAGTTACGAAACCAAGGTTATCGAATCAGCAGGAGAACCACGCAACACTATGTAAACGGTACCTGCACATAAAGAACAAATACTTGCAACCCGACGCGTTAAAGGGGTTGCCAATCCCTTTCGGGTAACGGCGCCAGAAATTGACGCGTTGATGGGATAAAATTGTAGTAGATTGAAAGATGCAAATAAAAACAAATAAAACGCAGTAAGATATTTTTGTGTTTTTGATAATATATCTGAAGATAAAAGTTGTAAATAAAGGAAAAGGCAAATGACAATATAGATCTGAAAGTACATATGATTGGAAAATAGATCCGGGGCCCGTAGATTTCACTAGTGGCTTCTCTCGAGAAAATAGTATGCGATGGATAGACAAATTATTGTTGGTCAATTGATAGAAAATCAATTAATTATGACGAAATCCAAGACAATGATCATGTATATAGGCAACACGTCCAAGATTAGTAGACCGACTACTGTCTGCATCTACTACTATTACTTCACACATCGACCGCTATTCAGCATGCATCTAGTGTATTAAGTTCATGAAAAAACGGAGTAATGCAATAAGAACGATGACATGATGTAGACAAGATCTATTCATGTAGGAATATACATCATCTTTTTATCCTTAATAGCAACGATACATGCGTGCCTCGCTGCCCCTTCTGTCATTGGGAAAGGACACCGCAAGATCGAACCCATTACAAAACACCTCTTCACATTGCAAGATAAATAGATCAAGCTGGCCAAACAAAACCCAAATATCGAAGAAGAAATACGAGACTATAATAATCAAGAACAGATATTAAATCAAGGCAAATCTAATCATAAACTCACAATTCATCGAATCCCAACAAACACACCGCAAAAATTCATTACATCAAATAGATCTCCAAGAGATCGTTGTATTGGGATACAAAGAGAGACGAAGTCATCTAGCTACTGCCTACGGACCCGTAGGTCTGTGGTAAACTACTCACGCATCATCGGAGAGGCATCAATGAGGATGATGAACCCCTCCGTGATCGTGTTCCCCTCCGGCAGAGTGCCGGAAAAGGGCTCTAGATTGGATCTCGTGGTCCTGGAACCTGCGGCGGCTGAAATAAAATTTTGTCGACTCCCCTAGGGTTTCTGGAATATTGGAGTATTTATAAAGCGAAGATGCGGTGCGGGAGGCCACCGAGGTGGGCACAACCCACCTGGGTACGCCAGGGGCCCAGGCGCGCCCTGGTGGGTTGTGCTCCCCTCGGAGCCCCCCTCTGACACTTCTTCAGCCCATGTTGTGTCTTCTGGCCCAAAAAATTCTCCAAAAAGTTTCGCTGTATTTGGACTTCGTTTGGTATTGATTTTCCGCGATGTAAAAAACAAGCAAAAAATAGCAATGGCACTGGGCACCATGTCAATAGGTTAGTCCCAAAAAATGATGGTAAAACATCCAAAAATGATAATATAACAACATGAAATAATAAAAAATTATAGATACGTTGGAGACGTATCATGAACGGTGTCGGATATGATGTATATCACACACGTTTGTGCTTTACCGACCATGTACGCCCTAGCGACATGCAGAGCATAATTTCGCCCTAATTTAATTGTTGTTATTTAAAATTATACCGAATTTGAATTTGAAAGTAGGCTATAGCTTTATTCATATCCATCAGGTTCAAACAATCAATGTATTATTTTCACATATACATATGTTCAATAATTATATAAGCACCAAATAAAGAATGATAAACCACAGTTATATTCTTGTACTATTAAAGACTGTATAGAAAGACGCGAAAGACATTCTAGTTGTTGAACAAGGTGAAACATAATGCCCATATTGTACCCTCCTCCATGCGGAATGCACGAACGACTCTAGTCCAACCCCTTGTGATGGACGACCGCCTATCCTTCACTATTTTTATGAGGACATCTAGATAGTCATCGTGTTCTGGTAGAAATACTTTAACATTTGCATGCCCATCAATCATGTAGTTTGAGAGATAATCTTGAGTAAACTGCATTAAGAACCACTGATGAGGACATATACTAGGGATAGGGTCACATGCCTGACCTACATACCTTACCCAAGGACACCATGCATTGCAAGCTAGGCCCCGGGGCCGAGTTACCAATTGTAACTACCGCAACTTGAGTATCACCCGGATTGCGTCAACCACTCAGAGTCTGAACGATCCAGTTGACCGACTCATCTCACTCGGAGTACCTGAGTCCACTCGGACAAAGAAGACCAGGAGCCTATTTTCTTATGGGGTGTCGTACACTCATTGGAGTAGTGTCCGTGTCTTCCATAATTGTAACAATTACGGTCACGGCTAGAAGATCTTTTCTCATTGTAGGATCTTGTCTTGGAGCTTCTATATTTGCTTCGACTCTTGTAGAATTTGTTGAAATTATTCACCATTAGACTTATTTCCTCATTAGAGACTAGCTTGTCACTTGATGTTGTAGGAGCTTCACTTGAAGCTATGCATGCACCACTTGACTTGTTGTGGAGCTCCTCCTTATACTTGAGTGACATCTCATGAGCAACAATTCTTCCAATGACTTTCGTGGGCTTGATATCTTTGTAGTTGGGCATCATTTGGATCAATGTGCACACGGTATCATATTTTTCATCCAAGGCTCTAAGGATCTTCTTGATGATGAACTTGTCGGTCATCTCTACACTTACCAAGCCGGCAATCTCATTTGTGATGAGAGCAAGACTAGAGTGCATTTCAGTGACTCCTTCACCATCCTTCATCTTGAACTTGTCAAGTTGACTTTGAAGCATATCCAACTTGGATTCCTTGACGAACTCGGTACCTTCGTGCATATCAACCAAAGTATCCCAAATTTCCTTTGCATTCTCAAGCCGGCTGATTTTGTTGGATTCCTCGGGGCGCAAACCATTGAAGAGAATAGAGCATATTTCAACATATTCAGTTCTTCCGCGGTCTCTTCATGATCCGGTTCTCTACCATCCTCAAAGAATTCACCTTGCAAGCCAATACAAACAACAACCCAAATGGCGGGGTTATTGAAGGAAATATGCCCTAGAGGCAATAATAAAGATGTTATTTGTATTTCCTTATATCATGATAAATGTCTTTTATTCATGCTAGAATTGTATTAACCGGAAACTTAGTACATGTGTGGATACATAGACAAAACAGTATGTCCCTAGTATGCCTCTACTAGACTAGCTCATTGATCAAAGATGGTTATGTTTCCTAGCCATAGACATGAGTTGTCATTTGATCAACGGGATCACATCATTAGGAGAATGATGTGATGGACAAGACCCATCCGTTAGCATAGCACTATGATCGTTTAGTTTAACTGCTATTGCTTTCTTCATGACTTATACATGTTCCCATGACTATGAGATTATGCAACTCCCGAATACCGTAGGAACACCTTGTGTGCTATCAAACGTCACAACGTAACTGGGTGATCATAAAGATGCTCTACAGGTGTCTCCGAAAGTATTCGTGGTGTTGGCATAGATCAAGATTGGGATTTGTCACTCCGAGTGTCGGAGAGGTATCTCTGGGCCCTCTCGGTAACACACATCACAATAAGCCTTGCAAGCAAAAGGACTAATGAGTCAGTCACGAGATGATGTGTTACGGAACGAGTAAAGAGACTTGCCGGCAACGAGATTGAACTAGGTATAAAGATACCGACGATCGAATCTCGGGCAAGTAACATACCGTTTGACAAAAGGAACAACGTATGTTGTTATGCGGTTCTGACCGATAAAAGATCTTCGTAGAATATGTAGGAGCCAATATGAACATCCAGGTTCCGCTATTGGTTATTGACCAGAGATGAGTCTCGGTCATGTCTACATAGTTCTCGAACCCGTAGGGTCCGCACGCTTAACGTTTGATAACGATCGGTATTATGAGTTTTTGAGTATTGATGTACCGAAGGTAGTTCGGAGTCCCGGATGAGATCACGGACATGACGAGGAGTCTCGGAATGTCCGAGACATAAAGATTGATATATTGGACGGCTATATTCGGACACCGGAAGTATACCGGAAAAGTTTCGGATTTATCGGGAATGCCGGAGGGGGTTACCGGAACCCCCTACGAGAGGGGATGGTCCATAGTGGGCCTAAAGGGTGAGAGAGAGGCAGCCCATAGGGCTGGCCGGCGCCCCCACCTAGCAATCCTAGTTGGACTAGGATTGGGGGGGCGCCACCTCTCCTAATCCTTTCCCCCTTCTTCCTTCCGGTGAATCCTACTAGGAATAGGATTGCAATCCTATTCCTAGTAGGAGTCCCCTCCCTAGCCGCACCATAGGAGGTGGCCGGCCCCTCCTCCCTTGCTCCTTTATATACGGGGGCAGGGGGGCACCAAAAGACACACAAGTTGAATTGTTTTAGCCGTGTGCGGTGCCCCCTCCACAAAATCACACCTCGGTCGTACCGTCGCGGAGCTTAGGCGAAGCCCTGCGCCGGTGAACACATCATATCCGTCACCACGCCGTCGTGCTGACGAAACTCTCCCGTGAAGCTCTACTGGATCAAGAGCTCGTGGGACGTCATCAAGCTGAACGTGTGCTGAACGCGGAGGTGCCGTACGTTCGGTGCTTGATCGGTTGGATCGCGAAGAAGTTCGACAACATCAACCGCGTCACTTGACGCTTCCGCTCCCGGTCTACGAGGGTACGTAGACACACTCTCCCCTCTCGTTGCTATGCATCTGGTAGATAGATCTTGCGTGATCGTAGGAAAATTTTAAAATACTACGTTCCCCAACAGTGGCATCATGAGCCAGGTCTATGCGTAGATGATATGCACGAGTAGAACACAATGAGATTGTGGACGATACTAGTCATACTGCTTACCAGCATGTCATACTTTGCTTCGGCGGTATTGGGAGATGAAGCGGCCCGGACCGACATTACGCGTACGCTTACGCGAGACTGGTTTCACCGTTACGAGCACTCGTTGCTTAAAGGTGACTGGCGGGTGTCTGTCTCTCTCACTTTAGCTGAATCAAGTGTTGCTACGCCCGGTCCTTGTGAAGGTTAAAACAGCACATACTTGACGAAACATCGTTGTGGTTTTGTATGCGTAGGTAAGAACGGTTCTTGCTAAGCCCGTAGCAGCCACGTAAAACTTGCAACAAACAAAGTAGAGGACGTCTAACTTGTTTTTGCAGGGCATGTTGTGATGTGATATGGTCAAGACATGATGAGTTATACGGTTTTGTATGAGATGATCATGTTTTGTAAAGTTATCGGCAACTGGCAGGAGCCATATGGTTGTCGCTTTATTGTATGAAATGCAATCGCCATGTAATTGCTTTAGTTTATCACTAAGCGGTAGCGATAGTCGTAGAAGCAATAGTTGGCGAGATGACAACGATGCTACGATGGAGATCAAGGTGTCAAGCCGGTGACGAAGGTGATCATGACGGTGCTTTGGAGATGGAGATCAAAAGCACAAGATGATGATGGCCATATCATGTCACATATTTTGATTGCATGTGATGTTTATCTTATTATGCTTCTTATTTTGCTTAGAACGACGGTAGCATTATAAGATGATCCCTTACTAAATTTCAAGGTATAAGTGTTCTCCCTGAGTATGCACCGTTGCGAAAGTTCGTCGTGCCGAGACACCACGTGATGATCGGGTGTGATAAGTTCTACGTTCAAATACAACGGGTGTAAGCCAGTTTTGCACACGCAGAATACTCGGGTTAAACTTGACGAGCCTAGCATATACAGATATGGCCTCGGAACACTGGAGACCGAAAGGTCGAGCGTGAATCATATAGTAGATATGATCAACATAAGATGTTCACCATTGAAAACTACTCCATCTCACGTGATGATCGGACATGGTTTAGTTGATTTGGATCACGTGATCATTTAGATGACCAGAGGGATGTCTATCTAAGTGGGAGTTCTTTAAATTAATATGATTAAATTGAACTTTAATTTATCATGAACTTAGTCCTGATAGTTTTGCATATCTATGTCGTTGTAGATCAATGGCCCGTGCTACCGTTCCTTTGAATTTTAATGCATTCCTAGAGAAAGCTAAGTTGAAAGATGATGGTAGCAATTACACGGACTGGGTCCGTAACCTGAGGATTATCCTCATTGCTGCATAGAAAAATTATGTCCTTGAAGCACCGCTAGGTGACAAGCCCCCTTCCGCTGATGCAGACGCTGTGAACGGCTGGCAGTCGCGGTCTGATGACTACACGATAGTTCAGTGTGCCATGCTTTACGGCTTAGAACCGGGACTTCAACGACGTTTTGAACGTCATGGAGCATATGAGATGTTCCAGGAGTTGAAGTTAATATTTCAAGCAAATGCCCGGATTGAGAAATATAAGATTTCCAATAAGTTCTACAGCTGCAAGATGGAGGAGAATAGTTCTATCAGTGAACACTTGCTCACAATGTATGGGCATTACAATCATATGACTCAACTTGGTTGCCAAGTTGATGAGAATAGTGTTATTGATAGAATTCTTCAATCACTACCACCAAGCTATAATGGCTTCGTGATGAACTATAATATGCAAGGGATACAAAAGACAATTCCCGAGCTCTTCGCGATGCTCACAGCTGCGGAGGTAGAAATCAAAAAGGAGCATCAAAAGTTGATGGTTAACAATGCCACTAGTTTCAAGAAAAAGGGCAAGGAAGGGATTTTCAAGGAGAATAGCAAGATTGTTGCTGTTCTCGCAGAAAGCCTCAATTATGGAACCAAGCCTGAAACTAAGTGCTTCTACTGCGAGGGGTCTGGACACTGGAAGCGGAACTGCCCCAAGTATTTGGCGGATAAGAAGGATGGCAAGATGAACAAAGGTATATATGATATACATGTTATTGATGTGTACCTTACTAATGCTCGTAGTAGTACCTGGGTATTTGATACCGGTTCGGTTGCTAATATTTGTAACTCGAAACAGGGACTACGGATTAAACGAAGATTAGCTAAGGACGAGGTGACGATGCGCGTGGGAAACGGTTCCAAAGTCGATGTGATCGCCGTCGGCACGCTACCTCTACATCTACCTTCGGGGTTAGTTTTAGACCTAAATAATTGTTATTTGGTGACAGCGTTGAGCATGAACATTATATCTGGATCTTGTTTATTGCGAGACGGTTATTCATTTAAATCAGAGAATAATGGTTGTTCCATTTTTATGAATAATATCTTTTATGGTCATGCACCCTTAAAGAGTGGTCTATTCTTACTGGATCTTGATTGTAGTGATACACATATTCATAATATTGAAACCAAAAGATGCAAGGTTAATAATGATAGTGCAACTTATTTGTGGCACTGCCGTTTGGGTCATATTGGTGTAAAACGCATGAAGAAACTCCATAAAGATGGACTTTTGGAATCACTTGATTATGAATCACTTGGTGCTTGCGAACCGTGCCTCATGGGCAAGATGACTAAAACTCCGTTCTCCGGAACTATGGAGCGAGCAACAGATTTGTTGGAAATCATACATACTGATGTATGTGGACCAATGAGCGTTGATGCTCGTGGCGGGTATCGTTATTTTCTGACCTTCACTGATGATTTGAGCAGATATGGGTATATCTACTTAATGAAACACAAGTCCGAAACATTTGAAAAGTTCAAAGAATTTCAGAGTGAAGTAGAGAATCATCGTAACAAGAAAATAAAGTTCCTACGATCTGATCGTGGAGGAGAATATTTGAGTTACGAGTTTGGTCTTCATTTGAAACAATGTGGAATAGTTTCACAACTCACGCCACCTGGAACACCACAACGTAATGGTGTGTCCGAACGTCGTAACCGTACTTTATTAGATATGGTGCGATCTATGATGTCTCTTACCGATTTACCACTATCGTTTTGGGGTTATGCTTTAGAGACAGCTGCATTCACGTTAAATAGGGCACCATCTAAATCCGTTGATACGACGCCTTATGAACTATGGTTTGGCAAGAAACCAAAGTTGTCGTTTCTTAAAATTTGGGGCTGCGATGCTTATGTGAAAACACTTCAACCTGATAAGCTCGATCCCAAGTCGGAAAAATGTGTCTTCATAGGATACCCAAAATAGACTGTTGGGTACACCTTCTATCACAGATCCGAAGGCAAAATATTCGTTGCTAAGAACGGATCCTTTCTAGAAAAAGAGTTTCTCTCGAAAGAAGTGAGTGGGAGGAAAGTAGAACTTGATGAGGTAATTGTACCTTCTCCCATATTGAAAAGTAGTACATCACAGGAAATTGTTCCAGTGATTCCTACACCAATTAGTGAGGAAGTTGATGATAATGATCATGAAACTTCGGATCAAGTTTCTACTGAACGTCGTAGATCAACCAGAGTACGTTCCGCACCAGAGTGGTACGGCAACCCAGTTCTGGAAATCATGTTACTAGACCATGATGAACCTACGAACTATGAGGAAGCGATGATGAGCCCAGATTCCGCAAAATGGCTTGAAGCCATGAAATCTGAGATGGGATCCATGTATGAGAACAAAGTATGGACTTTGGTTGACTTGCCCGATGATCGGCAGGCCATCGAAAATAAATGGATCTTCAAGAGGAAGACCGACGCAGACGGTAATATTACTGTTTACAAAGCTCGACTTGTTGCGAAAGGTTTTCGACAAGTTCAAGGAGTTGACTACGATGAGACTTTCTCACCTGTAGCGATGCTTAAGTCTGTCTGAATCATGTTAGCAATTGCCGCATTTTATGATTATGAAATCTGGCAAATGGATGTCAAAATTGCATTCCTAAATGGATATCTCAAAGAAGAGTTGTATATGATGCAACCAGAAGGTTTTGTCGATCCAAAAGGTGCTAACAAAGTATGCAAACTCCAGCGATCCATCTATGGACTGGTGCAAGCATCTCGGAGTTGGAATATACGCTTTGATGAGGTGATCAAAGCATATGGTTTTATACAGACTTTTGGAGAAGCCTGTATTTACAAGAAAGTGAGTGGGAGCTCTGTAGCATTTCTAATATTATATGTAGATGACATATTGTTAATTGGAAATGATATAGATTTTCTGAATAGCATAAAAGGATACTTGAATAAAAGTTTTTCAATGAAAGACCTCGGTGAAGCTGCTTACATATTAGGCATCAAGATCTATAGAGATAGATCAAGACGCTTAATTGGACTTTCACAAAGCACATACCTTGATAAGATTTTGAAAAGGTTCAAAATGGATCAGTCAAAGAAAGGGTTCTTGCCTGTTTTACAAGGTATAAAGTTGAGTAAGACTCAATGCCCGACCACTGCAGAAGATAGAGAGAAAATGAAAGTCATTCCCTATGCCTCAGCCATAGGATCTATCATGTATGCAATGCTGTGTACCAGACCTGATGTGTGCCTTGCTATAAGTCTAGCAGGGAGGTACCAAAGTAATCCAGGAGTGGATCACTGGACAGCGGTCAAAAACATCCTAAAGTATCTGAAAAGAACAAAGGATATGTTTCTCGTATAAGGAGGTGACAAAGAGCTCGTCGTAAACGGTTACGTCGATTCTAGCTTTGACACTGATCCGGATGACTCTAAGTCACAAACCGGATATGTATTTTTATTGAACGGTGGAGCTGTCAGCTGGTGCAGTTCCAAGCAGAGCGTCGTGGCGGGATCTACGTGTGAAGCGGAATACATAGCTGCTTCGGAAGCAGCAAATGAAGGAGTCTGGATGAAGGAGTTCATATCCGATCTAGGTGTAGTACCTAGTGCATCGGGTCCAATGAAAATCTTTTGTGACAACACTGGAGCCATAGCCTTGGCGAAGGAATCCAGGTTTCACAAGAGAACAAAGCACATCAAAAGACGCTTCAATTCCATCCGCGATCTAGTCAAGGAGGGAGACATAGAGATTTGCAAAATACATACGGATCTGAATGTTGCAGACCCGTTGACTAAGCCTCTTCCACGGGCAAAACATGATCAACACCAAGACTCCATGGGTGTGAAAATCATCACTTTGTAATCTAGATTATTGACTCTAGTTCAAGTGGGAGACTGAAGGAAATATGCCCTAGAGGCAATAATAAAGATGTTATTTGTATTTCCTTGTATCATGATAAATGTCTTTTATTCATGCTAGAATTGTATTAACCGGAAACTTAGTACATGTGTGGATACATAGACAAAACAGTATGTTCCTAGTATGCCTCTACTAGACTAGCTCATTGATCAAAGATGGTTATGTTTCCTAGCCATAGACATGAGTTGTCATTTAATCAACGGGATCACATCATTAGGAGAATGATGTGATGGACAAGACCCATCCGTTAGCATAGTACTATGATCGTTTAGTTTAACTGCTATTGCTTTCTTCATGACTTATACATGTTCCTATGACTATGAGATTATGCAACTCCCGAATACCGTAGGAACACCTTGTGTGCTATCAAACGTCACAACGTAACTGGGTGATCATAAAGATGCTCTACAGGTGTCTTCGAAAGTATTCGTGGTGTTGGCATAGATCAAGATTGGGATTTGTCACTCCGAGTGTCGGAGAGGTATCTCTGGGCCCTCTCGGTAACACACATCACAATAAGCCTTGCAAGCAAAAGGACTAATGAGTTAGTCACGAGATGATGTGTTACGGAATGAGTAAAGAGACTTGCCGGCAACGAGATTGAACTAGGTATAAAGATACCGACGATCGAATCTCGGGCAAGTAACATACCGTTTGACAAAAGGAACAACGTATGTTGTTATGCGGTTCTGACCGATAAAAGATCTTCGTAGAATATGTAGGAGCCAATATGAACATCCAGGTTCCGCTATTGGTTATTGACCAGAGATGAGTCTCGGTCATGTCTACATAGTTCTCGAACCCGTAGGGTCCGCACGCTTAACGTTTGATAACGATCGGTATTATGAGTTTTTGAGTATTGATGTACCGAAGGTAGTTCGGAGTCCCGGATGAGATCACGGACATGACGAGGAGTCTCGGAATGTCCGAGACATAAAGATTGATATATTGGACGGCTATATTCGGACACCGGAAGTATACCGGAAAAGTTTCGGATTTATCGGGAATGCCGGAGGGGGTTACCGGAACCCCCTACGAGAGGGAATGGTCCATAGTGGGCCTAAAGGGTGAGAGAGAGGCAGCCCATAGGGCTGGCCGGCGCCCCACCTAGGAATCCTAGTTGGACTAGGATTGGGGGGGCGCCACCTCTCCTAATCCTTTCCCCCTTCTTCCTTCCGGTGAATCCTACTAGGAATAGGATTGCAATCCTATTCCTAGTAGGAGTCCCCTCCCTAGCCGCACCATAGGAGGTGGCCGGCCCCTCCTCCCTTGCTCCTTTATATACGGGGGCAGGGGGGCACCCAAAGACACACAAGTTGAATTGTTTTAGCCGTGTGCGGTGCCCCCCTCCACAGAATCACACCTCGGTCGTACCGTCGCGGAGCTTAGGCGAAGCCCTGCGCCGGTGAACACATCATATCCGTCACCACGCCGTCATGCTGACGAAACTCTCCCGTGAAGCTCTACTGGATCAAGAGCTCGTGGGACGTCATCAAGCTGAACGTGTGCTGAACGCGGAGGTGCCGTACGTTCGGTGCTTGATCGGTTGGATCGCGAAGAAGTTCGACAACATCAACCGCGTCACTTGACGCTTCCGCTCCCGGTCTACGAGGGTACGTAGACACACTCTCCCCTCTCGTTGCTATGCATCTGGTAGATAGATCTTGCGTGATCGTAGGAATATTTTAAAATACTACGTTCCCCAACAGTTATGACCAAGAATATGCATCTTCATCTTATGCTTCGAACTAGCAAAATTTATACCATCAAAGTAAGGACCTCTACGGTGATAAGTACCCTCACTAGACGCCATACTCTCATAGGTTGTGAAACCAAGGTATGGAGACCAAAGCAATGGAAACCAAGGCTTACGGAGACCAAAGCTCTGATACCACTTGTAGGATCGAAAGTACGCCAGAGGGAAGGGGTGATTAGGCTACTTAGCCAAATAAAAATCTATGCTTTTCAAAATTTTATTTGTAGGTAGCAATTACGACAAGTCAACCAACACCCTAGACATGCAATTCTAAGAGTATAGCAGTGAAAAGTAAGACATTGCACATGTAAGTAAATGAGGATTTGGAGAAGGCAAACGCAATGGGGACACAGTGATTTTTGGCGTGGTTCCGATAGGTGGTGCTATCATACGTCCACGTTGATGGAGACTTCAACCCACGAAGGGAAACGGTTGCACGACTCCACGGAGGGCTCCACCCACGAATGGTCCACGAAGAAGCAACCTTGTCTATCCCACCATGGCCATCGTCCATGAAGGACTTGCCTCACTCGGGAGATCTTCATGAAGTAGGTGATCTCATTGCCTTTACAAACTTCTTGGTTCAACTCTACATCTTGTCGGAGGCTCCCAAGCGACACCTGACCACTCTAGGAGACACCACTCTCCAAAATGTAATAGATGATGTGTTGAAGATGAACTCCTCGCTCTTGTGCTTCAAATGATAGTCTCCCCAATACTCAACTCTCTCTCACAGATTTAGCTATGGTGAAAGAATAATTTGAGTGTCAAGCAACTTGGGGAAGGCTAGAAATCAAGGTTCAAATAGCAGAAATGGAATCTCTTGATCTCAACAGATGAGTAGGTGGTTCTCTCTCAGAACATAAGTTGTGAAAGTGTAGGCACGTTCTGATGACCCTCTTACTTAGTAAGGGGGGGGGGTGGAGGGGTATATATAGCCTCCACACAAAATCCAACCGTTACACACTTTTGACCCAACTCAGTGGCACCGATCAAAAATCTCGGTGGCACTGATATGTGTAAAAGATATGAACATTGGATGTCTTGGTGGGACCGACTGGAAACAACTCGGAGCGACCGATGTGCAATGGTAGGGCAAAATCTCACTTCGGTGGTACCGATTTGCATCATCTCGGTGAGACCGAAATAAGTGTAATAAGTAACAGAAGGTTGGCAAGCCATCTTGGTGGGACCGACTGCGAAACACGATGGGACCGAAATAATTGCATTAGGAAGAGAGTTGACAAGGCCATCTCGGTGAGACCGAGATCCATATCGATGGATCCGATTTGTTAGGGTTTGATTGTGGTTGTGTCTAAATGAACTCGGCAGGTCCGGATAGGGAAGTTTCGGTGGAACTGAGTTGGAATGTTGGGTTTATGACATATTTGGATAGAGAAAATGGTTGTGGATTTTGGAGCAATGCCACTAAGCACTTGAGGAATTAGATCATCGTCAAAACCTCATCCCCTTTTAATAGTATTGACTTTCCTATGGACTTAATGTGATCTTGGATCACTTAATAAAAAAATGTAGAGTCGTTATTTAGTTCACGACTCTACATTTTGAGGGGTCCATAAACACTAGTCCTTGCTATGCCAATCATTGAACTTCCTGGAATCTTTAACTTGAAAGGATATTAGTTCAATGAGATATATGTAGTTATGAATTATCAAAACCATCCGGGGATTAGCTGCACTTTCAGACACCCAGTCGGCAGATTCGGAGTGGCCGGAGTTAGAATGATTGTTCGCCATGCCAGAGAAGATCGAAGGTCGTCAGAAGTGAGCTTGAGACGAAGCAGAGTGGAGTTGTGTCGCTAGGGTTTGATATAACAAAAGGATGGGGGCGAATATATGTAGGGTCGAGGTGGGCCGATCAGACCTGGCGAACGCGCCCGGGCCTCCCCACATCCACCCCAGATTTGTGCTGGATATGAGGGGTGTTGGTTAGCCCGGGCGTTTGAGGCCGGTTTGAGACGTCCGGGTGGGTCATGTTTTTTCCTGACTGGTATTGGGCAACTCCGTCCGGGTGTTCGAGGACGGTTTGAGATGTCCAGGCTGTAGATGCTATTATCCAATCTCTTTGTGCGGTCCTTTCATTTTCCTCAACCAACAATTAACAGTTTTGCTAAAACTCATCTAGATGAGATATAATTTGGTCTCATTCACGTTTTATAGCCATTAGATGTGAACAGATACAACCCACGTCAGCACACACGCATCTTATAGCATCACATCTAATGGCTATAAAACGTGAATGAGACCAAATTATGTCTCATCTAGATGAGTTCTAGGTACTCCCAACAATTAAACGCAATTGTTTCTGCTAATTCAAGTCGGCCATGCTCCTCTGCACGATGGAACATAGCTTACACCAAAAGCACAAAGGAACCTCCCTTCAGTTCCTATTCTACACAGACGCCGTCGCATATCATCCTCACATTTCATGTACGCGCCGTCGCGGTGTACTACTACTAGTCAGCAGTTCAGCACCCATCCGAGTCTGACCGACCGGGCGATCGATCAGCTAAGGCTAATTAACGAGCTTCTACTGTTGTCCCGTCCTCTGAGTAATAATCTTGGCTGGGCCTTCGTTTCCCGCTCCGGCCGGGACCTATTCCGCCGCCGCTATCACCTCTCCTCCTCTCCTATTTAACAAATGCCACTGCATGCACAAGCAACATGGCCAAAGGTCAAGGTACGCACGTGCAGTATATGGATGAAACTAACTAAGCTGGGCAGAGCACCAACCCAATCCCGGCCAGTCAGTTAAATCTTGGCGAACTCGCCTTCTCTGCACACCCCGACGTTGATCGTCATCGACCGGTTTTCCCCCTTCTTCGGCGACGACATCACCTTGCAGCAATTTCTCCTCGGAGACTGCGCGATTGTCAATGGCAGCAATAGGATTGTGAATTAACGACGAAAAATGGGTATCATGTTTCAAGAATGGAAAGGGAGAAGAAAACAACAGCGCGTGTGTGTAATGTACTTACCCTTTTCCAGAGATCGGGGTCGGGCTTCTTGAGGACGACGATGTGGTCGAGGAGCGCGGCCGGGTCGGCGATGCGCCACCGGCAGTGCGGCGGCTTCACGCGGTGCCGCTCGTACTCCGTGACCGTCACGTTCCGGCGCCGGTCCATCCGTGAGTCGCGCATGTAGTACACGTTGGGCTTCTGGCACGGCTGCCGCGCCACGGGCCGCGTGTTGAACGAGTAGGCCGTGTAGTCGGCGCGCCGGTACCAGTTGAGGAACGACCGCACCGGCGTCTCCATCTCCCGCGGCGACAGCACCCCGCGCACCACCATCACCGCGAACCCCCACGACACCGACACCGTCCACTGGTGCTCCCCGTCGTAGCACACCGACTGCTGGGCCACCGCCGCCGAGTCGAGCCGCACGGGGCCGTCGTACAGCTTCCGCAGCGCCCCGGCCCGCGATGGCGTCGTCGGGAACACCGGCTCCAGGAAGTCGAGGTGGTGCAGCGTCACCAGCGGCGCCACGGGGTGCGCGCCCAGGAGGCCCAGCACGTCGCCCCACAGGTCGCACTGGTGGAACCCCGGGTGGCGCGTCAGGGGCACGCCCAGCTCCGACATGCACGCGTGGATGCGGTCGTCGCTGCCGTACAGCGCCGGGTACCGGTGCAGGCACCCGTCCTGCATCTTGGCCAGCTCCTCCGCCAGCGCGCGGCTGATGGCGAACCCGCCGCCGCCGAATGCCATGCCGTAGGAGAAAATGAGGTTCTGGATGTGGCTCTCCGACGGCGACCCTATGTAGTACGGCTGCCTGTGGTCGTACCGGGAGAGCACGTGCACCAGGTTCTCCGGGAGGAACACCGTGTCGTCGTCGCCCATCACGAACCACCGGACCCCCGGGAGGCCGAGGCGGTAGCTCTCGGAGACAATGCGGGAGATCCGCAGCGCCGACCGGCTGCCGGCCCCGTGCGTGTACGGGAACTTGGACGTGTCCGAGCTGACCATGATCGCCGGGAGCCCCGTGCGCGAGCTCTTGGAGTAGAACTCCTCCACGGGCTTGTCCATCCACACGAACCCTCGCATCCGCCCCGGCCGCCACCACAGCTTGATGTACTCCTTACGGCTCTCCCACAGCGCCGACGAGGCGCCGATGCCGAACACGATGTGCCGCAGCCCGGTGGGCGCCTCGTCCGCCGACACCATCGACGTCCGCCCCGGGGACGTCATGGAAGTGTTTGACGAGGATGCGTTCGGATTGGCCACCACGAAATGCACCATGGCGCCGGCGCCCTCCGGCGAGCACCGCGGGTTGTAGATCGGCGAGATCGCGGCGACGACCATGTACAGGAACAACACGGGCAGGACGGCGTAGAGGAGGACGCCGTAGAGGAAATACGACTTGGGCTTGCCGGTCGAGGCACCGTGCGCCGCGCCGCCATGCATGCCATTGGCCGGCTGCTTATCGCCGGCCCCTCCTCCGCCCCTCATTCTAACGCCCTCGTCGTGATCGATCGCAATGGCCAGGCTTGATCGACGAGTTGCTAAAAGTGGCTAGTGTGCTAACGGTGGTCAGGTCGTTTTGTTCGTTTGTTTGAGAAGGGCAGGTGTGCGTTCGTGGCAAACGGCAAAGGAGAAGTCGACACATTTGTGCCGGCGCCGTGGCCTGGTCAATGGCATGTTCGCCTTTCTTGGATCTTGTATCTCCCGGTGGCCCCGGGTCCATGCCGATGCAGCGAACAGACCAAGGAGATGAACTCGCATGCATGGAGCAACTCTAGCATAGATTCATTGGGGCGTATTGCATGCACTTCGTATATACATATACCCATGCACGACACGCTTTATCATGCACGCACAAGCGATTGGACACATGATGTGCTTTATAAAGTAATACTATAGCACATATGTCTGTTCGTTGCAACGAATAAAAAAAATAGTGTATATTTAAATTTAGTGAGAATTTGTGCAAGCAAAATCTTGAGCGTAGGCCAAGAGAGGATATAAGGGTTTTGTTATGTCATCGCACGTCAGAGATGACCGAGGGGATTTAAGGCGTGAAGTTTCATATTATGGGAGTGAGCCGGTGTTCTCTTTTCCATGGATCTACCTCACATAACCGGGTTTTCTCTTTTCTTTTCTTTGGGTAGCAATCCTCAAGAAATTCAGGGTGTGTTTCGAAATTCCGTTTGTATAAAAATGTGAGTATATTTTTTCAAAAATTCTGTACATTTTTTGGGAAAACATGAACAAAATTTGAAACATGGGAATTTTGTAAATTCACAAACACTTTTTAAAACATGAACCTTTTATAAAAACGCAGAAATTTCTTGATTTTCTGAATAATTTTTGGAAATGAGAACATGTTTTGAACATTCACGACAATTGTAGTAATCTGTATTTTTGTTGAAGGCCACATTATTTTGAATTTGTGAACATTTCACTAAAAAAGAATATTTTTCAAATTTGGAGTATTTTCTAAAATGCAGTTTTATTTTAAAAAATCTTGAACAATTTTTGGAAAACACAAACATTTTTTGAAAATGAGAACAATTCTTCATTTTTAGAAACTCAAGGTCCTTTTCGAGCTAGCTCACGTACCAATCCGTCCATCCTTCGTCCAACCTAATCCATCCATCCTTCATCCAACTTATTTCCACATTTAGTTGACACACATATAGAAATCGGTATGACTGTATGTAAATGCTTAATGTAAGACTATATAAATATGCCTTGAATTTGTGGACATTTCAAAAAACAAGAATATTTTTTCAGTTTGGAATATTAGTTAAAAATACATTTTTTGAAAATCCAAACAATTTTCAAACATTTTTTGAAAAATGGGAACATTTTCCTAAAATATGAAAAAAAACTCCCGAAACAAATTCGTATGAAAAAAATTATATTAAAGTTATGAATATTTTTCAAAATGGGAACAAAATTTTGGAATTCTGGAAGTATTTCTAAATTTGAATAAAAAATTAAATTATAAAAGTTTTTCGCAAATTTTGAATGATGAGAAAGTAAAAAATGGAAATAAATTTGGAAGGGAAAAAGGAAAAAGAAACATGAGAGAAAAAGAGAAAGAGAAAGAAACACAAAAAATAGAAACATAGCACAAAAAGAAAGTAAAACGTGCCGGCCTAGTGTTTGGTGACTTGTGCAAAGCTCCGATTATTTGTCACCTTGTGCGACAAATAGGGTTTCCCAGTTGCATGGATAAAATAGTAAGTGGGCTGGCTTCGCAGGGCCACATCGTGTACTGCCCACGTATGAAAATTCTGGACAAACCATTTTTCCTTTCCTAACATACATGCGCATAATTTTTTTTGTACCGCTGTCAATAGGGAAAAACATCTTTTCAATGGTGAACGGATGAAAAATCGGAGAAACACACCTTACTTTATTAGTAGGTATAGAGTATAAAGTTATTAAACTTTGCCTTAAATTGCTACTCCTTCTGTAACTATATATACCATGTTTGGTAGTAGGTTGTACTCCACAAAGTACACTAGTGTAGATTAGGTTATCCCACGTGGTTCAAAAGCCAATCGGACACATAGGGCCACACCGTCAACGCTCGTCAGTATGGGATAAGGGGTGCATCACACACGATTGTGCTGAAATGGTCCACTGGACACAATTTTCTAATCATGGGCATTGTTATAGTAACAAGGATTCTATCAATAATGAGAGCACATTATTACCAAAACAATGGCATTGGTTGAACTCAACTTATGAATCACTGAGAGATAATAGTGTTATTATGCGGTCGGAATTTTCATATAAAGTGTTTAAGTTTACTTAGTTTCTCAAACCATGAGTATCGTATGCCAGTAGACCAGAAGGTTACTTTGAGGTTAGCGAACGCACTACATAACTGGGTGACATCAAAAGTAACTTACACGTATACTGGAAACGTATGTCTCAGTATTGATAGCTCAAGACTGGGGTATACTCCTCTGACGACGGAGAGATACTCTTTGGGCCTACTCGGGTTTACTGTATAATTATCGTATAGCTAAACATATGTGATGAAAATCACAAGGATACAAGAATACATATATGATTAAAGATGACTAACCAGTAAAGAGGATAATCGTTATAGTGATTGAGAAGATGATCACATGGATACTGATAATATCTCATCTCAGGTTTATTTATGTATCATGAAGTAGAGGGAATGGTAATCAGGAACAAAATGTTCGTTGGAGAACTTCGAGGTGTCCAGATCCCACTGTTAACTATTGACCTACAAGTGTTCCACGTCATGTACGCTTATTTCCGAACATGTAGGGTCACATGATTAAAAACTAGTAATTATGATAACCAGAGGAATGAGAGAATGAGCATGGAAAGTGTTTCACATGAATCTGGGAGTGTTCCTGTTGGTCCTTGTTGGTCCCGGATGTTGGAGATATGACCTAGAGGCAATCATGTATGATGATATTTCCTATGTGTTTGTGAATAAAGATAGTCCTTGGATGTAATCAATGATACTTGTTGGCAAGTACGTGACTTGTCTGTGAAATCTTGTGTTGTATGATACATCCTAAATGGTACATAGTCGTAAGTGATGTGTGGACACACGTCGGACTAGACTAGCATATGACATGGTGGATGACTCGGTCTCACTAGCCATGGGGCATTGGATGCTAATCGGATAATATGGACTTGGAAAGATCTGGTCGAATTCGACATAGTCGGATCCGAGTTGAGATAAGGCCCGAGTCGGACAGACCCAACTATGAGACGCAACGATATGTCATCTATGAGTCTCTAGTACAACATACGTTCTATGTCCTAAGACCTGAGCTGACGCATGTACTCAGGATGGTGACAGACTTGCTTTGGGCCGACCAAACACTACTCCATGGCTGGGTAGTTACAAAGGTAGGTTTCAGGCTTGTTTAGACCCATGCCGCGAGACGTGGTCGAGCAAGATGGGATTTGCCCATCCAGTCAGGAGAGATATACTCTGGGCCCCTCGTGTGATCCGACCAGGATAAGCATGACCATGCGACAAGGATTATGAGATAATCCGGTTTGGGTCGGCATCACTGGAACGAGAAAGAGGTCGGGCTAGTGCAAGGATGACAGACTCGTCTTGAGCCCGACAACATATATAGTGTGGCAAAGGGAACATAAGTGTGACACGTTGTACAGGTTTGCCTAACCAGCTTCATAGTCTGCTTGGTGGTCGGCACACCTTGCTAGAGGCCGCTACCAACCATGCAGGTCGGAGGTGATCCAAACTGTAACCAAACCAACTTGAACCTAAGGGGTCACACGCTTAAGGGAAGGAACCTGTGAGGTTGGATCCGACTCCACGAGTCTGACTTGGTCCTACTCGGACTCGGATACAGACCGAACATAATTTGGGCTTTAGGGTCCGTGCAATGCCCAAGTGTTGAGCCTGCGACATATGCCTATATATAGTGGAGGTGCGGCACACTCATTTGGTTGATCTCTTTGGCGCCGTCATTAGGGTTTGCATGTGTTGCGAATAGCTACCTTCACTCGCCGCCGGTTGTGTGATCAGACCTAGCAGTCCGCCGCACGATGTTCCTCCTGCACGCGCGGATATCGTTAGAGGCGGTGCACTTGCGCCGCTCCGGTGAACCTGTTCGCGGGATCCGATCGGCTACGTGGGAGATCGACGAGGAGGAGACGACTCCAGGAACGTGCTGCCCCAACTCTACTTCCGCTGCACGACACTGCACGTCTAGTGGTAACGATTTGTGATCCATCTCCCTTAGCATGTTACTGGATGTTCTACGCGTAGGAATTTTTAATTTGCAGTCGACGCACCCTACGGTAGAACCCAACACCGGAAAGATTACGGGAATTATGGAAAGGTTTAATATGGTTTCGGAAAAGTTATGGAAAATCTAGGATTTTCTTTTGGAGAGAAGTCCCTCTAGGGCCGACGCAAAGTGGGCCAAATAGGCCCAAAGTAGGGAGCCCCCAATATATGGAAGGGGGAGCGCGAATTGGACAAGGAGGGGAGTCCTTCCCTCCTTGGTTTGGCCGAACCAGGGGATGACTCCTCCTCCTCCTCCTTGCTGCACATCTCTCCATCTCCATCTATATATATGTGTTGGAAATATACCCTAGAGTCAATAATATTTATATTATTTATTTTCATGTTTATAATTAAGAGTTTATATTTTATGCTATAACTACTATGGTTCTAAAATATGTGATTCACACGAAAACTCATAAACACATATAGAGTGATAAACGGTAAAACTTGATTCCTATTGTAGCCTGTAAGACTAGCTCAAGTGTTGTTTGATGACCGTGTTTTCCTGATCATAGGCATTTGGTTAATTTTCACCAGGATGCCAAACAACACTCAAAGTATGATGTTAGTAGAACGGTCATATTGAATTGACCTAACTTGTTTGTTATACTTCGAGATGCTTGATACGTCTTCAACGTATCTATAATTTATGAAGTATTCATGCTATATGTACATGAGTTCTATATGGTTTTGGTGCACTTTTATATCTTACCTACTAATAAAGCAGGAACTGTTTCTGGTCGTGCGTCGCGCCATTTTACAAATAAAGCATGGACTATTTCTGGTAGAACCCAACAGTGGTATCAGAGCCTCTGCTATAGGATTTGGATTCAAATCATATGCATATTAGATATGTGGAGGCGGCAGATGAGATCTATTGTCGTTTATGAGTTCGGCTATGTGCACGGTTGATGAGATCAACTACATATGGGGATTGTTGAGGCTATGTTTTCTGTCAATCGGGATCGATGAGGTCATGACACGATCTACCCCTACCGGTCGGTAATCCGCCATCGGGGTTAACAGTGAAACATAAATCCGAATCGGATTCACGATGATCGATGAGATCGGTTGATACGTCTCCAACATATCTATAATTTTTGATTGTTCCATGCTATTATATTATCCATCTTAGATGTTTTATATGCTATTTTATATGATTATTGGGACTAACATATTAACCTAGAGCCCAGTGTCAGTTTCAGATTTTCCTTGTTTTTGACTTTTACAGAAAAGGAATACCAAACAGAGTCCAATTGACGTGCCAATTTTTGATGATTTTTTATGGACCAGAAGAAGCCCCCAGGGTAAAAGAGTTGGGCCAGAAGGGTCCCTAGCTGCCCACGAGGGTGGGGGGCGCGCCCACCCCCCTTGGCGTGCCCCCTATCTCGTGGAGATCCCGAAGACCCCCCTGACCTGTGCCCTACGCCAAAATATTCTATAAATACCCAAACCTCCAGAAAATAACCTAGATCGGGAGTTCTTCCGCCGTAAGCCTCTGTAGCCACCAAAAACCAACCGGGACCCTGTTTTTGCACCCTACCGGAGGGGGGATCCATCACCGGTGGCCATCTTCATCATCCCAGCGCCCTCCATGACGAGGGGTGAGTAGTTCACCCTCGGGGCTGAGGGTATGTATCAGTAACTATGTGTTTGATCTCTCTCTCTCTCTCTCGTGTTCTTGAGATGGCACGATCTTGATGTATCGCGAGCTTTGCTACTATAGTTGGATCTTATGATGTTTCTCCCCCTCTACTTTCTTGTAATGGATTGAGTTTTCCCTTTGAAGTTATCTTCTCGGATTGAGTCTTTAAGGATTTGAGAACACTTGATGTATGTCTTGCATGTGCTTATCTGTGGTGACAATGGGATATCACGTGATCTAATTGATGTATGTTTTGGTGATCAACTTGCGTGTTCGGTGACCTTGTGAACTTATGCATAGGGGTTGGCACACGTTTTCGTCTTGACTCTCCGGTAGAAACTTTGGGGCACTCTTTGAAGTTCTTTGTGTTGGTTGAATAGATGAATCTGAGATTGTGTGATGCATATCGTATAATCATGCCCACGGATACTTGAGGTGATAATGGAGTATCTAGGTGACATTAGGATTTTGGTTGATTTGCATCTTAAGGTGTTATTCTAGTACGAACTTTAGGATAGATCAAACAGAAAGAATATCTTCGTGTTATTTTAGTACGGACTCTTGAATAGATCGATCAGAAAGAATAACTTTGAGGTGGTTTCGTACCCTACAATAATCTCTTCGTTTGTTCTCCACTATTAGTGACTTTGGAGTGACTCTTTGTGGCATGTTGAGGGATAGTTATATGATCCGGTTATGTTATTATTGTTGAGAGAACTTGCACTGGTGAAAGTATGAACCCTAGGCCTTGTTTCAAAGCATTGCAATACCGTTTGTTCTCAATTTTATCATTAGTTACCTTGCTGTTCTTATATTTTCAGATTACAAAAACCTATATCTACCATTCATATTGCACTTGTATCACCATCTCTTCGCCGAACTAGTGCACCTATACAGTTTTCCATTGTATTGGGTGTGTTGGCGACACAAGAGACTCTTTGTTATTTGGTTGAAGGGTTGCTTGAGAGAGATCATCTTCATCCTACGCCTCCCACAGAGTGATAAACCTTAGGTCATCTACTTGAGGGAAATTTGCTGCTGTCCTACAAACCTCTGCACTTGGAGGCCCAACAACGTCTACAAGAAGAAGGTTGCGTAGTAGACATCAAGCTCGTTTCTGGCGCCCTTGCCGGGGAGGTGAGTGCTTGAAGGTATATCTTTAGATCTTGCAATTGAATCTTTTAGTTTCTTGTTTTATCACTAGTTTAGTCAATAAAAGAAAACTACAAAAAAATGGAATTGAGGTTGCCTCATATGCTTCACCTTTTCAATATCTTTCGTGAAAATGATGAAAATGAAAATTGTGCCCAAGTACTAGAAGAAGAATGCATTAAAATGTTTGGCACTAAATCTTTGAATGATGAGCATGATTGCAATGTTGTTAGTACGAACTCTGAAAATATCCATAGTACTAATGATGATTGCACTAGTCATGATGAAAATGTCTCTTATAAGCATGTCAACTTTTGTGGAGTGCATAGAGTTTGCAAGTACACACCAAATAGGGAAGATAGATTTTGTAAGAGGCATAAGTATTTAGAAACTAAATGGTTGCAGGAAAGGCTAGATGTTTGTGCTGAAAATTTAAAATTTCTTTGCCATCCTTGTGAACTTTGCAATGAATGTGATCATTTAAATCTCCGATGCAAATTGTTTCATGATCGATTCGTGTCCAAAAATTGTGATGACTTGATTTCCCTTGCACATCATAATGAACTTAGTTTGCTTGTGGGTTGTGAAGAAATGTAACGTTTAACTAAGGATCTTTCAGAATTTGTCCTTGATAAAGTTCTTGATTTTGATCTAGAGGAAATTTATATGTATTGTGCGGTGAATTGCATTGAAAATCCTTATATTGACAATTACATAAAGATAAGAAAACAAATAGAAGATGAAGAGAATACTAAAAGGGAAAAGATTTCCCCGTATCCTCCTATTCTTTCTTATGATGAATCAGGTAACGAGGAGGAGCCTTCTATTCAACCAATCTCATTAATAAGGAGCTCCAAAAAGAGGATTAAACCCACACATGATGCGAAGAAGAAAAAGAAAAGACGGAGAAGCAAAGGTAAAAAGGTATCCCTTCCAAATGATGGTGCTCCTATTACTCATTGTGATGATGATAATTGATATACTATCGGTGCTATCCATACTAGTAATGATGAGAGTGATTATTCTTACGATATGAAAAGGCCCAAGCTTGGGGATGCTATGTTTGATGAGAATGACCTGTTTGAGAATTTATTTGCTGCAATTAATGTTTGTCCCAAGCTTGGGGATGCTACGTTTGATGAAGATGATATTTTGAGCCTCCCAAGTTTTGATATGCAAATTTATTACGATAATAGCATGCCTCCTATTTATGATGATTATATTGATGAAAGTGGATTTGGAGAGGTCATGAATTTATTTAGTAATGATTCTACTATATTGGAAGATGTTTTCAATTGATTATGATGAGAACAAAGTTGCTACTTATGATGATTATTGTGATGACACTTATGCTATAAAAAGTAGTGATGATTATATTTATAAAACTTGTCAGGATTATGTTTACCCTTTTTCTGAACATTACTCTTTTAATGTGGAAACAATTTATAGTATTCGAGTTTCTTATGATACTCCCACTATTCCGAATGAGAAGAATTTTGCTTATGTGGAGAGTAATAAAATTTATATGCTTGTGCATCATGAAAATAGTGCTTTATGTGATAGTTATATTATTGAATTCATTCATGATGCTACCTACGAGTCACAAACTAGCAATGATCGCTAAGAGATCCTGAACTACCTACGAGTCAAACATAACCCCACCGTGTTCTCTTCTCAAAGTGAAAAGAGACGGTCACGGTTACTCACGCTATTGTGTGTTTTGTTTTGCATTCTCTGTCAAGTTTTCTACAACCGGACATTAACAAATTCCAATCTGCCACATTACCGCGGACACGGCTTTCGAAAGATCATAACCCTGCAGGGGTGTCCCAACTTAGCCCATCACAAGCTCTCACGATCAGCAGAGGTAAAACCCCCTTATCTTAGGGACAACCCGATCAGACTCAGAATCCCGATGCACAAGACATTTCGACAATGGTAAAACAAGTCCAGCAAGACCTCCCGACGTACCGACACCCTGATAGTAGCCCCACGTATCTCGTCTCAGGCCACGTCCGGATGAGCAGTACGTACGGCAACCGAAGACCCCAGATAATTAGGTGGCACCGCAAGTGGCTCTAGTTTGGGACCAACACCAATAGCATTGTCCCCCTTGTATGTAGAAGAATCCTCGGGTAGTGCTAACTCCTTATGCAATTTACTTAATTAATTAAGTTTTTATTATGTTGCAAATTAAAACCAATGTTGGGCCTTGCTGGAGGACTTTTATTCAAAGCGAACTGTCAAGGGGTCCCCATATACCCAACCGCGTTAGGAACGCAAAATCAAGGAACATAACGCCGGTTTATCAGTTCTTAAGGCGGCATGAGTGGAACAAAACACCGAGCAAAAGGCCAAGACTTCCACCCATTTCCAAGTATATATGTGCACTAATTTAATTAAGACATATTGTGATATTCCAAAACCAAAATCCGACATGGAGCAATATTCATCTTCACCTGCAACTAACAATGCTATAAGAGGGGCTGAGCAAGTGGTAGCATAGCCAAACAACGGTTTGCTGGGATGGTGTCAAAGTTTAGAGGTTTCATGGCAACAAGGAGAGGCTGACAACAAATAGATAGGTAGCGCGACATATAGCGATAGCATCGAGACAACTAGCATGGCTATGATAGTAATGAGATCCAAGGGGATGGTCATCTTGCCTGAGATCCCGCTAGGAAGAAGAACGAGTCCATGAAGAAGAAGAAGCCCGAAGACGAACCAAGTGTAGCCGAACGAATCCTCAGGATCGCAACGAAACAAGCACTAACGAGAAGAAGCAAACAACATGGTAAACACACCACACATAGACAAGATAAGATGCTCAAACAAGTATGGTGCATGACAAGGCTCCATGATGCAAATCATAGCAAGAGATGAAGCATACAAGAACACACAACAAGGCAAGTTTAAATGAGGCCAGAAACAACTTATAACAATTCCGGTAAGTCCTCATATGCCAAATTTCGAAATTGGTCCAGATCTAAACAAACCTTAAGTTAAAGTTGTTAAACAGCAAGTTAACATGCACCATGATGATCTACTCAAAATTCTCGTCAAGTTACATATAAAGTTCATTTAATTCGAAGTTACGGCCTAGAAGATATGAGCAAAACAAGTCAAGCGTGTCATTGATGCAAAACGCATCCAAACATCAAGCAAACCCACTCCAAACAGGTATATAACATGTTATTATGCATCTACATGCAAAAACACACAAGTTTCATATTCATCACACACAAAACGGAGCAACGGTTCATCACATACACACAAAGCAAGTTCGAAACACAATCAGCCCAAAACAGCAAGTAGGCATATAGTTGACATCAAAACAACATGACACAATAACACCTCATGGCATCAAAGGGCATGGCAAGCATGTACATGTCAAGCACCACAAGCATGGCTACTGAGCTACTGCAAAACACCACTAGAACATGCTCAAAACATCATGTCAAGATTGCAAAAGATAACAGATTCACAGACTTAATGAAATAAACTGAACATGGCAGCAATAACGACAAGTAGGCATGTTTGCAAGCTTGTGCAACTCATTTCAAAGCATATCATGGCATGTGAATATAACCAACAGTAAGAAGACATGTTTATGAAGCTACTCATGGCAATAACATGGTCATAGGATGCATAGAACATTTGCTATTCACATGGCGAAACTGAACTTACTGTTAACAGGCTGACAGAAACATTTTATAGCAATTTGAGAGCAAGAAATAGACAAGCTATAGCAGGTTATATATGCAAACAAGGGCATGAATGGATAGAGCATAAGATGGAATTCAAGACATGGTCATTGGGCATCTCCGAATATGCACAGTTTTGAGTGTGGCAACAAGCAAACATGGCATCACAATATAACAGTTTCAGACTTAGCTGTTTTCAACAAGTGTAAGAAATCAGCCAACAGGCCACTTTGCAAGCTTGTTCCACTCACCACAAGTCATAACATGAAAATTGTATTGCACCACAGAAAATATGACATGATTGTGCTCCCAACACATATTGACATGTAGCTCAAACAAAAATCACACAATAAGATATAAAAAAGACAAATCAACATCTTATAACAGTTTTCCAGCACTTTACAGCCACATTCACTTTTGCAACAGAGATAAACATGGCAAGATGCACTCTAACATGTATGAAAATGCATCCAACATGAAGAGCATCACTAGATGAACATTTTGACATATCATACACTCCATTTGGACCAACATGCACAAAGTTACACCATGTTAAACATGCATACACATTGTCGACAGAAAACAAGGACTTGACAATAACATCACATAGCAGTTTTGCAATGAAGATTAAGGCATCAAGATGAACAGTAACATGCATGCAAATGCAACTAACATGTAGAGCATCAAAATACGAACATTTTGACATATCATACATCTCATCTGGACAACCGAGCACAAAGTTACAACCACACAAAGTATGCAACATGTTATGATTTCCTGGGGACTTAGAAGAAAAACAACCTCAGGAAGGGTGGACAGTGTCCAGACTCGAGCGGACATGTCCGACGGCTGGGCCCACGCGTCATTGACTCGGGGAAGAGTGGCGGTCCAGGGACGGTTTAGGGCGCGGTTCGGTCGAGGTCGGCCCGGTTCAGACGAACCGGCCGGTCCGGGTGGTTCACGCGGGGCCGGGTGCCTGGGCCCACGCGTCAGCGGCACGGCGAGGCCAAAATCGGCGGACGACGGCGGGACACCGGCGGCGAGCCTGGCGCGGCTCCGACGAGGTGCTGGGCGTGGGAGGACGGTGGATCTGGAGCGGGGAGGTTGGATCCGGGTGGATTCGACGAGGAGAGGGTGCGGGCACCGACTGGGAGGAGCTGCGGCGGCGGGTGCGGCAGGCCGAGCTCGCCGGAATCCATGGCGGCGGCATGAACTGCGTGCGGAGAGAGAGAGAGAATAGAGGTCAGAGGGAGAGAAGCGAGAGGAGGGAAAGGAAGGGGGTCGG
>LR738709.1:412477368-412501340 GCA_902687465.1 Secale cereale
GATCCCCACCAGCGACGTGGCTGCGGCGGCGGGGCCAAGGTCATGCGGGGCGGCGACGCGGCTCCGATCCGCCCTGGATTGAGGCTCGGAGGCACGAGCGCTCGGGCGGCGAACGGGCTTCGCGGGCGGCGGCGGACGGGCCCGCTACGGGCTCGGCGGGCCACGACGGTGGGGGCGCTGGCCAGGGACGCATGGCG
This sequence comes from Secale cereale, assembly GCA_902687465.1. Classification (NCBI taxonomy): domain Eukaryota; kingdom Viridiplantae; phylum Streptophyta; class Magnoliopsida; order Poales; family Poaceae; genus Secale; species Secale cereale. The sequence continues at coordinate 412,477,566 of LR738709.1, forward strand.
CGCACCCATTGGCCCGGGGCGACGATTGTGGCGGTGCTGGCCAACGGTAGGTCGCCAAGTGGCGGAGAGAGGTGGCCGGCAGCGACTTCGAGGGGGATGAGGGAGGTGGTGGCGGCTGATGATTGGATGGGTGCTGAAAATAAGGGGGAAGGTGGGAGAAGGCCAAAAATGGACTAGGGGGGAGTCCATTTATAGCATGAGGGCTAGGGTTTGGGTCTAGGGGTGTTGAGACCCTCCGATCGCGATCGTGTGGCTCGGGCCGCGAGGGGGGGGGGTTAGGTGGGCTGATTGTGGCTGTGTGAAGAGGGCCTCGGGCTAAGAGGAGAGAAGAGAGAGAGGCCCAACGGGGGTTTTCGGAGACCGAAAACGTTCGGCGTTAGTACCGGCAACGATGCCGCTATACTTCAACGGTTGGGCTATCAAACGGACTCTGAATGTGACAAAATTTGACAGGCGGTCTACCTACACTATAATAAGACCACACACCAAGTTTCATCCCATTCCGAGAACATTTTCTGGCCACTTATAAAATAAATATTCGGAGGTGCCGCAGGCGCGTGCGAGTGTGTTTGGGCTCAGAACGGACAACGGAAAGGATGGGTGGACTCGGACAGATGGAAGTTTTAAAAACTATGGAGATGAAATGCACATGATGACATGGCAAAGTGCAACACGCAAGCACATGACATGGCAACGACAACGAATAAGAGGATGACACCTGGTGCATCGGTCTCGGGGTGTCACAACACTCCCCTACTAACAAGAGATCTCGTCCCGAGATCTTAGGAACGAGACGGAAGAGAAAAGGAAGAGGTGAAACCAAAGAATCTTGAGAGGTTGAGCCACCTGAAAAGAAGAATGCAACGAAGAAGAACGAAGTTGCAAACACTTCGTTACACAAGAGGAACAAGGGATACGACGAGAACCAAATAGGTTGAAAGGAATGAAACACAAGATGAAACAACACAAATGCCTCCGGATCAAATTAAGAATGAGAAGAAAAGAGGTAGAATGCCATCTTCTAGCACAAAAGAATTTGAAAGCATCCTTGCGAAGAAGGGACGAACGGAGTTGCTGGAAAATCAGCAACGAAAAGAATTAACTTGTCGTGGAATTATGGAAATCATCCCAAAACTTGAGGTGAATTATGCCACAAACAAAAGAATGACTGGATGAGATGTAGGAATAAATGCAAAACTCCAATGAAAAGAATACAGAGAATTATTTGCATCTCGAGACACAAAAAGGATAATGCTTGAGCTGCTCCACAAGAATTATTGATGAACACTTGATGAATGAATTAACTCATGATGAACCACCATGAAGAACTCCGATAACAAAAGGACGATGAAATAGAAATGAAGATGAAAAGAATATGCTTAAAGTCTTGTGATGATTTAGAAGAAGGTTCCGACAAGATAGCCGAGGAAACTTTGAGCTCCGGGGAAGAAAAGGTGAATCACTTGGGATTAGAATTTATTCATCATGAACAAACTCTGAAGGAAGGGATTAAATCAACTTGATGAAAATAATAAGAAGTATGTTATGCTTATCCGCCATCAATTAAATTCATTTTAAGCAATGGATTTGCATATCACTTATTCTCGTTGAAATTGAATAAAGGGGGATATAGCTCAAACTCGAGAAAGTCTTCATGAACCACCGGTAGGATTAGCAGGAACGAATGAATTGATATGATGACAGAGGAAAAGAACTCTTGAGGGAAAACACATTGAAAAATTAAAGCCGAGTCAAGAAAAAGAAAGAACCACCGGGAAAAATTAAAATACAAACGAAGAGATCGCGAGCTGATTAAAGAATGCTTGAATGAAGCACCGGAAGAATGTGAGACAAACAAAGAGGCATCAATGAAAAATATTTGGAGGATGATACGTCCAAAACGTATCTATAATTTCTGCTTGCTCCATGCCCTTTTTGTGTGATATTGCTATGATATTTATGCACTTCCATACACTTTTTGATCATATTTGGACTAACCTACTAATGGTTGCAAAAGTGCATAATGTTCTTGTTTTACACTTTATTGTGTAGGAATTACTTGGAAATTGACAAAAACGCAAAAGGAGTCGTATTGGAGTAGGACTCCGACTTTCCTGAAATCTGTCTGAGAACGTTGCTTAAAGATGGTCACGTTCCGGCCCGAAGACGACGTCAAACGGGAAAAGTCTAGTTGCGAAAGTTGTAGGGAATTTCGTGGCGATGCTTCTGGATATAAAATTCGTCCAAATCGGAGTCCGGACGGCCGAGTAAAGTCCGTTTTACTGAGGCCCAAAATCTGATGACGGGAATCCGAGAGTCTATATAAAGAGAGGAAACCTAGGTCACCAAGGGCCACGAATTTTCCTCCTCCCAAGCCGCCGTTTTGGAGGGGAGGACCAGCACCATTGCAGCACCATCCACAAGGAAGAAGGGGGGCCAAGGAGCCGCTGCCCCTAGGTCCGCCGCCGCCCCCAAGGGCCGCCGCCGCCCCCTAGGGCCGCCGCCGTCTCCTCCTCGCCGCCGCCGCCTCCGTGGCCGCCGCCGGCCGCCGCCTCCTCGCGGGGCTGTACCTCTCCATCAACACCATCATCAACCTCCTCCTCACCATGTCCATGTGTAAGTAGTCTTCTCCGGGGCCGAGGGCTCGTACGTGTAGCTATGTGGTTATCTCTCTCTCCCATGATGTGATCTTCGTTGTGATCATAGGCTATGTTAATCTAGGGTGATCCCATGATATTTCCCCTTCCTCTATGTATTGGATTGATGTACTCACTTGTCTTTATCTAGTATAATTCCCGAGACCAAGGTGACAGCGGTCTATTGGACATGGATTAGAAAAATATTTTCATGAGTGATTTCCTCTCTTGTGTGTTGATTGAAGATTGAGAGTCTCTTGGTGCTTGTCTTTGACTATCCTTTAGATATGTTGTGGTGATTGTGGGACTCTCTTTGGATGGCCGCGGTGACATTGGGAAATCCTTAGATTGAGAACTACGAACTTTGAGGTGTGCTTTTGTAGCCCTACATAATTCTCGTCCTCTCTTGACCACGAAGGAATGACCTCCGGGTGCGTCTCCATTGCATGTTTTATGGGAAATATCATGTGATTCGATTATGTTAATGTTGTTGGGAGTTTCCACTAGTGAAAGTATGAACCCTAGGCCTTGTTTCCACCATTGCAATACCATTTGTGCTCACGTTTACCACTTGTTTGCTTGCTGCACTTTTTATTACAGATTTATATTACTTTGTTTTGCCATCAATATCACTTGCCATTTAACATCTCTTCGCCGAAATAGTGAACCTATACATCTAACAAGTGTATTAGGTGTGTTGGGGACACAAGAGACTTCTTGTATCTTAGTTGCAGGGTTGCTTGAGAGAGACCATCTTCAACCTCTACTTTCCTGAGTTCGATAAACCTTAGGTCATCCACTTGAGAGAAATTGCTGCTGTCCTACAAACCTCTGCGCTTGGAGGCCCAACATAGTCTACAAGAGTAGAAGCGTGTGTTGACATCAAGCTATTTATGGCGCCGTTGCCGGGGAAGTGAGTGCTTGAAGGTATATCTTTAGATCTTGTAATTAAATCTTTTTGTTTCTTGTTTTTATTTCACTAGTTATGCTTATGGACAACCTTGCTATTGGATCGTTGCTTGTGGGAAGACGCCCCACACCTGTGGTGGTTGCTCCTTCCCCTACTGAAATTGTGCCCTATAAAATACCAGCTGGTATTATCGATTATGTTTTGGCTAATCGTTATGCAGGAGACAGACATCCCGGCGAACACTTGCTATATCTGTCACAATTATGTTCATTATTTAAGCTTGCAGGTGTATCAAGGGAGTTTTTCATGAGGAAATTGTTCGCCGTATCACTTATTGATAAAGCTTCAGATTGGTATAAGCTTCTCGATAACGCGCACTTGCTTGATTGGCAAGAGCTTATGTCTCTCTTTTATACTAAGTTTTATCCTCTTTATGAAATTCATCGAGACAGGAACTATATCTATAACTTTAGGTCTCGTGACGGAGAGAGCGTAGCTCAAGCTTGGGGAGACTGAAAACGTTAATGCTAAAAAGTCCTAACCATGGGCTCCCCAAAGATGCTTATGTGGAGAGTAAGAGTACCTTTTTGCATGTGGATCATGGTAACAATGCTTTATGTGATGCTTATATTGTTGAGTTTATTCGTGATCCCACTGAAAATTATTATGAGAAGGGAACATATGCTTATAGATATTTCAATAATATCAAGTTCCCTCTCTTTATGTTGAAGGTTTTGAAGCTGCACTTGTTTTGTCTTCCTATGCTTATTGCTTTGTGCTTCAATGAATTATTCTATTGCAATATTCTTATGCATAGGAAGCATGTTAGGCTTAAATGTGTTTGTTATTTGCTTCTTGATGCTATCTTTTGTTCTTCAACTCTTATTCCTATGAGAGCATCATTAAAGTATTATGCCTAGCTTAAAGGCATAAAAGAAAGCGCTTTTGGGAGGCAGCCCACAATGAATAAAATTTTATTTTGCTTTTGTTGTGTCTTGATGTTGTTACTACAGTAGCATCATCATTGTATCTTTACTTTTCAGCTTTGTGCCAAGTGTAGCCTCTGATTGCAAGAAAGTTCAAAAGTTGTGACGTGCTGTCCAGGAAACAGATTTTGTCCTTGGACAGAAAAATTCGTATAAAATCACCAGATCATCTTTTTGGTCTGAATTGTTTCTACAGCGTGCTCTATATAATTGGCTTTCGGGCGTCTGTTCTGAGTTTTTTGATTTGAGTTGCAGAAGTGCCCCGAAAAAATCATTTACTACCTGCTGGTCTGTTTTTCACATATTCTGTCCTGTTTTGCCTTTCCTTCATTTTGCAAACCTTGAGCTTGCTTTTTCTTTGCAAAAACCTTTTGGCAATCTTGAGAAACAGTAGACCTTCAAGAATATCCTTATTTCCAGCAAGGAAAAATTATTTTATTATGGGTACTAACCTCGCTAATCAGATTATGATGAGTTATGTATGAAGGGAGTTTTCAAGTGTGCGAGGGAAGATGATAAAAAGATTCAGGAGTGTCAAACGCTCAAGCTTGGGGATGCCCCCATGCACCCCCAAGAAATATTCAAGAAGACTCAAGCGTCTAAGCTTGGGGATGCCCCCGTGCATCCCCTTCTCCATCAACAATTATCAGTTCGTCTTTCGTTCCACTATATTTTTATCACTTCATGTGTTATGTGCTATGCTTGGAGCGTCTTGCTTTTAGTTTCCTTTTTAGTTTTCTTTAGCTTTGCTTGCTGTTCATAACGAGTTGGAACTCAGCTTTCTTTGTGTGGGAGAGAAACACCCTCCACTTCAACCTAGAACATAACATAGAATTTTCATGTATATCCTTGCTGTGTGTGTTCTTTGTCTTTCAATAGCTACTATCATGTCCAGCTCTTAGTTTTCATGCTTATCTTTTTAAAGAGCTTTTGTTTAGTTGGTTGCTTGAACTCTCTTTAGTTATCATGCTTATCTTATTAAGAGAGTTTTCTTCTGTTGCATTGGTTGATATGTCTATGATAAAAATGCTACGTGCATAATGGCGCTTAGTAGTTCATGTTTTCGTATGGTTAGTCTCAAATAGCTGGGGGGTTCCCAATGTGTTATTGGAGTACCAACATGATTTGTTTGCCTATGATGTGGTATGGTTTAGTAATATCTTCCTTCGAGAATTTATTTTGATTGACTTGGCGTATGCTCACGCATATTTAAGACTGTAAAGAAAGTCTGTCAAGCCTTGATGATCTTTTATTTCTGAGTAGCGATATAACTTCCATGCCTGATTCAATGTTGCTTTGTCGCTTTGCATGATTATGACCGTCATTGCTCTTTTAATTGGTCGCTCCCAGTCTTTTGCTAACCTCCACCTGTACTAAGCGGACTGACTGCTTGTGCATCCAAAATCTTTTAAACCAGTTATGCCATATGAGTCCATCATACCTTCCTATACATGGTATTTACCTGCCATTCTTAACGAAGACTTTCATGTACCATCTCGAAATTATTCAAAAAAATGCATTCCTATTTTGTGCCTCTGTTTTAAGTTCATGAGGAAGTAGTAGTTAATTCATGATCTTTTTAAGTTGGACAAGCTTCACCCCGGGATTGCATGTCTAATGTGCAAACCCATAATACGAGAAGGAACTGACAAAGAGTGCGCCCGGCTCAAAATTAATATAACAAACAAACCCTCCTTCACACTTTGTTCATGAGAAATCAGAAAACTTTGGCAGTGATAAACAAAGGAGATTAAGAGGATGTGATCGTCCTCATTCGGGAGCCGTTCCTCGAAACTTGTCCATCTCAAGAAGTGATTGAGTTGTCTGCTAGCATTCGTTGACGAAATATGCATATTCTAAAAAATAATTATTACCTCTGTTTTTAAAACCAAGAGCTCTGGTACATGTTTAGTTTTTGTTTCCGACCACGGGTTTTCAACCTTGCTAACAAAAGCCACGGTTCGAGAGTCTCCACCTTCTTTAAAGCACCAACTATTGAGAGCATGATTGTCATTCTGAGTGTAATGTGCATTGTCCCAAAGTACCATTGTCTTTTGCATGATTATAATATCGTTTATTCTGAAATCATTGTATCTAGACGTCACTTAAACCTTGGAGGTGCCCTTGCATTTATGTTTTGCTTCACTAAAGGGGGCAAGCAAGATATCAATTTGTCATATTTGCACACCATGCTCACTACAAATCTATTGAGTGTTTCAGTATCATATTGTAAAACTTTCAGTTCTTTGTGATTTTCTCATGAGGCAACTTAATTACTACAGATTCATTGTCTCAGTAAGCACTTGTCATGTGACTGTGAAAAGTTCTTATATGGTTAATAGCATGTCACCACAGAAATTATGCTTGCTATCATTTACCTACTCGAGGACGAGCAGGAATTAAGCTTGGGGTTGTTGATACGTCCAAAACGTATCTATAATTTCTGCTTGCTCCATGCCCTTTTTGTGCGATATTCCTATGATATTTATGCACTTCCATACACTTTTTGATCATATTTGGACTAACCTACTAATGGTTGCAAAAGTGCACAATGTTCTTGTTTTACACTTTATTGTGTAGGAATTACTTGGAAATTGACAAAAACGCAAAAGGAGTCGTATTGGAGTAGGACTCTGACTTTCCTGAAATATGTCTGAGAACGTTGTTTAAAGATGGTCACGTCTCGGCCCGAAGTCGAAGTCAAACAGAAAAACTCTAGTTGCGAAAGTTGTGGGGAATTTCGAGGCGATGCTTCTGGATATAAAATTCGTCCAAATCGAAGTCCGGACGGCCGAGTAAAGTCCGTTTTACTGAGGCCCAAAATCTGATGACGGGAATCCGAGAATCTATATAAAGAGAGGAAACCTAGGTCACCAAGGGCCACGAATTTTCCTCCTCCCAAGCAGCCGTCTTGGAGGGGAGGACCAGCACCATTGCAGCACCATCCACAAGGAAGAAGGGGGGCCAAGGAGCCGCTGCCCCTAGGGTCGCCGCCGCCCCCTAGGGCCGCCGCCGTCTCCCCCTCGCCGCCGCCGCCTCCGTGGCCGCCGCCGGCCGCCGCCTCCTCGCGGGGCTGCACCTCTCCATCAACACCATCATCAACCTCCTCCTCACCATGTCCATGTGTGAGTAGTCTTCTCCGGTGCCGAGGGCTCGTACGTGTAGTTATGTGGTTATCTCTCTCTCCCATGATGTGATCTTCGTTGTGATCATGGGCTATGTTAATCTAGGGTGATCCCATGATATTTCCCCTTCCTCTATGTATTGGATTGATGTACTCACTTGTCTTTATCTAGTATAATTCCCGAGACCAAGGTGACAGCGGTCTATTGGACATGGATTAGAAAAATACTTTCATGAGTGATTTCCTCTCTTGTGTGTTGATTGAAGATTGAGAGTCTTTTGGTGCTTGTCTTTGACTATCCTTTAGATATGTTGTGGTGATTGTGGGACTCTCTTTGGATGGCCGCGGTGACATTGGGAAATCCTTAGATTGAGAACTACGAACTTTGAGGTGTGCTTTTGTAGCCTACATAATTCTCGTCCTCTCTTGACCACGAAGGAATGACCTCCGGGTGCGTCTCCATTGCATGTTTTATGGGAAATATCATGTGATTCGATTATGTTAATGTTGTTAGGAGTTGCCACTAGTGAAAGTATGAACCCTAGGCCTTATTTCCACCATTGCAATACCATTTGTGCTCACGTTTACCACTTGTTTGCTTGCTGCACTTTTTATTACAGATTTATATTACTTTGTTTTGCCATCAATATCACTTGCCATTTAACATCTCTTCGCCGAACTAGTGCACCTATACATCTAACAAGTGTATTAGGTGTGTTGGGGACACAAGAGACTTCTTGTATCTTAGTTGCAGGGTTGCTTGAGAGAGACCATCTTCAACCTCTACTTCCCTGAGTTCGATAAACCTTAGGTCATCCACTTGAGGGAAATTGCTGCTGTCCTACAAACCTCTGCGCTTGCAGGCCCAACATAGTCTACAAGAGTAGAAGCGTGTGTAGACATCAGAGGACGAAGTTGAAAACTGAGAACGAAGAAATGTTCTGAAATGATGGCCTTCGGAGGATCACAAAGGAAGGAATTCATGAAATGCTTTGGATGATGAGAAAGTAAAAAATGGAAATAAATTTGGAAGGGAAAAAGGAAAAAGAAACATGAAAGAAAAAGAGAAAGAGAAAGAAACACAAAAAATAGAAACATAGCACAAAAATAAAGTAAAACGTGCCGGCCTAGTGTTTGGTGACTTGTGCAAAGCTCCGATTATTTGTCACCTTGTGCGACAAATAGGGTTTCCCAGTTGCATGGATAAAATAGTAAGTGGGCTGGCTTCGCAGGGCCACATCGTGTACTGCCCACGTATGAAAATTCTGGACAAACCATTTTTCCTTTCCTAGCATACATGCGCATAATTTTTTTTGTACCGCTGTCAATAGGGAAAAACATCTTTTCAATGGTGAACGGATGAAAAATCGGAGAAACACACCTTACTTTATTAGTAGGTATAGAGTATAAAGTTATTAAACTTTGCCTTAAATTGCTACTCCTTCTGTAACTATATATACCATGTTTGGTAGTAGGTTGTACTCCACAAAGTACACTAGTGTAGATTAGGTTATCCCACGTGGTTCAAAAGCCAATCGGACACATAGGGCCACACCGTCAACGCTCGTCAGTATGGGATAAGGGGTGCATCACACACGATTGTGCTGAAATGGTCCACTGGACACAATTTTCTAATCATGGGCATTGTTATAGTAACAAGGATTCTATCAATAATGAGAGCACATTATTACCAAAACAATGGCATTGGTTGAACTCAACTTATGAATCACTGAGAGATAATAGTGTTATTATGCGGTCGGAATTTTCATATAAAGTGTTTAAGTTTACTTAGTTTCTCAAACCATGAGTATCGTATGCCAGTAGACCAGAAGGTTACTTTGAGGTCAGCGAACGCACTACATAACTGGGTGACATCAAAAGTAACTTACACGTATACTGGAAACGTATGTCTCAGTATTGATAGCTCAAGACTGGGGTATACTCCTCTGACGACGGAGAGATACTCTTTGGGCCTACTCGGGTTTACAGTATAATTATCGTATAGCTAAACATATGTGATGAAAATCACAAGGATACAAGAATACATATATGATTAAAGAGGACTAACCAGTAAAGAGGATAATCGTTATAGTGATTGAGAAGATGATCACATGGATACTGATAATATCTCATCTCAGGTTTATTTATGTATCATGAAGTAGAGGGAATGGTAATCAGGAACAAAATGTTCGTTGGAGAACTTCGAGGTGTCCAGATCCCACTGTTAACTATTGACCTACAAGTGTTCCACGTCATGTACGCTTATTTCCGAACATGTAGGGTCACAAGATTAAAAACTAGTAATTATGATAACCAGAGGAATGAGAGAATGAGCATGGAAAGTGTTTCACATGAATCTGGGAGTGTTCCTGTTGGTCCTTGTTGGTCCCGGATGTTGGAGATATGACCTAGAGGCAATCATGTATGATGATATTTCCTATGTGTTTGTGAATAAAGATAGTCCTTGGATGTAATCAATGATACTTGTTGGCAAGTACGTGACTTGTCTGTGAAATCTTGTGTTGTATGATACATCCTAAATGGTACATAGTCGTAAGTGATGTATGGACACACGTCGGACTAGACTAGCATATGACATGGTGGATGACTCGGTCTCACTAGCCATGGGGCATTGGATGCTAATCGGATAATATGGACTTGGAAAGATCTGGTCGAATTCGACATAGTCGGATCCGAGTTGAGATAAGGCCCGAGTCGGACAGACCCAACTATGAGACGCAACGATATGTCATCTATGAGTCTCTAGTACAACATACGTTCTATGTCCTAAGACCTGAGCTGATGCATGTACTCAGGATGGTGACAGACTTGCTTTGGGCCGACCAAACACTACTCCATGGCTGGGTAGTTACAAAGGTAGGTTTCAGGCTTGTTTAGACCCATGCCGCGAGACGTGGTCGAGCAAGATGGGATTTGCCCATCCAGTCAGGAGAGATATACTCTGGGCCCCTCGTGTGATCTGACCAGGATAAGCATGACCATGCGACAAGGATTATGAGATAATCCGGTTTGGGTCGGCATCACTGGAACGAGAAAGAGGTCGGGCTAGTGCAAGGATGACAGACTCGTCTTGAGCCCGACAACATATATAGTGTGGCAAAGGGAACATAAGTGTGACACGTTGTACAGGTTTGCCTAACCAGCTTCATAGTCTGCTTGGTGGTCGGCACACCTTGCTAGAGGCCGCTACCAACCATGCAGGTCGGAGGTGATCCAAACTGTAACCAAACCAACTTGAACCTAAGGGGTCACATGCTTAAGGGAAGGAACCTGTGAGGTTGGATCCGACTCCACGAGTCTGACTTGGTCCTACTCGGACTCGGATACAGACCGAACATAATTTGGGCTTTAGGGTCCGTGCAATGCCCAAGTGTTGAGCCTGCGACATATGCCTATATATAGTGGAGGTGCGGCACACTCATTTGGTTGATCTCTTTGGCGCCGTCATTAGGGTTTGCATGTGTTGCGAATAGCTACCTTCACTCGCCGCCGGTTGTGTGATCAGACCTAGCAGTCCGCCGCACGATGTTCCTCCTGCACGCGCGGATATCGTTAGAGGCGGTGCACTTGCGCCGCTCCGGTGAACCTGTTCGCGGGATCCGATCGGCTACGTGGGAGATCGACGAGGAGGAGACGACTCCAGGAACGTGCTGCCCCAACTCTACTTCCGCTGCACGACACTGCACGTCTAGTGGTAACGATTTGTGATCCATCTCCCTTAGCATGTTACTGGATGTTCTACGCGTAGGAATTTTTAATTTGCAGTCGACGCACCCTACGGTAGAACCCAACACCGGAAAGATTACGGGAATTATGGAAAGGTTTAATATGGTTTCGGAAAAGTTATGGAAAATCTAGGATTTTCTTTTGGAGAGAAGTCCCTCTAGGGCCGACGCAAAGTGGGCCAAATAGGCCCAAAGTAGGGAGCCCCCAATATATGGAAGGGGGAGCGCGAATTGGACAAGGAGGGGAGTCCTTCCCTCCTTGGTTTGGCCGAACCAGGGGATGACTCCTCCTCCTCCTCCTTGCTGCACATCTCTCCATCTCCATCTATATATATGTGTTGGAAATATACCCTAGAGTCAATAATATTTATATTATTTATTTTCATGTTTATAATTAAGAGTTTATATTTTATGCTATAACTACTATGGTTCTAAAATATGTGATTCACACGAAAACTCATAAACACATATAGAGTGATAAACGGTAAAACTTGATTCCTATTGTAGCCTGTAAGACTAGCTCAAGTGTTGTTTGATGACCGTGTTTTCCTGATCATAGGCATTTGGTTAATTTTCACCAGGATGCCAAACAACACTCAAAGTATGATGTTAGTAGAACGGTCATATTGAATTGACCCAACTTGTTTGTTATACTTCGAGATGCTTGATACGTCTTCAACGTATCTATAATTTATGAAGTATTCATGCTATATGTACATGAGTTCTATATGGTTTTAGTGCACTTTTATATCTTACCTACTAATAAAGCAGGAACTGTTTCTGGTCGTGCGTCGCGCCATTTTACAAATAAAGCATGGACTATTTCTGGTAGAACCCAACAGTGGTATCAGAGCCTCTGCTATAGGATTTGGATTCAAATCATATGCATATTAGATATGTGGAGGCGGCAGATGAGATCTGTTGTCGTTTATGAGTTCGGCTATGTGCACGGTTGATGAGATCAACTACATATGGGGATTGTTGAGGCTATGTTTTCTGTCAATCGGGATCGATGAGGTCATGACACGATCTACCCCTACCGGTCGGTTATCCGCCATCGGGGTTAACAGTGAAACATAAATCCGAATCGGATTCACGATGATCGATGAGATCGGTTGATACGTCTCCAACATATCTATAATTTTTGATTGTTCCATGCTATTATATTATCCATCTTAGATGTTTTATATGCTATTTTATATGATTATTGGGACTAACATATTAACCTAGAGCCCAGTGTCAGTTTCAGATTTTCCTTGTTTTTGACTTTTACAGAAAAGGAATACCAAACAGAGTCCAATTGACGTGCCAATTTTTGATGATTTTTTATGGACCAGAAGAAGCCCCCAGGGTAAAAGAGTTGGGCCAGAAGGGTCCCTAGCTGCCCACGAGGGTGGGGGGCGCGCCCACCCCCCTTGGCGTGCCCCCTATCTCGTGGAGAGCCCGAAGACCCCCCTGACCTGTGCCCTACGCCAAAATATTCTATAAATACCCAAACCTCCAGAAAATAACCTAGATCGGGAGTTCCGCCGCCGTAAGCCTCTGTAGCCACCAAAAACCAACCGGGACCCTGTTTTTGCACCCTACCGGAGGGGGGATCCATCACCGGTGGCCATCTTCATCATCCCAGCGCCCTCCATGACGAGGGGTGAGTAGTTCACCCTCGGGGCTGAGGGTATGTATCAGTAACTATGTGTTTGATCTCTCTCTCTCTCTCGTGTTCTTGAGATGGCACGATCTTGATGTATCGCGAGCTTTGCTACTATAGTTGGATCTTATGATGTTTCTCCCCCTCTACTTTCTTGTAATGGATTGAGTTTTCCCTTTGAAGTTATCTTATCGGATTGAGTCTTTAAGGATTTGAGAACACTTGATGTATGTCTTGCATGTGCTTATCTGTGGTGACAATGGGATATCACGTGATCTAATTGATGTATGTTTTGGTGATCAACTTGCGGGTTCGGTGACCTTGTGAACTTATGCATAGGGGTTGGCACACGTTTTCGTCTTGACTCTCCGGTAGAAACTTTGGGGCACTCTTTGAAGTTCTTTGTGTTGGTTGAATAGATGAATCTGAGATTGTGTGATGCATATCGTATAATCATGCCCACGGATACTTGAGGTGATAATGGAGTATCTAGGTGACATTAGGATTTTGGTTGATTTGCATCTTAAGGTGTTATTCTAGTACGAACTTTAGGATAGATCAAACAGAAAGAATATCTTCGTGTTATTTTAGTACGGACTCTTGAATAGATCGATCAGAAAGAATAACTTTGAGGTGGTTTCGTACCCTACAATAATCTCTTCGTTTGTTCTCCACTATTAGTGACTTTGGAGTGACTCTTTGTTGCATGTTGAGGGATAGTTATATGATCCGGTTATGTTATTATTGTTGAGAGAACTTGCACTGGTGAAAGTATGAACCCTAGGCCTTGTTTCAAAGCATTGCAATACCGTTTGTTCTCAATTTTATCATTAGTTACCTTGCTGTTCTTATATTTTCAGATTACAAAAACCTATATCTACCATTCATATTGCACTTGTATCACCATCTCTTCGCCGAACTAGTGCACCTATACAGTTTTCCATTGTATTGGGTGTGTTGGCGACACAAGAGACTCTTTGTTATTTGGTTGAAGGGTTGCTTGAGAGAGATCATCTTCATCCTACGCCTCCCACAGAGTGATAAACCTTAGGTCATCTACTTGAGGGAAATTTGCTGCTGTCCTACAAACCTCTGTACTTGGAGGCCCAACAACGTCTACAAGAAGAAGGTTGCGTAGTAGACATCAAGCTCGTTTCTGGCGCCCTTGCCGGGGAGGTGAGTGCTTGAAGGTATATCTTTAGATCTTGCAATTGAATCTTTTAGTTTCTTGTTTTATCACTAGTTTAGTCAATAAAAGAAAACTACAAAAAAATGGAATTGAGGTTGCCTCATATGCTTCACCTTTTCAATATCTTTCGTGAAAATGATGAAAATGAAAATTGTGCCCAAGTACTAGAAGAAGAATGCATTAAAATGTTTGGCACTAAATCTTTGAATGATGAGCATGATTGCAATGTTGTTAGTACGAACTCTGAAAATATCCATAGTACTAATGATGATTGCACTAGTCATGATGAAAATGTCTCTTATAAGCATGTCAACTTTTGTGGAGTGCATAGAGTTTGCAAGTACACACCAAATAGGGAAGATAGATTTTGTAAGAGGCATAAGTATTTAGAAACTAAATGGTTGCAGGAAAGGCTAGATGTTTGTGCTGAAAATTTAAAATTTCTTTGCCATCCTTGTGAACTTTGCAATGAATGTGATCATTTAAATCTGCGATGCAAATTGTTTCATGATCGATTCGTGTCCAAAAATTGTGATGACTTGATTTCCCTTGCACATCATAATGAACTTAGTTTGCTTGTGGGTTATGAAGAAATGTAACGTTTAACTAAGGATCTTTCAGAATTTGTCCTTGATAAAGTTCTTGATTTTGATCTAGAGGAAATTTATATGTATTGTGCGGTGAATTGCATTGAAAATCCTTATATTGACAATTACATAAAGATAAGAAAACAAATAGAAGATGAAGAGAATACTAAAAGGGAAAAGATTTCCCCGTATCCTCCTATTCTTTCTTATGATGAATCAGGTAACGAGGAGGAGCCTTCTATTCAACCAATCTCATTAATAAGGAGCTCCAAAAAGAGGATTAAACCCACACATGATGCGAAGAAGAAAAAGAAAAGACGGAGAAGCAAAGGTAAAAAGGTATCCCTTCCAAATGATGGTGCTCCTATTACTCATTGTGATGATGATAATTGCTATACTATCGGTGCTATCCATACTAGTAATGATGAGAGTGATTATTCTTACGATATGAAAAGGCCCAAGCTTGGGGATGCTATGTTTGATGAGAATGACCTGTTTGAGAATTTATTTGCTGCAATTAATGTTTGTCCCAAGCTTGGGGATGCTACGTTTGATGAAGATGATATTTTGAGCCTCCCAAGTTTTGATATGCAAATTTATTACGATAATAGCATGCCTCCTATTTATGATGATTATATTGATGAAAGTGGATTTGGAGAGGTCATGACTTTATTTAGTAATGATTCTACTATATTGGAAGATGTTTTCAATTGATTATGATGAGAACAAAGTTGCTACTTATGATGATTATTGTGATGACACTTATGCTATAAAAAGTAGTGATGATTATATTTATAAAACTTGTCAGGATTATGTTTACCCTTTTTCTGAACATTACTCTTTTAATGTGGAAACAATTTATAGTATTCGAGTTTCTTATGATACTCCCACTATTCCGAATGAGAAGAATTTTGCTTATGTGGAGAGTAATAAAATTTATATGCTTGTGCATCATGAAAATAGTGCTTTATGTGATAGTTATATTGTTGAATTCATTCATGATGCTACCTACGAGTCACAAACTAGCAATGATCGCTAAGAGATCCTGAACTACCTACGAGTCAAACATAACCCCACCGTGTTCTCTTCTCAAAGTGAAAAGAGACGGTCACGGTTACTCACGCTATTGTGTGTTTTGTTTTGCATTCTCTGTCAAGTTTTCTACAACCGGACATTAACAAATTCCAATCTGCCACATTACCGCGGACACGGCTTTCGAAAGATCATAACCCTGCAGGGGTGTCCCAACTTAGCCCATCACAAGCTCTCACGATCAGCAGAGGTAAAACCCCCTTATCTTAGGGACAACCCGATCAGACTCAGAATCCCGGTGCACAAGACATTTCGACAATGGTAAAACAAGTCCAGCAAGACCTCCCGACGTGCCGACACCCTGATAGTAGCCCCACGTATCTCGTCTCAGGCCACGTCCGGATGAGCAGTACGTACGGCAACCGAAGACCCCAGATAATTAGGTGGCACCGCAAGTGGCTCTAGTTTGGGACCAACACCAATAGCATTGCCCCCCGTGTATGTAGAAGAATCCTCGGGTAGTGCTAACTCCTTATGCAATTTACTTAATTAATTAAGTTTTTATTATGTTGCAAATTAAAACCAATGTTGGGCCTTGCTGGAGGACTTTTATTCAAAGCGAACTGTCAAGGGGTCCCCATATACCCAACCGCGTTAGGAACGCAAAATCAAGGAACATAACGCCGGTTTATCAGTTCTTAAGGCGGCATGAGTGGAACAAAACACCGAGCAAAAGGCCAAGACTTCCACCCATTTCCAAGTATATATGTGCACTAATTTAATTAAGACATATTGTGATATTCCAAAACCAAAATCCGACATGGAGCAATATTCATCTTCACCTGCAACTAACAATGCTATAAGAGGGGCTGAGCAAGTGGTAGCATAGCCAAACAACGGTTTGCTGGGATGGTGTCAAAGGTTAGAGGTTTCATGGCAACAAGGAGAGGCTGACAACAAATAGATAGGTAGCGCGACATATATCGATAGCATCGAGACAACTAGCATGGCTATGATAGTAATGAGATCCAAAGGGATGGTCATCTTGCCTGAGATCCCGCTAGGAAGAAGAACGAGTCCATGAAGAAGAAGAAGCCCGAAGACGAACCAAGTGTAGCCGAATGAATCCTCAGGATCGCAACGAAACAAGCACTAACGAGAAGAAGCAAACAACATGGTAAACACACCACACCTAGACAAGACAAGATGCTCAAACAAGTATGGTGCATGACAAGGCTCCATGATGCAAATCATAGCAAGAGATGAAGCATACAAGAACACACAACAAGGCAAGTTTAAATGAGGCCAGAAACAACTTACAACAATTCCGGTAAGTCCTCATATGCCAAATTTCGAAATTGGTCCAGATCTAAACAAACCTTAAGTTAAAGTTGTTAAACAGCAAGTTAACATGCACCATGATGATCTACTCAAAATTCTAGTCAAGTTACATATAAAGTTCATTTAATTCGAAGCTACGGCCTAGAAGATATGAGCAAAACAAGTCAAGCGTGTCATTGATGCAAAACGCATCCAAACATCAAGCAAACCCACTCCAAACAGGTATATAACATGTTATTATGCATCTACATGCAAAAACACACAAGTTTCATATACAGCACACACAAAACGGAGCAACGGTTCATCACATACACACAAAGCAAGTTCGAAACACAATCAGCCCAAAACAGCAAGTAGGCATATGGTTGACATCAAAACAACATGACACAATAACACCTCATGGCATCAAAGGGCATGGCAAGCATGTACTCCCTCCGTCCGGGAAAAGTTGTCCACGGCGTAGTTCATTGTGATTTTTGCAAATAAACCCTTAGGATTTTAAATCTCCTGCTAATTACCCCTTTGCTTCTTCCTCCTCCGGACGCCCGCGGCAGGAACAAGCCCAGCGCGCCGTCGGCAGCCACCGAAGAGCCCAGCGCGCTGCCGTCCACCTGTGTCGCCGCTGCGCCACCACCCACCTGCGCCACCGCTGCCAATCCGCGGCTCCCTGCCCACCTGCGCTGCCTGCACGAAGGCGAGCTGCGCCGCCGCCCACACGGAGGTGACTGCTCCTCCGCGGCGAGCAACTGGACGGCCGCCTCCTCCACGGCTGACGGCACCTCCCTCGTCGCACTGCTCGAGTCCCTAGCCGGTGCGGCCCGCACCCTCATCCTCTGCCCGCTTCCTCGCGCCCGCGGCCGCCGGTGCGAGATTTGGGCAAGTCGCCGGCCGCCGCTTCCTTCTGCGGCCGCCGCGGTTCCCTCCAGCCTCTGATGCTGTTGCTGTTGGGCGACGCCAACGCCCCCGATCGAGTCCTCGCCGTCTGATGCTTCTGCTCTTCCTCGACGTCTGATGCTGCTGCTGCTCCTCCTTGCCGTCTGACTTCTCTGCCCCACGTCTGCTGTTGAAAAGGTGAATTTGTAGTAGAAATTGAAGTATATATGTGCAGTGGAAATTGAATTGAGCAGTGCTACACCTTCACAATATTGTGCAACATCCACATTCGCCTGAAAGGGAGAGGGAAGGTTAAAAAGTTCAGGTTCTGTTAACTGAACATGTTCAGGTTTAGGTTCTGTTAACTGAAAAAGTTTAGATTCAGAAACATTGTTGGACTGATAGGAAGTTTGTTGAACAGAGCAATCTACACCTGTAATTTCTACTGTTATGCCTTTGTTACTCCAGTCAAAATTTTCAGTCAAAATTTTCCTGTCAAAATTTTCAGTCAAGCACAACTGATCATGTAACTTGAGAAAATTATTTGTGTAGATCAAATTCAGTCATCATAATGTTTGATGCCTGCATCAACACTTTTCTATACTGCATGCATGCTTGCTTGACAAAAAAGCAGTAGAAGAGCAGAACATGCATGCTTGACAAAAAGGATTCAAAACAAAAGCAATGGAACTTGAGCTCAAATAGAACTTGACAGCCTGTACAGTGAATATATGCAGTGAATAGAAATTGACAGGTTTTCTTGACTGAATTCAGTCCTGTACAGTGAATATATGCAGTCAATATACAGTCATTGTAATTTTTGGAGTAATTTTTTGTGTCAAATCACTCAAGCAGTAACTAAATTTTTAAACTGAACTCCTTGTTTACTGAACTTATGCTAATGGATTTGCTCTTTCAAATTTGACAGTGAAATTGTGTCAATTTGATCTTTCCTTAGTTGGTCCTAACAATCAGATGCTCACACTGAATTTCAGTTGGTCTGTAACTTAAATGAGATACAAAAATTTGAGTCAATACTCCACTGTTTTCAGTGAGTAGTCCAGTCTCCAATAGCAACACAAAATACATGCAGGCAGATGTCCAGTAGCAAAAAGTTTTAGAAATATTGGTGCTCACCTTCCATCTTGGCAGTACAAGAAAAACTGAGCAGCCAACTCTTGCTGCTTTGCATGCATTGCTGGCAACTCCAGTAGCTTTCCCAAAAAATTGAGCATGGCATCTATAGGTTACAAACAAATGAGCAAGATTCAGTTAGATAACCACTGATAGAAGCATGTGAGTGCAGAAAAATTGACAACTGAAATTCAGTTAGATAACAACAATCTGAATGGAGTACAACATTGATGTTATTTCAGGATTAATAAAGATGATGTTTCAAACAGCTGTAGCCAAACCTCGCTACAATGAAGATGGGGAGATGACATTTGATGGAAAACTTGGCATTTGGCCGTTCGTGGTACAGACCGAGGCACAACGAACAAGCCAGAACAGAGATAGGGGGACAATAGAGTTGAAGCCGATCAAAGTTACTAGACCTGTGTGCAGAGATTACCTGATCAGTAAAGTAATCCCTGCCATTCAAGACAAATGGCCGGACGGTGACGAGGACACAACGATCTTGATTCAACAAGATAATGCAACACCGCATGTCCTCCCTAATGATGCTGGTTTTCTAGAAGTCGCGTCACAGACAGATCTGGATATTCGATTATTGCAACAACCACCAAACAGCCCTGAGCTCAATGTTCTAGATCTTTGTTTCCACTGCTCCCTCCAATCCCTAACCGACTGCAGAGCGCCTATGAATATACAAGAACTGGTACAGGGTGTAGAGGAGGAGTTTGAGAACTACGATCCCCATAAGCTGTTCAAAAGCTTTATGACGTTGCAAGCAGTCATGGTGGAAGTGATGAAAGATCAAGGAGGAAATACCTATAAGCTGCCGCATCTACACAAGGACCGTCTACAAAATGGTGGAGAAGAAATAACCGGTGTATATTGCAGTGTAGAGATAATTACTGATACGATGGCCATTATAGAACAAGGGGAATAGAGCTCAGGAAAAGGAAAGGGAAAGGGGTATATAGGGAAAGGAAAGAGAAATGATAGGAGTATGTCATGTGTATGTCTTGTGTCATGTGTATGTATTGTGTATGTCATGTGTCATGTGTATGTCTTTGTGTCATGTGTTCAATGAGAAAAGATTGGAGTGTGTCATGTGAATTATTTGAGTTTCTTTGAATTTACTTGATTTTATTTAATTTATTTGAATTATTTGAATTTATTTGTAAGAAGAAGAAGAGATCCTTCTTCTATGCTAGGAGCTCTTCTTCTTCTTCTTCTTCTTCTTCTTCTTCTTCCTATTCTTCTTCTTCTTATTCTTCTTATTCTTCTTCTTCTTCTCCTTCTCCTTCTTATTCTCTTTCTTATTCTTATTCTTATGATTAACAGGAACATGGTATATACTCCAGAAACTAACAACAAATGAGATGGAGTATCAAGGGCATCTAGATACAGAAAAAATTCAGATACATCAAGGGCATCTAGATGGAGTATCAAGGTCATCTACACACACACACACACACACACACACACACACACACACACACACACACACACACACACACACTATGTATACTTTGAAATGAATACCATACTTTTAAAACTTTGGATAGCTGAAAATGCTCACATCATCTAATGTTTTGACCAAAACTATGTCAACATTCAGTTTTGACCAAGAAACAGGGGAGCAGGTGAGTATTTGCACAGTAATGGCAAGATGCAAAATGGTGCTAGTAAATTCAGTTCTGCAAAAAACAAGACTGAAACATGGCAGTGTTGAGCATGTCCTAGCACTAGCAGCAAATTCAGGCCAGATTTAGCCAAATTGGAAACATTATTTCTGAAACTATGCATAACTGAAAATTATTTCTGAATAATTGGAACAGTTCAGTTTGCTATAGGAACAACCATTAGAAAGAAGGAAGAATAAAGTGCATCCAGAATCATGTACTCCTAGTTAATTTACCAAGCATTTGAGGTGCATCAATCAGTCCCTACACTACATCAGCACCTAAAATCTGCCTGCTTGTTCATTGTTCAGACAAGTTGAGACCATCATCAATGGAGCACCTCAATGTAGTGGTAAGCTGAACATGTGTTGGAGATGCTCAAGGGAAAACTCTGAACTGACCTGCTTCTTCAGTGTCCCTAATTGTGCAGAGTAATCCTAATTCACCCCATCTGCCTCTCAGACCAAATGTACACCTCAAAGTGCATCGGCTTCTTCCTAGCAGCTGCCAGACCTGAAAGTTAAGCCCAATTCAACTTCAAAGTCAGTAGCCGTGTAAAATTGCTTACAGCCAATCCTTCAAAGAAAGGGCCATTCATTCAAGATTCAACTTGGTTGGAGCTTTGTTGAAACAGAAACAAACACAAAAGACTGTCAAACAATTTCTCTACCAACAATTTCAGTTTTGACACAAAAATCAGTTTTGAAGGGGGAGGCATAACCTGCCAAGAAGACGTCGCAGCCCCCGTAGCTTGCTGTCATCGGGCTCGTCGGCTACGTCTCTGCCGGTAGTGGCCCGGATACGGCGCGTCCGTGAGGTCGTTGACGCACCGCAGCATAGCGGCATGCGCGCTGACGCCGAAGGTGACCTCCTTCGCGGCATGCTCATGCGCCCACTGCTTCTACTCGCCCGCGCCGCCGCCGCGGGCGAGCTGCCGCCGCAGCGCCGATGAGGAGGACCTGGAAATGGCCGCTGTCGAGCAGATCGAAAGAAAACAGGAGTCTTTTGCTCGCCGTGGATCACCATGGGGAACGAGGAGGGGAACAAGGAGAGGGAAGCTTCGGGGGAGGCGTTGGGTGGGGGAGGCATGGGGCGGGAGAGCTCCGGCGACGCGGGGGGCTGCGGGGGAGCTGCGGAGGTGCGGGGGAGCAGACTGCCGTCGCGACAGAGGAGCGGGGGAGACGACGGGGAGCTGCTGGTTTGTCGGGAATTCGCTGGGGTTTTTTTTCAGAAAAACACCATGGAGACAACTTTTTCCGGACGGAGGGAGTACATGTCAAGCACCACAAGCATGGCTACTGAGCTACTGCAAAACACCACTAGAACATGCTCAAAACATCATGTCAAGATTGCAAAAGATAACAGATTCACAGACTTAATGAAATAAACTGAACATGGCAGCAATAACGACAAGTAGGCATGTTTGCAAGCTTGTGCAACTCATCTCAAAGCATATCATGGCATGTGAATATAACCAACAGTAAGAAGACATGTTTATGAAGCTACTCATGGCAATAACATGGTCATTGGATGCATAGAACATTAGCTATTCACATGGCGAAACTGAACTTACTGTTAACAGGCTGACAGAAACATTTTATAGCAATTTGAGAGCAAGAAATAGACAAGCTATAGCAGGTTATATATGCAAACAAGGGCATGAATGGATAGAGCATAAGATGGAATTCAAGACATGGTCATTGGGCATCTCCAAATATGCACAGTTTTGAGTGTGGCAACAAGCAAACATGGCATCACAATATAACAGTTTCAGACTTAGCTGTTTTCAACAAGTGTAAGAAATCAACCAACAGCGAGTAGGCCACTTTGCAAGCTTGTTCCACTCACCACAAGTCATAACATGAAAATTGTATTGCACCACAGAAAATATGACATGATTGTGCTCCCAACACATATTGACATGTAGCTCAAACAAAAATCACACAATAAGATATAAAAAAGACAAATCAACATCTTATAACAGTTTTCCAGCACTTTACAGCCACATTCACTTTTGCAACAGAGATAAACATGGCAAGATGCACTCTAACATGTATGAAAATGCATCCAACATGAAGAGCATCACTAGATGAACATTTTGACATATCATACACTCCATTTGGACCAACATGCACAAAGTTACACCATGTTAAACATGCATACACATTGTCGACAGAAAACAAGGACTTGACAATAACATCACATAGCAGTTTTGCAATGAAGATTAAGGCATCAAGATGAACAGTAACATGCATGCAAATGCAACTAACATGTAGAGCATCAAAATACGAACATTTTGACATATCATACATCTCATCTGGACAACCGAGCACAAAGTTACAACCACACAAAGTATGCAACATGTTATGATTTCCTGGGGACTTAGAAGAAAAACAACCTCAGGAAGGGTGGACAGTGTCCAGACTCGGGCGGACATGTCCGACGGCTGGGCCCACGCGTCATTGACTCGGGGAAGAGTGGCGGTCCAGGGACGGTTTAGGAAGCGGTTCGGTCGAGGTCGGCCCGGTTCAGACGAACCGGCCGGTCCGGGTGGTTCACGCGGGGCCGGGTGCCTGGGCCCACGCGTCAGCGGCACGGCGAGGCCAAAATCGGCGGACGACGGCGGGACACCGGCGGCGAGCCTGGCGCGGCTCCGGCGAGGTGCTGGGCGTGGGAGGACGGTGGATCTGGAGCGGGGAGGTTGGATCCGGGTGGATTCGACGAGGAGAGGGTGCGGGCGCCGACTGGGAGGAGCTGCGGCGGCGGGTGCGGCAGGCCGAGCTCGCCGGAATCCATGGCGGCGGCATGAACTGCGTGCGGAGAGAGAGAGAGAGAATAGAGGTCAGAGGGAGAGAAGCGAGAGGAGGGAAAGGAAGGGGGTCGGCGAGGG